>JAMZEH010000064.1:12780000-12977500 GCA_024699665.1 Ostrea denselamellosa
TATTGTAGATTTCCATAAATCTTGGGGTTAGTGATACTTAGGTGACCGACAAGGCCTGTGAGCCTCTTGTTACGTGAGAAGATTTATCTAGAAATGCCTTAGACAGGAAACCGAAGCTTTAAGGAAAACGTAATTGTAGAAATAATATTGTTAAGAAAAGCTCAAATTAACATTACTTACCACTGCTCATTAAAGGGAACTAGGTCTTTTTGAAAGTAAGAAATTAAGCACACGTATGCTAATTCATTCAACAAAATAAAGCATAGCAGTGCTTGCATTGAAGTTCGTCTTGCTGATACGGTAGTTTTGATCAGTAAGTCTATTCTCATTGATATTTCGTGATTCATTTCAGATTCATTCTCTCTCTCTCTCTCTCTCTCTCTCTCTCTCTCTCTCTCTCTCTCTCTCTCTCGTATTTGTTATTTTTCTAGTCATCATGTCTATCGCTACACGTGAAATTCTTCGACAAAGAGGTGTCGTGTAAAATATAACGTTCTGTATGATCGTGACATATTTGAAATGAATTTTCACGAGTGCAAAGCAGCACTAGTTAAAATATGAAATAAAAATGTCTCTTTCATGAAATATATTCTAAATTCATTTCCACTACAAAACGTGAACTTTTCTGTTTATCACATTTTCTTCAGTTTCACTTACTATACGTTACCTCTTAACATTCCAGCATTACCAAAGCAGCATTATGCAGCCAACATAGCATAAGTACAACGATGAAATGAACAAAAACACATCACATGAACAATTCCACTAGGTTATTAAAATTTAAACGTTAAACCGGTTCCAAAAAGTAGAATTCTTCACATCCTAGCTAATAAACATTCACTTTTAATGCCGATCGATTGCAAAATCTTCCCTTGAAGAATAAACGTCTCTTTATTGGAATTTTTCAGTGTAGTGTGCAGAGGTTCCTTAAAATGAATTTCTCTGCCCTCCACTACCAAATTAAACGAGTACGATCATGAATACCTACATGTAGGAAAGTCAGTCATATCAAAGGCTTTTGTACATATATTATTAAATGTCTTTAAAATGAATGTTTCCATCATATCATAATTTAATGTCTGTTGTGTACCAGTACACCAGTATCAGTAAAACAGTATTTTCTGTACAGAGGTTTATTTCCTAATCCCATGGCAACATAATCTGATGAAAGTATTAAAAACAACCCCCCATCACAAGTTCCTTACTTTGTTTCAGAAATCTAGGGAACATAAGTAGAATACTTTTGCTATATCGACTACCCATGGCAAAGAACATTTTCTATAGTGAAAGAGAGATAATCTCTCCTGCAGATAAGGTACGACAAAAATCGAATTTCATATGGAACATGTTTGTTTTAAAAATCAGCCTGGAGTGGAAGAACAAATATAATTGTTTCTTTGCTTCCTTAGAAAAAATAATATATCATTATGATTACAAATGTACATATAAAATGAACAAATATTCAACATTAAACAGAAACACAAACTAATTCACAAATCCCAGTGAAAAAGACGTATGTATCAATTTTCTCATAATCACTTATTACATATCAAGGTATATCGTAGAATTATGACTGCGGCATTCCTTTGATTTTTGCAATAACCGTGATAGAATTCTCATTAAGTATGTCAAAATGGTGAATGCCTCAGACATACTTTTAAGAAATATTGTCTCCGCACGTAATTTCCTGACTATGACAAGCGTGTTGACAAACATGATTTCAGAAACTGGATTTTATGTAGCCAAAAAGTAAATCCTGTGTAAAAATGGATTAAATTCACTTATTTATAAAAGATCTTTATTTCTATAACAAAATAAGTGTCAATTTCAGTCGACAAAAATCGTGTCATAATTTTGCAATGCCCATATCACCAGTATACATTAAAACTATATAGCTTTTTGTGATCACTTCCCAGAGCATGTAAATACATGTGTAAAAAAAAAAAAATACACATGCAATGTCGGAAGAACCATGATATATCTGTGCATGTATATACAGGTACATGTACATTTCATAATTGTATTTATGTTTCTTAGTAGATATACAGTTTCTCAAACGCTGTTGAATATTTCCTGCACGATGAAGATTATTCATAATTGATCGCATCAAATATCGAGATGTGTCGCCTAGTCATTCCCTGTTGACTTATTAGAACATTTATACACACAGTTCAATTGTTTCAGTTAATATTTCAAAGCCTCTTTTAATCAATTAAAGTACTTTGGTATATTTATGTATTTTTTTTAAATCAAAAATGCACCCCGTGGGGATCCAGTTTAGAATAGGTCCTCGGTACCACCGTGCTTGCCGTAAGAGGCAACTACATGGGGCGGTCCATCGGATGAGACCTTATAAACCGAGGCCCCGTGTCACAGCAGATGTGGCAGGATAAAGATCTCTCTCTCTGCTCAAAGTCCCTGAGCGTCGAGCATAGGTATAAATTTTGCAGCCCTTGACCGGCATTGTTGACGTCTCCGTATGAGTGAAAACTTCTCAAGGGGGACTTTAAACAACATAAAATCAATCGATCAAGTTTATTATATGTGCATTGAATATTCTGGATCCAAGCTTTTGAAAAATTCCTCTTTTGTTGACTCAATAATAAAATAAACTAGAATTGGGAAAGTGCATTTTCTACAGTTCCGAATGAAAAGGCGAAGATAACGCGCAGTGATCAATCCCATAAATCCTATATGGAATACAAATTAGAGAGTTGGGCAAACACGGACCCCTAGATATACCAGAAGTGCAATCAGGTGTCTAGGAGGTGTAAGCATTCCCTGTCGACCCGTCACACCCGCCGTGAGCCCTACATCTTGATGAGGAAAATGGAGTATTCCGTAGTCAGAATCAGTGTGCCAATAATGGCCTAACAATTGGTATGAAACACGTCAGACAGCATTAGACCCAATGAAAGGTTGTATTGACAAACTACATTGTTATAACGACCATAGAATTTGCGAAATGCTGACTTTAAACGAGATTGTTGAAATCCCTGTAACACAAACTTGTTTGTTAGTAGCCTGTCTCTATTTAAAAATTGATCATACGCAGAACAAGCTTTGCGTATCAAATCAGTTGAGAAAAAACAAACACCATATGCAGGTGATAATGGAATATTGCTTTTAAGATATGGGGAATTGACGATGGAAAAGTAGAAATCATTCAGTTTGTCATAAAGTTGAGTTGTTAGTTTGCCGTTAACATATATATTCAATAAAATATCCAAGTACGAAGCAGATCTGGAGGACTCTGTTGTATCTTATTTCGAGTTCACTGGGATATATCGAATATATTCAATCTAAACAAAACGTAGTACAAGTATTGAATGAACCTTTTTTTAAATTGGTTTGGTTTCGTATGTTTGTTTATCTGTTTCATTCGAGAATTTTTCATTGGTATTAAGACGTCACCAGCTGGAGGTGAAGTACCATAAATCAAGACCTATGCTTCAATCTCACAGCCGTAATAGTTGGGGGATTTTAATGTGCTAACGACTGTCGCGACATCCGTGGGACATCCGTTTTTAATGCCATATCCGATATACCCATGACTCTCACTTCTCAATGTCAAGTGTTTGGCGAAGAAGCAAATACGAGTACTATCTATTTTTATGTCTTAGATTTGGACCTAGCGGGATTCTAACTCACGACCTCCAGGTAATGAATCGAACGCTCTAACCAATGAACTACCGAAATTGCAATCAATTGAAGTATCGCAACCGGTAGTAGTAGAAGGGGTACAAAATAATTTGACTGCTACATATCCACAGGAATATCCTCAAGCACCCCTTACTTCTTCCATTTCATAATAGAATGTGTGTGTTTAAAAGAGTAGACATTGGTATATATTGTCCCAATTTAATGATGGACTCCAGGCGACGTTTACGGTATATATGTACCACACGGAAACATTTCTCGAGAATTTCAGCCAATCAGGATCAATTAAATGAAGCACCCCCACTCCAAGCGCTGTCTACAGTAGTTTTTACGGCTTCTGTTTTCCATGCATTCAAGAAGACCTTTTGTGAACATAAAAATCTGCTAGTGTCCCCTGACAATAACATCTTGATATGTCGACTCATGAACGTTAGCTCTTTTCATCAAGTTCGTAATTTTCCTCTGCTTTAATATGTATTCAGAAAAAGATCAAAGCCTGTCGAAGGCAAGTATTCACAGACGCATTTTCACATAAAAAGAGGTGTGGCTTACCATATCCAACAGAAGAGACTCAAGGTCACATAACATCACAATACGACTTCGCCCAAGTATTAGTTGCATAAATTTCAGTCTAACATTTCTTTCTAAGAATGCTTTTCTGTACAGTATCAACGGTGCTAGGAAGAGAAAGTATCCTCTGTCGATTCGCCATGAGCCCTATATCTTGATCAGGTAAATAAAATAATCTGAAGTCAGAATCTGTGTGCCAAGAACATCACATGTCGTACATATGTCCTACACAACACCCCCGTGGAGATCTAGGTTAGAAGAGGTCCTCAGTGACCTTTGCTTGTCGATTGAGACGACTAAATGGGGGCGGTCCTTCGGATGAGACCGTAAAAACCGGGGCCCCGTGTCACAGCAGGTGTGGCACATTAAAGATCCCTCCCTACTCAAAGATTATGAGCGCTGAGCATAGGCCTACATTTTGCGGCCCTTCATCGGCAATGGTGACGTCTCCATATGAGTGAAAATTCTCGAGAGGGGCATTAAACAATATAAAATCAACCAATCAATCCTACAAAACACTACAGATATCACAATGGAGAGGCCCATTGTCCTTAATGGTTACCTGAGTGTCACACGATAAAAATTTTGAGTTATGTTTACAAGCTTCTATTGCGCAACTCTGCTCTCCGAAGCTCGTTTCTGTTGATATCTGATATCTGTACAAAAATATAAGAATGACAAAGATTAAAAACTGCCATTTTTTACTTAACAAATCACGAAATAAATCTTCAACAAGTTAATACAATTATACATCAAAGTACATGAGAAACTAAATTACTTAAAAAGCACCAAAACAGATCCAGAGTAAAAAGATGACAAATAAGGACATCACAAGAATATACCGCTAGAAAATGACAAGTTAAAAATCAAAGTACTGAAAAGCGTTAAACTTCTGTAATGTTAATGAGGAAGAGAAACAGGAAAAGTTCACGCATCATTCTTTGTTTCCACACGTCTAAATCATACATGTTCTATAAGGAAATAACAGATGTGATGGGTAACAATGTCATGAAACTGTTCACAATGTATATGAATTTTTATGGTTGAGAAACACAATAAAAACTATAATAATTTTGGCCCCACCCGGGAATCAAAACCCTACCCCTGGGATCATGAAATTGACAATTTTGGTAAAGGATTACTCGTTCCTTTTAAATATCTATTTAGTCTGAATTTACAATAGCATTAGAGAAGATCTTTTGAAATGTTTTTTCTCATAAATACTATATACCTATTTTGGCCCCCACAGTGGTGTCAGAACCTCTATTCCAAGCATCATGAAATTAACAATTTTGGTAAGACCTTCATCTTCTACACAAGCATGCAATTAATTTTTCTTGCAGGTGTGAGATTATAAAGAAGAGTTTGGAAATTGGCTGATTTGTCGATTTTTGGCAGTTTTTTCCGACCCTAAGGACCCGGGATGCAGGAGTCCTGCAATTTTCAAATTATATCCTCCTTCTCCCAGAAATGTTTCATACCAAATTTCAAAAGAATTGGATGGTAGTTATTGGAAGTAAAAGTGTTCAATTATTAACGCACGACGGATGCTGACCAATTGCAATAGCAATAAATGTTAATTTTCAATCCTATCATCATCCACAACAACTACATACCTAAGAAATAACTTACTACTGTGTTCTAGTTTAATAATGAATGAACCATTCTTATAATACAAGTAAAGTAAAACTAATCTATAGTTAGATACATTTGTCAAACAAGAAAGAAAACAACAAACAAGGAATTGATAACAAAAAAATACACATAATTACATGTAGCACGTGTCAGATATTCATTTCATAACACACAAATATAAATAATAATGATCTATGACACACCTTACACGCCTTTCATCAGCTTACAAGAATGAATAGAAATGTTCATAAGTATGTATCTTTATGAATTGTACGACAGAGTTCATTGTATAATCACCTGTAGCAATCAAAAGATGAAAGTAAATTTTTGGTGGTCAATAATTAGATTGATTTCAATTCAAAATTGGGTTGGGGAAAATGTAAATCCAAACACTAGTATAATTAAAATTAAATTTTAGGAAGTTATTAAAAAAAATCTTGATTAACTTGTTAACTTTAAAAAGGAATGAGGAATGCCGCTTGTACATAGCAGTCAACAGAACTCACTTTTTACACCTGAAAATTGTACAATTCATGTCACAGGTAAAAGTGAATATAACAATAACATCCAAAAACATATGCTGTAAAATTCAATCAAAACTGTCTCTTCTTAAGCTCATACGGCGTACAAAAACACATAAATCGTACTTCAATGTTTTACGAGTTTCATAAAAACACAAATAAAAATAATAATAATAATAATAATAATATATATATATATATATATATATATATATATATATATAACTTTGATACTAAAAAAATAAAAGAGAATAATATATATGTACATGGCTTTTTATTTATGCACTGTAATTGATTGTTTTGACATGTACGTATATTTAAAACAATAACAAAAATAAAATAAGTTTGTACACAATTACATTGTACTCATCAACATGTGTGTACTTTACTCCTTGTGTAAAAGCTCAATTAATATTGCACAGGAAACTCACTATTACATGTATGTCTTGAGGCTGAATGAGACACAATGCATATTTGCTATTGTTTGAATTTTTATATAGAGATTCTTTGTATGAAAATTCAAATCACTTAAGAAAAAGTAGAGGTTTCACTGCTTGTTTAGGAGTTCTAATATGAAAGGAAAAAATCTAACAGAAGGTACTAGCAATAAACGTTACATATATGTATTTACAATATATAAAGCTCAATGAAAATCAGAAGATTGCCACTCAAAAGTTATTAAGAATAACCAAGGCATATTTACAAGAAATGATTAAACGTGTAAGCTTACGAAAATCAGAAGTTTGGCACATATTAAAGAAAATATTCATTTACATACATCAGTTTCTCATGCAAAGCATTAGTATACACTGCTTGGTATGAGTAGAACTACCATGTTTTAAACTACAAAGTTCAAGTAAGGATTTCTTATTTTGATATTTAAAAATTAACATGCAAAATGAAACGGGGGTGCAGCACTGTAAAGGTTCTCCAGTTGAGTACATATCACATTCAGAACTAGTGTATTGAAAATGAAACTTGTAAATGTAATATTTTTTAGAAATACAAGGACTTTTAAAACCAATGTTTTGCAATATACTGTAAACATTTTTTTTTTAAATATGAATAGTTTATAACACTTTAAGCGAAAATATTTTTTTTTTATTTTTCACAAATCGATTATTTCTTTTAAAGATTAAATAAAACAAAAAACCAATATCACTACGACAAGTAAGTGAAGATCTATAAATTTTTGTACATAGAGTTTGCATTAGCAACTAACTTGACATAAACATTTTAGTTTGTGGAGAAATTTTAAGTTAATACTTAAAGCACAAGTTCCATTTCAGCTTGCATAAATATTACTAAATTGTATCCATGATAAACGAACTATATTTCCACACTTCTGTTTTAATAGCCCGAGTGTAAATGGATGTAAACCCCGCAAATAAACTTGACTGGTCCCCTAACAGAGATTGCGGAAAAGGCAGAACCAGTCTACTAAGTTAGCAGATAGGTGGCGGTTATCCGGAAACGCGAAAACGAAAGTGCAAATGTAGCAATAAAAAGGTGCTCAGCTATGATCAGCACTTTAATTATCTAAAACTTACATCAATAAAAATTATCTAAATCAACATTATCTATAAGGTTGTATAGCATCGCTAATCAACATTATCTATAAAGTTGCAGGTTGCATAGTACATATAGAGTTATAAAATGAGAAAGGATAGTTGGGGAGGTGTAGAGTTAAACAGATTGAAAAAGTCGGAATCCAATATATGAAATAAACCATTTCCCAGGTATATAGCAACCTAAGTTCGAAGCTAAACATGGGATAATTGGCAAGGTCCCAAATGGGATGACTGACATGACCTAGACAAAAAAAGTTTTCAACGTAAGTGATGTCATATCTCATAAGAGTTTGATTGTATAACGCCGCTTTGGCTTCTGCCATTTTATGGCGGTTGGGTAGATGTAATATGATCAGTTTTAAAGGATCCTTGAATTATCCTGAAGGCTACTTTACGTTTCAAGGAGTTTGTGATCCTTGACACGGGACACACTTTAACGTCCCATCCAACGGACATAAAAGTTAAAATATATCTAAACACGTACAAGATATAGCAGTCGATGTATATAATAGTATTCATATATTTCTAAATCACGTGTTTACCAAATTTACCAACACCGAGACTGATTGGGAGGCGTGCTAGGTTATCAACATTAATAATGCAAGTTCCTAATAGTGTGAAATGAAAAATATTTATATTGATTAATATGCGTAATGCTGATTCATAATATTGCTTATACTGTTTTGATTTCTTTTCCTTAATGCTCAGCTAATTCTTCCCCTATATAGTTGGAAGTATACCATAAAATACTGGGGTCATAATAGAGGATATGAAAAACTGATTTGAGGGGAAGTTTTACTTTCAAATAAGATCCCTCTTGGAAAATCTACTCTAGAGTAATTGCGATTTCTGGAGGGGATTCTACTCTACGGCCAGTTTTCTGGGGGAAGTCCTACTCCAGAGTCAGTTTTCCGGGGGGGAAGTCCTACTCCAGAGCCAGTTTCCCGGGGGAAGTCCTACTCCAGAGCCAGTTTTCCGGGGGAAGTCCTACTCCAGAGTCAGTTTTCTGAGGGAGAGGGGAGGAAAGATTACTCTGTAAGACTGATTGCGAAGCCTACTCTAAATATTGTTTCTCTATAGATCTGTTGCACAGCACATTGCATTATAATATATCATGAAGCGAATCTGCAATTTATACGGTGATTTGAAGTATGAATTTTTTAAAAATATTTATCTGCATCTTCTTCGTGAAATATTTATATATTTTTCTACACTTTGATTTGAAAACATTGAAGATATTTAAATGAATGATCGACATCACTGGTCCATTCCTGAATAAAGTAGTCCTTTTAACCCATGTTTGACTGCATCAATAAACTCGTTTTTCGTATTTAAGAGTCTGAGCATTTTTAAGAGTATCGGTATGTGAATGCAATGACATGAATTTTGGATGTAATCTGCCATTCATTTGCACGTTTTATATTTAAAATTTTCAGATGTAACTGAAAGTGAAAATTATGTACAGAAGAGGTCCATGGGCTGTAACGTATCACATGCTAAAACCTTACATGTGCAATAGAAGTACTGCACCATGTTGATGGTTGTATGCATTTATCCTTTAAACTCTCAAAACAGATTTTGTAATTTTAAAAAATGATGTTTAATTCGTCCATTATTTAATCCATTACACAATCAGGGCTTTGGGGGAAAACAGTAACTTATTTTTCGGAGATTTTGGTGAAGATATGGCTAAATGTCACGCACATACACACTGTCTGGTCATCAGTCAACATTAAAATCGGGATCGAAAGAGATCTTACTATTGTCAGTTGTATCAGTCATAACATTTGAGTTTAGTAGTCATTGTGATCAGGTTCAGTCGAGTTTATACATACAATGAACGATTGTTAGTGCATTAATGAGGATGTAATTGTCTGCAATCCGTTCAGGAGTGAAATAAAAGATGCAGTATATTGTGTTTTTCTTACTACTTGATCTACACTGGACACGACTTAAGGGAAATGAATTTAAGAATACCCTTAAAGGTTTATACGCCATTATTACTATAGTTTAACTGTTTGATGCCAAGGACTGTATTTTCAGAGAAATGATGCATTTTCGCTTCATGAATTTAGCAGTTTTAAATTTTTGGTAGAGGCCTCCTTGCTCACTGCGATATTGGACACAGTTTTTTTTCTGCAAAAAATGCGCTGGAGGAAAGAACGATTATTAAATAGAAAAAAAAGAACTTTCATGATTATTTTTTTAAGTTTCGACTTAGCCTTTCAGTCCATAAGGGGAGGAATTCGCAATTTATGTTCTCCTTACCCAATAATGTTACACGTTACACGAAAATGTCCAAATGTTAACGCACAACGATAGACAAACATATCGCAATAAGTCATCTGAGTACATTCTAGTGATCTAAAAATAAAATGCTTACAAAACTGATTAAATGAACAAATAGTAGATCTATCTGATCTCCGTGTAGTCTTCATTTGACCGTGTCTTCGTGTAAACAGAGAAATGCGAATGATGATTAGCATTTGACACTTCCTAAAATCGTATAAATGTAATGCTTTTCAACCGCTGGAGGTCCAAAAAGGATGAACTATCGCAATGAAATCGGAGACATTCAATACAAAATATCACGTGAAAAATATAACTATGAAAAATACAAATAACTTACATATCTTATAAACAACTTGGGTGAACTGCCCATATGTGAAACTTATCACTGGCAAGTGGTACTGGCCCATTCACATCTTTTAAAGTTATCATCCCAAACAAGAAAACTATCAGAGCAGTTCCTATGAGTGAGGTACTGATGTGAACACGTGACGTATCCATAACACGTTTTGCAGGACTGGTAATCGCCATTATCAACGTTCGTGCAGTCGTCCACGCAGTCCCCCACTGTGATATTAACACGGTTGCCACAGCAACCTGAATTTAAAAATAAAATGTTTTAATTACTCAAAGTAAAGTTTAACTTTGAAGAAAAAGAGTCCGGCGAAAAATTAACGACACATATGGGACTCAGTGAATCAAATGCAAATAAAGCTCATGTGGGTTTCAACTGGAAATTGAAAAATTTACGTGTACATTATTGCGTTGTATGGTAGGTTATGGCTCAGCGCTATTAAGAAGACGTGTAAATTCATCTGACCGTTAAAATAAATCAAATACTGGAAAACGATATGTTATAGATTATATTGTACCTAACGGCATAAAACTATTAATCTGTGATGTAGATCGATACTGCGAAAATATGGAATCGTATCAAATACAGCAGCATCAACGATTAGAGGTTTTGTACTTATATATAATAGTTCTACGATTTGTTGCCCCTCATTATTTGATTTTCAAATTCAATGTCATCTTTAAGTCTTCCTGGACATTGCAGAATCTCCTTTTACGAAAACAGTGCATTAATTTCCATTTGAATTTCCGAGGTTGGAATTACTTTAGAGATCTTAAACACAGTTTCAAATGTTCAGACCTATTTAATTTCTGTTTAAGGTATGCGCATCATCGACTTTTAAATTATTTTTGCTATTGGTATAGAATTTTGCATTACTGAACTATTTAGGTTTTTAAAAAATCTTTTTAAAAAAGCATCCTTATGTAAGTTACATATAAGTTGAAATATATATATATATATATATATATATATATATATATATATATATATATATATACATGTGTATATTTTAAGTGGCGATGTTTACGTTGAGAAACCTTTATACGCGATACATTTGAGGGTCTCAATAATTAGTGGATTTTTCATTAGAAGTTAATCTAGAAAAAGTTATATTTATTGTAAGATTTACTAAATATTGAAAGTGTAAGGCAAATATTTATTTCTGTATTAAAATTTAAAAAAAAAATGTGTGGGCGCGCTGAGAGTAAAATTGTCATCCCATTTTATTGAGAGTAACATAATTTCCCAAAAGAAAGATAGAATAATGTTTGTGTATTGTTTAGAGCTCAGAGTGATCTGCTTTTGACTAGTGCTATAATATTTAAAGTTTGTTGTCGATTAATGGCTTTTTATGCAACAGTAACAAAATTAATAAATGTTTTTTTCCTTTTATAACATAATTCTAGTTTCTAGAAACATGTTTTTGCATAATTAGGGCATAGATGTTCCTTAAGTTAGGTATCGTATTCATTAAGATTAAACTTAAAGTCTAATGATGTAGTGCCATTGTACTTTAACAGAGAAGTATACAAACCTGGAAATCGTGGGTAAATGTAACTCAGAAATTCTTTTCTAAGGTCGTCCAAATATTGGGTGATTCTAGGCAACAACCTTTGTGTAAGATTTTGTAGATCGTTTATTGAAACGTTCATATACTGGTATGCCTCCACATCTTGGTTAATTAAATTGATGACCGTGTTAATTGTTTCGTTTTGGTTTTTCTGATTCATACCCATCGTCTGTACACTTCTCCTCAAATCGCTAATGCCTAGAAACAAAAAGAAAGTAGATATCTTAAACCTATATCATAAATTACGCTACCTATATTCCACGAGAATCTAGGCGGAATATGCATTACATTATTGTTATCGTAGTCATGCTTCTCAAGTTGTATATAAATAAAGTTACACAGATAGGTACATCCAATAAACCACTTGTAAATGATAGTAGATATCTTGAATTAATATCATAAATTTTTTTTTTTCACAATGCAACCCAACCATAAATGGGTTGCATTGTGAAAAAGAAAACATTATGACGTTGATTTTTTTTCCCAATGCAATTCGACCATAAAATCCCCGTAGGGATCCGGGTTAGAATAGGACCTCGGCACTCCTTGCTTGTCGTAAGAGACTAGTAAATGGGGCGGTCCTTCGAATGAGACCACAAAGACCGAGACCCTGTGTCACGGAAGGTGTGGCACGATAAAGAATCCTCCTTGCTCAAAGGCCGTAAGCGCCGTGTATAGACCTAAATTTTGCAGCCCTTCACCTGCAAAGGTAACGTTTCCATAAAATTCTCGAGAAGGACGTTAAACAATATACTACCAACCAACCATAGATAAGCTTCACGAAAATCTAGGCGGAATATGCATTACGCTATTATTATCGTAGTAATGCTTCTCAAGTTGTATATTAATAAAGTTACATCCAAAAAAAAAAAAACATTTATAAATGATACCACTGTATATACAAGGGTACTAGAACCAGTACATAATGCCCCCGCCAAAAGGTGATGTAGGGTGTTTTGCTTAACCGTGCAGGAGGAAAATAGACAAAACAAGTATTCTGTATGCAAACTATCTTCTAAAAATTGACTAAATTCAATAGTATGTACTTTTTCATACATCAAAGGAAATTGTTGAGAATCAAAATCCTTCCAATACGCACATCAAGTTGTTAACGAAGGCATTGGCAGGCGTTAAATGGACAAGCCATGTACTCACTTTGTAATATTTCCTCAAAAGTAATTAGGTTCAACAACTTGTAATTGAAGAAAATAAAAATCCTTGACACTTGTTCATCTTCAATACCCTTACAAACACTCCGTAAAATAAGTTCTCCACCTGCAAACTGTGGTAAGTGATAGCCGCACAAATCATGTGCCCTCTATATAACATTAAGGAGATAAAAGGGCAAAAATCCTACAAGTGATGTAGAAATTGATCAAAATTGCAACATGATCTAAAGTGACCCACAAAAATGTTGCATAGCAAGTTTCAGCTTGATACATGACAGAGAAACCACTAAGGAGAGGGTTATCTATTCTGTAGCAGGACGGAAACGAACACAATAATGCATCATTGCGTTTATTGAAATACTAAACAAACGTCGGATTGACAAGTAATCATCAGACAGAAATTTTAATTTAAATTTAATTTGATCACGAAGTTCTTTCTTTATTTCACATTGAAATAGGAAAAAATAGGGGGGGGGGGGGGGGTGAATGTGCACGAAAACTCCGATTGTTATTCTGATGATGAATAAACAAATGGGAATAACTCGTAACGGTAATATCGGCATATCGTTACAACAGCAGATTCATTATAACGGCAAAATGCTTGGAAACAAACTTAGCCGTTGTAAAGAGCACTGACTGTAATATAAATTTTCATTTTCATATCTATTCAGGTAGCTTATTCGATATACCGGTTAACCTATCAATCATAGGGTTTGGATCTCGAAGAATTTCAGTGTTTTAATGCAACAATAAAATGTATTTTTGTAAGAGATTATGCAAAACCTATTACATCAGTTCTACATTATATGAATGTAATACTTTCCTTTTATTATAAATTTCTTGGGTTCTTATTCCTCCTTAAACATCCCTCAACCAGACATTGATATGTTCAGAATCAAAGTCATTGCAATACGCACATATGCAAGTTGTTTATAAGAGCAAACCATGTACTCATATTATAATATTTCCTCAAAAAGTTCAACAGCGTGTAATTTTCTTAACAATTGCAAAATATCAAAATCCTTCCCACATGCACACCTTCAATACCAATATAAACACTCTGTAAAATCTGAGAGTTCTGTGTGGAAAATATTTCCCTAAAATTAACCAAGTTCAACAACATGTCACTGTTTTAAACATCATTTTTGAGAATCAAAATCCTTGCAATAACTATGCTGCATGATAAATCAAAACCAGTACATAGAATGAAATTTCAAGCAATATTTATTTATTCCTTTTTGATTGGAGAAAATCATTTTTCACTTTTACTAAACATAGCTAAAAATTTTGCAATCAGTTACATTACTGTAAGTTCATTTTCATCGCATTCTGTATTTAGACTCTTCTGATGAAACGTAGGTAGGAATCAATTTCTCATTTGATTTCTTTTTCGACATGCCCAGTAATCAGCCACCATCCAATGTTTTCAGAGTCATCTTTAGTAAATCTGGAACCTTTCTATAAAAAAGAGAATATTAGATGAATATTTGGACAGTTATATTACACCAAGAAACAGATGATTCACATACATATACACAATATTAATGATAAAATAGAGGGGTGGGGGGTAATGACCTCCTAAAGATGGTGCACACAATGTAGATGACTTTTAATATTATTTCATTTTAATGCATTTTCAATTTATATCCATGAGAGTCCCGCCCGAAAGCCTAAGCCTGTATCGTTCACTATCTTTGAAGACAATGACATGTTATATATATTTATACAAAGGTCTAACACATACAGTATTTTTACAACTGGAAATGCATGCAAGTACATACAATTTTAAAAAATTATTTCTTTCAAACTCGGAGGGAAGTTAGTGATGCCCTCCCCCTCCTACGCACGTTTTATATATTTTTATTTTGTTTTTGTTTTGGGGGGTTTTTTTGTTTGTTTGTTTTTTGTTTGTTTGCTTGGATGTTGTTGGGTTTTTTTTTGTTGTTGTTTTTTTTTTGTTGTTTTTTTTTCTTTGTGTTGGTTTTTTTTTTTTTTTTTTTTAGGGGGGGGGTGTTTGTTTGTTTGTTTGTTTTGTTTTGTTTTTGTTTTTGTTTTTCTTTGATTTTTGTTTTGTTTTGTTTTTTGGGGTTTTTTTTTTTTGGTTTTTTTTGTTTTTGTTTTTTGTTTGTTTGTTTGTTTCTGCTTCTTCGAGAAGATCAATAGCGACCGTCCACTGTGTATTATGTATAATACACTGTACTGTACCAACGCGGATATGTCCGATGTTCGGTCCCACTCGCTAACTGAATAAGCAAATTCTGACTCCGTCCATATCAAAGAAAAACAAAGCCTGACGGAATAAACAAATAAACATCAAACGAAAACCCGAGTCTGACTGAATAAACATAGAAAAGGTTCAATATATTTCAATCAAAATACAGTTTTTGCTATTTTTGAATTTCTTTCGCCCCTTTATAAAACAACTACCAAGCCATTAGCAAAATCCTGCTGAAATTGTTGCTATTTTTTCTTAAAAAAAAAAAATGAGAGAAAAAAACTCCCACGCTTTATATAATTGTTTCATCGTATTATTCAATATTGACACATGCATTTAAGCAATGTGATGAAATTCGTTGTACGCAATTATTTACTAGCTCACAATGCATTTCATGTTGCTCCGTATAAAAAGTCAGATCTGTTTAAATGATACCCAAAATAATGATATTTTCTGCAATAGATCAATACAGGGGATCAAAATGTTATGAACATGATATTAGCAATAGCGATGAAAACGAAAGGAAATTAGGGGGGGGGGGGGGGGGGGTCCATCTACATTTCCCGTTATCTATTACCGGGTATGTTGAAAATTACGTCTTCCCCTAATTTTGTGATATAAAGGAAACTCTCATTATGTTAAAAAAAATATTTTTGCATATTTATTATTAAACAGTAATAAGTAGTACTTACGCAACATAGTCCTTCGGCCTTCTTTCGACAAATGACCCAAAGAGTCGCCAAATCAGAGGGCTTTGATGTTCCCGCGCATTATACTGACTGAATGGTAACTGAAATGTGCCTGCCATTCAGTCGACTGAAACATCACTGAAATGTCGCTGAATGGTAGCTTTCAGTTTTAACTGAAAGGTCTCATTTCTTCCTGCATTTGTAATTTCGTTGTTCGTACATACCATATCTAGTGTATTACTTTCAAATATTGTAACGTTTTCAATTTAGTTCTTTTCATATTGATTAATAATTTATTTGTGTATGCCCAGCTCTTGTTTTTACATTTTTCATAGGCGTTGTGAGACTGACCACTGTGTGTTATCTTCACCTTTTCATTTTCAACATTAAAATCTTTAACAGAAGCCGCTTTTCATATTTTCAAACCCTATGGGGATCCGGGTTGTTAAAATTGATCCTCAGTACCCCTTGCTGGTCGTAAGAGGCGACTAAATGGGGCGGTCTCCTTCGGATGAGACCGCAATAACCGAGGACCCGTGTCACAGCAGGCGTGGCATGTAAAAGATCCCTCCCTGCTCAAAGGCCAGAAGCGCCGAGCATAGGCCTAAATTTTGCAGCCCTTCACCGGCAAATGGTGACGTCTCCATATGAGTGAAAAATTCTCGAGCGTCCCGTTAAACAATATATAATCAATCAATCATATTTTCAATCATCTCCCTCATTGGCTGTGGGTGCATTCTGTTCTACTTACATATGGAAAATTCAGAATAGCACTATTTGCATCTTCTCCACAGAAATACGTTATTATTTATTACAAAAAAAAAAATAATAATTTTTATGTGACAAGTCTAGTATTTTGGAATTCTCTTGATTTCTAGTTCTAACGTTACACCGTTCAGCTAAAACCGGTTCACCTTTTTCTACGTCTAGTTTTACCGTAATCGCGGTTTGGTATTTTAAAACCAATCGGCGTGCTTGCTTCGCATCACGTGATCATCTTTCTTTGTTCTGTTCCAAGGAGAAGGCATGCTATTTTTCATCATGAAATTATATCGATTTTACACATTATCCACGGAGTTAACATCGTTACACTCAGGTGCATTATGTAAGCTGGTTCCAGATTAACGTTCTCCTTGGTTCCTGTACTTCAGGTCGGAGTGAGTTCTTTGTTTAGATTTCGCTTTGCACAACGCGTCACCCCAAGTGTGTGGGATCCGCCAGACCTAGATCACGGAGAGGAACCACAACATGGACAACCCGAATTTTCTTACATGTTGTTTACTGGGACATTCATTTATGACGCGTCTGGAACGGTATATGCATTCAAGCCGGGACTTGGCGAATTTGAACCTATCCTAGGGACGATTTCGTGTCGTAGTGCGTGCCCGTGGGGGACTACGGATTAATCACGTAATTCGCGCCCCGGACATGTTACATTTCACCAACATTCCTCGTGTTTGCTTCATTCCATTGGGAGAGAACGACATAGCCCACATGACGGTAGAAGAAGTCACACGTGACATTGTTTCTCTGGCGTCCTACTTACACTACAGGATAGGGAAAAAACTGTGATCGTGGGGCATCTCTTTCGGCGTCAGCCTTGGGCGTCAGGCGCAGACTTTAACAATAAAGTCGTGTCCATTAATCTAAAGTTAAAGCAGGACTGCTTACGTGAAGAGGGAGTGTACTTTTGGCAGCACAGAGGATTCTGGAAAGACTTAAACTTTTTATGTAGAGACAGTGTGCATCTGGATATTCAACCCCCCCAACAGCCATGTTGTGAGCTCTTCTCCCATGCACAGATTTTGGAGGAGTGTACGCTCCGCTATCCTGCATTACAGACACATTTATCTCTCACATCTCAGGCCAGTATAGATTTTTAATTGTTTTTAACAATTGATCGAATAGGTCAAATTACAGCTCAGTACCTAGATTTGTGTTCTTGTATGTAACTCGGCCCTTCAACGCTAATAAGCACTGGCTTTACATAGCACAGGGCAATAAGTATTAGTAGGTTCTGTTACACGGAACTACACATGCTAGGATATATTGCATTATCTTATTTGGTGGTACAAATGTATGTGTTGCGCATTGAGTGAGCATAGGACCATACATGTCTTGGATACGTGTTTTGGATATCGCAGCACTTTATATCATGTTATACCGGTTTATTTGTTGGCTATCTAACCATGGGACCTTACGTGTTTTGGATATCACAGCACTTTATATCATATTTATTATTATACCGGTTTATTGGTTGCTTGCCCAACACGGGACCATACGTGTTTGGGAATTGCAGCACTCATATCGTATTATATCACTGTATTGTTTCATACCACGTTTGCCTACCAACCATGTGACCATACATGGTAAAAAGGTGGCAACTTCTACTTTAATTATGCTATAATTACTGGGCACAGGATCATACAGGTATTATTGTTTACATGTATTAAGATGTTCTTTATAGATTCATGATTATAGGATATGGTATCCTTCCACGAGACAATTATTCACAATACCACAGGTTTGTTGATCAGAGAAACATGGGTATTGGCATTTCTTATTTTAAGTAAGGAAATAATGAGATGCTCCTTCAAATTTACACTCATGAAAATTATTATCACAGGTCAGATTCATAATTATTGTTACTCCTGTCTGGCAATATAGCACCAGTTATGACTTCTCCTCTTGACAATCTGCTGGGAAGTAATATGCAGGATGCTTACAGTTCCTTTTGATTATTATGCAACGCACTAGACGCATACTTTATGTTGGTCATCTATTTATGACAAAAGTAGTGCCTTGTCTTAGCATGCTTAGCTACCTGGACTGTAGGTAACTTGGCCCTTCAACGCTAATAAGCACTGGTTTTACATAGCACAGGGCAATAAGTATTAGTAGGTTCTGTTACACGGAACTACACATGCTAGGATATATTGCATTATCTTATTTGGTGGTACAAACGTATGTGTTGCGCATTGAGTGAGCATAGGACCATACATGTCTTGGATAGTATATCACTTTATATCATGTTATACCGGTTTAATTGTTGCTTATTTAACATGGGACCATACATGTTTTGGATATTGCAGCACTTTCTATCATGCGATACCGGTTTATTTGTTGGTTATCTAACACGGGACCATACGTGTTAGGACCATACATTCTTGGATAGTATATCACTTTATATCATGTTATACCGGTTTAATTGTTGCTTATTTAACATGGGACCATACATGTTTTGGATATGGCAGCATTTTCTATCATGCTATACCGGTTTATTTGTTGGTTATCTAACACGGGACCATACGTGTTAGGACCATACATGTTTTGGATATGGCAGCACTTTCTATCATGCTATACCGGTTTATTTGTTGGTTATCTAACACGGGACCATACGTGTTAGGACCATACATGTCTTGGATAGTATATCACTTTATATCATGTTATACCGGTTTAATTGTTGCTTATTTAACATGGGACCATACATGTTTTGGATATGGCAGCACTTTCTATCATGCTATACCGGTTTATTTGTTGGTTATCTAACACGGGACCATACGTGTTAGGACCATACATGTCTTGGATAGTATATCACTTTATATCATGTTATACCGGTTTAATTGTTGCTTATTTAACATGGGACCATACATGTTTTGGATATGGCAGCACTTTCTATCATGCTATACCGGTTTATTTGTTGGTTATCTAACACGGGACCATACGTGTTAGGACCATACATGTCTTGGATAGTATATCACTTTATATCATGTTATACCGGTTTAATTGTTGCTTATTTAACATGGGACCATACATGTTTTGGATATTGCAGCACTTTCTATCATGCTATACCGGTTTATTTGTTGGTTATCTAACACGGGACCATACGTGTTAGGACCATACATGTCTTGGATAGTATATCATTTTATATCATGTTATACCGGTTTAATTGTTGCTTATTTAACATGGGACCATACATGTTTTGGATATTGCAGCACTTTCTATCATGCTATACCGGTTTATTTGTTGGTTATCTAACACGGGACCATACGTGTTAGGACCATACATGTCTTGGATAGTATATCACTTTATATCAGGTTATACCGGTTTAATTGTTGCTTACTTAACATGGGACCATACATGTTTTGGATATGGCAGCACTTTCTATCAGGCCATACCGGTTTATTTGTTGGTTATCTAACACGGGACCATATGTGTTAGGACCATACATGTCTTGGATAGTATATCACTTTATATCATGTTATACCGGTTTAATTGTTGCTTATTTAACATGGGACCATACATGTTTTGGATATGGCAACACTTTCTATCATGCTATACCGGTTTATTTGTTGGTTATCTAACACGGGACCATACGTGTTAGGACCATACATATCTTGGATAGTATATCACTTTATATCATGTTATACCGGTTTAATTGTTGCTTATTTAACATGGGACCATACATGTTTTGGATATTGCAGCACTTTCTATCATGCTATACCGGTTTAGTTGTTGGTTATCTAACACGGGACCATACGTGTTAGGACCATACATGTCTTGGATAGTATATCACTTTATATCATGTTATACCGGTTTAATTGTTGCTTATTTAACATGGGACCATACATGTTTTGGATATGGCAGCACTTTCTATCATGCTATACCGGTTTATTTGTTGGTTAGCTAACACGGGACCATACGTGTTAGGACCACACATGTCTTGGATAGTATATCACTTTATATCATGTTATACCGGTTTAATTGTTGCTTATTTAACATGGGACCATACATGTTTTGGTTATTGCAGCACTTTCTATCATGCTATACCGGTTTATTTGTTGGTTATCTAACACGGGACCATACGTGTTAAGACCATACATGTCTTGGATAGTATATCACCTTATATCATGTTATACCGGTTTAATTGTTGCTTATTTAACATGGGACCATACATGTTTTGGATATGGTAACACTTTCTATCATGCTATACCGGTTTATTTGTTGGTTATCTAACACGGGACCATACGTGTTAGGACCATACATATCTTGGATAGTATATCACTTTATATCATGTTATACCGGTTTAATTGTTGCTTATTTAACATGGGACCATACATGTTTTGGATATTGCAGCACTTTCTATCATGCTATACCGGTATATTTGTTGGTTATCTAACACGGGACCATACGTGTTAGGACCATACATGTCTTGGATAGTATATCACTTTATATCATGTTATACCGGTTTAATTGTTGCTTATTTAACATGGGACCATACATGTTTGGGATATTGCAGCACTTTCTATCATGCTATACCGGTTTATTTGTTGGTTATCTAACACGGGACCATACGTGTTAGGACCATACATGTCTTGGATAGTATATCACTTTATATCATGTTATACTGGTTTAATTGTTGCTTATTTAACATGGGACCATACATGTTTTGGATATGGCAGCACTTTCTATCATGCTATACCGGTTTAGTTGTTGGTTATCTAACACGGGACCATACGGGTTAGGACCATACATGTCTTGGATAGTATATCACTTTATATCATGTTATACCGGTTTAATTGTTGCTTATTTAACATGAGACAGCCTTGTTCATGTCTTACACAGATGGGCTTACCTGATAATGAATAGTCTATTTCCTAGGTTAGGAAGCATTCAATGTAGCTCCACATCTGAACCAACAACAGACACTAGTTCCAAAGGACCTTTTTGAGCATTTGACTCCAACATGTAGGAAGTTATTGGTTGCTGCCCTTTCTACATCTACAGTTGCTGCATACCGTCGCAGCTGGGAACTCCTGCTGTCATGGCGTGCTGATATAAATCTTCCAGTTTCTGTTATTGACATTTGCAATTTCATTGGCTATCTGTTTGCCAGCAACCATTCCTCCAGTAGTATAGCTTCACACATATCGGCTGTAAGTTACGTTCACAAAGTTATGAATGTGTCAGACCCTACACAGGCCTTTGTGACAAAAAAAAAAAAAAAAAAAAAAAAAAAAAAAAAAAAAAAAAAAGAAAAAAAAGATTCTCAAAGGCTGCCAGTCATTAGGTACAACCAAAGATACTCGTCTACCAATAACTGCTGACATTCTACAGCGTTTGTTAAGTGCTCTCGATCACACTGTAACCCAATATTCTGTTAGGATTTTACTGCGTGCACTATTCTTGTTAGCTTTCCAGGCTTTCTTGCGTCTAGGAGAAATTACGGCAAAATCAGTTAAATATGACAAGTATCTCCTACAACGCTCTGACGTAAGCTTTGAATTCCAGGGTACAATTCTGTCAGGTGTTCAGATTATTATGAGGGATTACAAGACAAACAAACATCATCAACCTTTGGTTATTTCCCTTCAGTCTAGTTCAGATTCTAAATATTGCCCAGTTCAGGCCCTGTTCACTTACTTGCAGTTCTACAAACACAAAACAGGCCCATTATTCCAAACTATGGATGGCTTACCCATTTCATACTCCAAGGTTACTGCACATCTGAAAACTGCTATCATTTTCATTGGTCTTGACCCAGCAAATTTTAAGGGGCATAGCTTTAGGATCGGCGCAGGCACACAAGCTGCTTCATTAGGTTACTCGGAGAATATGATTACAAAAATTAGGTAGATGGAATTCTGATGCTTTCCGTCGGTATATTCGCATACATTCCTTTAGGATATGTAAGTCAGTTGCTGTGTATGAACTCTACCTTTGGGTGAAAATGAGCGGTTTATCAAGTACTCCCTTACAGTCTAGAAGTAGTCTACTGTATAATACTCACACACACACCCCTACTTTGATGCAAAGCTTATCCCCCAAAAAATTTTTTGTTGTCTCAGGTCAGAAGTAGTCTGCAATTTGAGACATTATTGCCCAAGGTTAGCTTGTCCTCGGCTATCTCTAATTACTAGACAGGTCAAATTTTATATCTCTATTACCTACTGGTCAGAAGTCGTCTGCAATTCGAGATACCCTAGTCCTAAGTAATTATGTTCCCAGGGATCCCCAATCACAAAGCATGTCAGAAGTGGTCTGTTGCCTATATAATTTTACATAATATGATCTAGGGTTTTGAAATTAGATTTCTGTTCTGATGTTATGTGGTTTGTCCTGCTGGTTGCCTTATTGCACCATGTTATGTTTTGAACTTTGAAAGCTGGATTATTTTGCTACACAGTTATTGTAATGATGTTTATGACTCTTCATGCTGTTCTTTTGTATATAGATATATATATATATATATATGTTTTGTTTTTCTATCAACTTGGAGATCTTTTTATTGCCAAGTCGCCTTTGGGTGGGTGGATCCAATATACTATTGGATTTGTGGCCTGTATTTTTTAGATTACCCACCTTTTTTGTGGACAGGCAGGTTGTGTCTTGTACATATTAGATTAGATGATTCTCGTATTATCATGATTATATTATGTTGTTTTTTGTTATGTGTGTTGGTTGGGGGTCAGAGTGCATATTTCTTGTCAAAAGATACTCTTGATTTGCCAATGTTTTGCTAGTCTTATCTGGCCCCCCATATGGTTTATGTTACGTGTGCTGGGGGTCAGATTACGCAATACTTTTTCAAAGATATTCTTTGTTTGTCAATGTTTTACTAGTCTTTTCTGACCCCCATTATTTTGTCATGTTCCACTTTCGTCATTTTCTGATTAAATGACATTTTTTCAATTCAACCTTTGTTACTGGTTCTGCCTGTCTTGCCAAAAAACTAGCTCAGTTAACTTGGCAAGGGTTTTCTACGACTAAGGAACATAAATACGTTATTATTTATTACAAAAAAAAAAATAATAATTTTTATGTGACAAGTCTAGTATTTTGGAATTCTCTTGATTTCTAGTTCTAACGTTACACCGTTCAGCTAAAACCGGTTCACCTTTTTCTACGTCTAGTTTTACCGTAATCGCGGTTTGGTATTTTAAAACCAATCGGCGTGCTTGCTTCGCATCACGTGATCATCTTTCTTTGTTCTGTTCCAAGGAGAAGGCATGCTATTTTTCATCATGAAATTATATCGATTTCCCTCCATCCGACCCCTTACAACCTCCTTATTATTTTGGTTATGTATTTTGATGACCTTCCTGTTTAGATTACCCACCTTTTTTGTGGACAGGCAGGTTGTGTCTTGTACATATTAGATTAGATGATTCTCGTATTATCATGATTATATTATGTTGTTTTTGGCCTGTATTTTTTAGATTACCCACCTTTTTTGTGGACAGGCAGGTTGTGTCTTGTACATATTAGATTAGATGATTCTCGTATTATCATGATTATATTATGTTGTTTTTTGTTATGTGTGTTGGTTGGGGGTCAGAGTGCATATTTCTTGTCAAAAGATACTCTTGATTTGCCAATGTTTTGCTAGTCTTATCTGGCCCCCCATATGGTTTATGTTACGTGTGCTGGGGGTCAGATTACGCAATACTTTTTCAAAGATATTCTTTGTTTGTCAATGTTTTACTAGTCTTTTCTGACCCCCATTATTTTGTCATGTTCCACTTTCGTCATTTTCTGATTAAATGACATTTTTTCAATTCAACCTTTGTTACTGGTTCTGCCTGTCTTGCCAAAAAACTAGCTCAGTTAACTTGGCAAGGGTTTTCTACGACTAAGGAACATAAAAGCTCTTACCTTGAAACATGCATGTTTTAAGATAGAGGCGATAACGTGACATTTACTGTTAACTGTCAACCCCATCGGAAATGTATTACGGAAAGTTACACTGTGAGGTTGTAATATAAAGACATTTGTAGAATATACATTGTATATACATGAGAATAATGGGAAAGATCATCCAAAAACAGGCGTAGCCTCTCTTTTGGTTAGGTCATTCTTTCAATATTTTGGGATCAACATTATGTCAACAACGTTTCAGTATTTTTTCCCAGGTCCGATACGTATACGAATTACCTACCCAATGGCCTTGGAAATTAACTGTTAGAGTTCAAATCACGAAGTATTTGAAAGTTTTCGTACCAGTGAGGAAAAACATACCTGGATTATTATCTGAATTATCATTCGTAGATAAAAGATTCCGAGAAGATATCACTGCAGCTAGAACAGATATGCAAACAAGTATGATTGCCATGATGATAAATTTAACAGCCTTCTTCATCTTTCTGCAAGATCCACGCTGTTTCTCGTTCTACAATAGTGACGGAAATCAGACGAGTAAGTACTCTATATAAACAGGTCAACAATCATTTGCATTCATAATTCTATGGTAATATGTGATTCATTTTCTTCCCCCGGAATCCAAGATTCCGGGCATGTAGTTTTTGACTTGTCCGTCTGTTGGCAAAAAACTTTAACCGTGCTCTTTTACAACATAAAAGATAGAGCTGCCATATATGATATGTGTATTCCTTGTGGTAAGATCATTCCATTGACACCATATTTCCTGACCTGGTGACCTTAACATTGACTTTTGACCTACTTTTAGAAAAATCCAATACAAGCCATATTTTTCACATGGTAAGAAGTACCGCTTTTATATTCAGCATGTGCATTTCTTGTGAGAATATTTTTCCAACCATATTGGGTTTGTCGACCCTGCGACCTTGACAATGACCTTTGACCTAGTTTTGGATAAAAAACGTTTAAACTTGCTTATATCTTTTACACCATAAAAGTAAAGCTTTCATATTTGGTATGTGTGTTCCTTGTGACAAGACGTTTTCATTGACATTTGACCCAGTGACCTTAACATTAACATTTGACCTGATTTAGAAAATTTTAATATAAGCCATATCTTTCAAATCGTGAAAAGTACTGCTTTTAGAATTAGTATCTGCATTACTTGTGAGCTATATATATTTTTGTAGAACTTGTGACCTTAACATTCAACTATGTCCTAGCTTTTATCAGGTTTTCTGTATTTTACTTAACAGGGATCCCCGTGGATATTTTAGTTAACAGAAAGGTTTTATGTGTCCGTTTTATCAGGTTTGTTGTTACTTTAGTTAATAGTGAGTTTTTGTGTGTCCGTTTTATCAGGTTTGTTGTTACTTTAGTTAACAGTGAGTTTTTGTGTGTCCGTTTTATCAGGTTTGCTGTTACTTTAGTTAACAGTGAGTTTTTGTGTGTCCGTTTTATCAGGTTTGTTGTTACTTTAGTTAACAGTGAGTTTTTGTGTGTCCGTTTTATCAGGTTTGCTGTTACTTTAGTTAACAGTGAGTTTTTGTGTGTCCGTTTTATCAGGTTTGTTGTTACTTTAGTTAACAGTGAGTTTTTGTGTGTCCGTTTTATCAGGTTTGTTGTTACTTTAGTTAACAGTGAGTTTTTGTGTGTCCGTTTTATCAGGTTTGTTGTTACTTTAGTTAACAGTGAGTTTTTGTGTGTCCGTTTTATCAGGTTTGCTGTTACTTTAGTTAACAGTGAGTTTTTGTGTGTCCGTTTTATCAGGTTTGTTGTTACTTTAGTTAACAGTGAGTTTTTGTGTGTCCGTTTTATCAGGTTTGTTGTTACTTTAGTTAACAGTGAGTTTTTGTGTGTCCGTTTTATCAGGTTTGCTGTTACTTTAGTTAACAGTGAGTTTTTGTGTGTCCGTTTTATCAGGTTTGTTGTTACGTTAGTTAACAGTGAGTTTTTGTGTGTCCGTTTTATCAGGTTTGCTGTTACTTTAGTTAACAGTGAGTTTTTGTAGCAGAAGATATCTAGAGATAGCGATAAGTGAATGTAGGTTAACGACTGCAATGTACTGTGTTACTTGTATATAAACTTAATTCAGTTTAATATACGGAAAAGTCATTATATTTAAGTATCCAAGTTGTGTACTTATATGAGATTAAGATTTTTGTAAACACATTCATATGGTACAAGGCCGCCAGCCAAAAGTTGAATTCAGTTTAAATACAGTACACTTAAACCTAAAAGTCTAACATCTACTGCTAAAGCATTTTACTGGATATTTGAGTATCTAGTCTAATCGATTAGTTAGGTTTATTTTCTTCGATCCTTATTACATTTGCTGTTACCGACTTATAGGTACTCGTGAAACGGGATTTTTTGCTTCGTACTCGTGAAAATATCAAAAAAATCATGTCTCACTCGTGAAATAAATTCAATATCCAACAACAAAACATTGATTATACTCTCTCTCTCTCTCTCTCTCTCTCTCTCTCTCTCTATATATATATATATATATATATATATATATATATATATATATATATATATACACACACACACACACACACACACACACACACACACATATATATATATATATATATATATATATATATATATATACTGAGGTGATTGACAGTACATTGTTTAACGTCCCCCTCGATAATTTTTCACTCATACTGAAATGTAATTAATAGTACATTGTTTAACATCCCTCTCGAGAATTTTTCACTCATACGGAGATGTCACCATTGCCAATGAATACCTGTAAAATTTAGGCCTATACTCGGTGCTTATGGCCTTTGGGCAGGGAGGGATCTTTAACGTGCCACAGCTGCTGTGACACGATACCTCGGTTTTTGCGGTTTATCCGAAGGACCGATATGAAACCAAGTGAAAAATACAATATGCATCTGTAGTTCTACAGGTGCCTTAATTTGTGCTTGATTAATAAATCTGTTAGTATTGTAATTTCATGTTTGATTACTAAGACGAAAGCATTTGGCATAACCAACCTTCACGGAGTTGTAAGGATCCGGGAGTATCTCTGTATAATTGCCAGAATTGCCTAACATGAAATGCTGCTGTCCCTGATTAAATAAAATATATATATATACATAGATAGATAAATAGATATATATCACACGCACACAGTCACATACAAAATCAACGACACCAAGTTGTCATAAAGTTAAGTGGTAGTTTGCCGCTGCCAAACAGATGTGGAAGTCTCTGTGGTGTCCTATTACGAGTTCACTGGGCTATATTGAATCGATATATGAATGAAAATGGCTATTTTTGATAGATAAAACGTCGTCGATATATCTAAATTTCGAATTAAAGACCACAGCAAGATATTTTTTTCTGCTCATGTAGAAGCTTTTGAATAAATCCTGCCTCACAAGAATATGAAAAAAAACCAGATCAGATAACAAAGGATCATACGTGGGAATTCCAACAGAACTGATCAATAAAGACTACGAACATATTGTCAATGAGAAACGCGGGCATCTTTTCAATATCAACTTCAGAATACTTGTGCGTAAAATCAGAGTGGTGTTTAACAAAGTAAGTTTCTGAATGACTGATCACTAGATATGATTGATTGATCGATCGATTGATTGTTGTTTTCCGCCACACTCAACAATTTTTCAGTTATCTGGTGGCGTCCAGTTTTTTTTATTGGTGGAAGAGAGAACCCAGATACAATGTTCCCGGGAATAGACCACCGACCTTCCGAAAGAAAACTGGCAAACTTACTCACATATATGAGCGCGAGGATCACTAGATATGAAAATTTCCTTTTTTCTATTTTTGTTGAAGAAGCAATTGTATATGATGTCAAAAAGTCTCGTTTATAATCTCATCTATCGTGAAGAATGGTCGAATAAAGTGTTGAAAAGTCATACGTTTAGATATTGTTGATTTGAGAAAATATTTGTGATTTCAAATAGACAAATAGACAAAAAAAATTTTGTAACCTTTAGAATCCACTTTTGATTTACACCACTTCTGGCATATGCTGTGCACAATACATTTGAAGTTTCTCCTACACAGCAATTATTGTTTTCTGAAGGAGCAAAATGTGAATTTTATATGTTTATACTCAGTATAATTATTCATCTGGTTTTATACAAGATGCCCTGGAGTAAAGAAGACTTATAATTTGGAAAAGTTTAGAACTTTTGGGCCTCAAAAGCACAGGAACAACGAAATTCACAAATTTTCTTTCCTTAATACAAAAGATGTCTTTGTTTTGGTGAAAATTGGTCTTGCAGTTTTAAAGGGGGCTCAAAAGTTAACGACGAAGGACAGACAAAAAGCGCAATAGGTCAGACAAAAGACATTAAGTAAGCCTTGATCACGTCATTAGTCAAGGAGATTCCTCGTGCATTTAAGGTTTTAGAATACCCAAGTTTTCGACGCATCAAATGAAGTAGGATTTTGTTGTGATTACGTGTTTGTCAATGCGCAATGTAAATTGGTCATTAATATACGAAATATACTAGTGAAAACGGGAATTTTGGCGATTTAAATTTTTGGTAATGTTTTTCAGTCAATTTTCGAGAAAAGATTTGTGATTAATGCAAAAATAAAGGTGGTTTCATAGGAAATTGTTTTGGTAAATAAAGGTTTTTAACAACATTAAAACATTTACAAATAATTTTACAAAATTCTATGACAATTTTTTTTAAGTATACATGTCCTTAAAGCAATATAAAGGTATCCCTCTTGACTTCCACATACGGAAATCATCCCGACTGCCACGATTTCCGTAGATGCCTTATTAAATAACTGCATGTCATATTGAATAACTGCATGCCTTATTAAATAACTGCATGTCATATCGAATAACTGCATGTTCTATTAAATAACTGCATGTCATATTGAATAACTGCATGTCTTATTAAATAACTGCATGTCATATTGAATAACTGCATGTCCTATTAAATAACTGCATGTCATATTGAATAACTGCATGTCTTATTAAATAACTGCATGTCATATTGAATAACTGCATGCTCTATTAAATAACTGCATGTCATATCGAATAACTGCATGCTCTATTAAATAACTATATGCATCCTGTATAGTACGAGTACGCATGACTATAAAACTTAGAAATCATGTTTAAATTTGTCTGAAATCTGAAAAATGATACGTTAATGAAATAAAGACTACTTATTATGATATTTATTTATATACTTACAGAATGGTTAGGTGGCTTTGGAGTGTCAGGTGAAATTCTGACATACTGGACTAAAACAATAAATTTGAAGAAAAAAATATGAAATCGTCACATAATTTATTTTTGAAATACTCATTAGATTTGATTGATTTAATACTAAACAATGCACACACGTCTATCAAATTTGTATGAATCTGTGAAAGATTTCCAAAATAGATATACAGCTTTGAATGCTTATGCAATGCAATTTTCTCAGCATCAATATTCTACGTTTTAGAATCATTGTTACCATTTGCGATGTATTTTCCCCAGCATACATGGGGGATGTATATTTGTGAAGCAAAGTTATAAATTGGTTTATGTTGTGCTCTGGTGCTTAAAAAAGCTGTTTGTTTTTGGCCTTTCGGCACCGAAAGTAGTCAGAAGACTTCAAGTACAAGAGCGACTTAATGCTAGCCTTAACTGAGCAAGTCCTTTTTAGCACAAGGCGTCCTACTTATACCCTTGTCATTTAATTTCGTTAAGCTCAACAGAGGTCCATTTAGCGGCTTAGAGCCCAGAAACGGCAGCTATAATATCTTCTTTTGCACATAATTCCGTCCCGAAAGATCAACAGCTTAGAGGTTGGTTGTATATTGTTTAATGAGATATTTTTATTCATATGGAGACGTCACTATTGTCGTTGAAGGGCTGCAAAATGTTGGCCTATGCTCAACGCATACCGCCTTTGAGCAGGGAGGGATCTTCATCGTGTTACACCTGCTGTGATACGGGATCTGCTTTGCAGGTTCCAGCCAATACAACCTTTGACCTTGACGTCTCTCCATATTTGATAATGATTGTAATAAAAAAAAAACCCCAGATAGAACTAATTTGCAATAAACTTGTATTACTTGTCGGTTTGATTGATTGATTATTTGTTTGTTTGTTTTACGATCCGTCGAGAGTTTTTCACTCATATTTAGACGTCACCAGTTGTAGGTGAAGTACCACAAATTTAGATATCTGGCTCCTTGACAAGTAAACTATATATAGATTGTAAAAACATAAATGCAAAATTGTTTTGAACTTACCATTATTATCATAGAGTCCATGCTCAGGACGCTGAAAATAATATAATAGCATTTTAGTACACTGTAGCATCCATGTAGGTCTTACGGGGGCATAAACTGACCACTAGCAAGTAAAATAATTAATTCTGAACTGGCATATTTATATGCTGGAATGCATTAAAAATGAAAGAAAGAAGGTGAAAAAGAAATCCAATCGCATTTTATAAAAATTATCTATATTTATCCATACTTTACTTCCATATATTTCTGCCATTGTTTCTACATTTTGTATGTAAACAAAACAAATTCTATTGTCAAAATTACAACAAAATATTGCAAGATGTATAAATTTCAATATATGAATGATGTGTACTCTAAAGGTGTTTCAGTCATTTTGGTAACAATCAGCAAATAATACTTAGGCGATACTTATGAATGTGCATGTAATGTATTCAATCAGCATTTATGTTCGTTATTTTAACTTGTTCATACTCACGCTGGCACGATTTGGAATTCTTTCTTCACCTGGCCTACAATGTAAACTAGGAAATCAAAAAAGGAATCAGACTCGTTGAAACGTAGGTTTTGATTGTTATGAGAAATTTAATGTTTCATGCTCTCTCTCTCTCTCTCTCTCTCTCTCTCTCTCTCTCTGGGCCTCCGTGGCCAAGTGGTTAGAGCATTGCTCTCAAAATCACAAGGCCTCTCACCTTTAGTCAGCGCGGGTTCGATTCTCGCTCGCGCCGATATATGTGAGAACGTTTGCCAGTTTACTTTCGGAAGGTCGGTGGTCTCCTCCCGGGTACATTGTATCTGGGTTGTCTCCTCCACCACTAAAAACTGGACGCCACCAGCCACCAAATAACTGAAATCTATCTATCTGTCTATCTCTCTCTCTCTCTCTCTCTCTATATATATATATATATATATATATATATATATATATATATATATATTCATGAAAATGAAATTTATATATATATATATATATATATATATATATATATATATATATATATATATATAAACCAAGTAAAACTCAGTCAGAAAAGTACATGTACATTAATTATCTCCTGCATGTATTAGTATTTTGTTTTAAAGTAATTAGAAAGTAAATTTTATTTAATTTTATTTGATACTTGTATCCGTTTGTTAAGTTATATCCATGTAATCATACTTGTAACAGTTGTGCACTTGTATGTGTAAAATAAATTCAGAGGAAATTCAGGACAATGTTTTGAATATATATTATACTTACAATGTATCCAGTAAGGGACCATATCCACTCGAAACCTGAATTGAAAACCGATATCAATGTTAAAACAGAAAATAAAGAGATACACTTTGCAAACACAATTTAAGAAAGACGTGCTCATTACAGTCATTAACGAAATATATATATATATATATATATATATATTATATATATATATATATATATATATATATATATATATATATATATATATCCTTCAGCAAGGCGGGATAACAGGTACATATTCCGGGAATCAAAATGTTATATCATAGATTTCGGTATTTATGTTTTATATTGATTGATTGATTATTTATTGCTTTCCGCCACACTCAACAATTTTTCAGTTATCTGGTGGCGTCCAGTTTTTTGTTGGTGGAGGAGAGAACCCAGATACAATGTACCTGGGTAGAGACCACCGACCTTCCGCAAGTAAACTGGCAAACTTGCTCACATAACGCCGCGGCCGAGATTCGAACACGCGCCGACAGAGGTGAGAGGCTTTGTGATTTTGAGCCCGATGCCACGGAGGCCCCTAATGTTTTATATAAAAAACACCTGCGAAAAGAGAGTAGAGAAGTACAAAATCGTCAGGTATACAACGGAAAATGGAGGGAAATCATCGCGAAACAAGAAAGGTTGCCGTAAAAGGTTATCGTGTTCTGTCTCCGAGAAATCCAGTGATATAGACGAACACAACAACAATTCAGACTGTAATGAGGCCGTTCAAACAGATGTTTGTTTGTTTGGGTTTTGGGGGTTTTTTTTGTTTGTTTGTTTTACGTCCCGTCGAGAATTTTTCACTCATATTGAGACGTCACCAGCTGTAGGTGAAGTACCACAAATTTAGACTTATGCTTAGCGCTCAAGGCCGTAGCAGTGAGGGTTCTTTAACGTGCCAACGCATATGGTGACACGGGACCTCCGTTTTTAAGGTCATATCCGAAAGACCCGTGATTCTCACCTCTAAATGCCGAGCGTTTGGCAAAGGAGCAATCACTACCTATTTTTCGTCTTAGGTTTGACCGGCCATGGCACGAGCGGGGCTCGAACTCACGACCTTCCGGTTACGAAGCGAACGCTCTAACCACTGAGCTACCGCGACCGGTTTCAAACAGAAGAAACAGGTGGAGATCAAGAGACAAGAAGACACGTGATGGTGTTGTGATTTTGAGCGCAATGCTCTAACCACTTGGCCACGGAGGCCCCCTCAATTTATGTAAGAGAGATAACTCTTTTTGTGTCGAGACTGCCTAATGATTTTTGTTGAATATTTTTGTTATTTTACTGGATACAGTGCTGTTTTTATGCATTTTTTTTTTATCATTGCAACATATTTGTATGTGCAGTACACGAGAATAATTGCTCCTAGTCATATATCAAATGATAAAACTATGAAAAAATCTTTAGTTTTCTGTTATTTTCTGTTTGAGAGATTGTCAATTATCCGGTCAGATCACTTGTATACACCTGTATATGAAATGCAAATCTTGATCAGCATATAAAGTGATAATGGAAAATGGAACTGTAAAAGGTAAAAAACCGTTTTCAGTTTTTGCACCTGAGGGATGGATAACCTTAAGTCTTTTTTCTCTCCCTTTATAGTGCATGCACCGTGTAATTTTATCCAGATGTTAATAGCCCAGTGGGGATCCGGGTTGTTAGAAATGATCCTCAGTGCCCCTTGCTTGTCGTAAGAGACGACTAAACGGGGCGGTCCTTCGGATGAGACCGCAAAAACCGAGGCTCCGTGTCACAGCAGGTGTGACACGATAATGATCCCTCCCTGCTCAATGGCCTTAAGCGCCGAACATAGAGCCCTTCATCGGCAATGGTGACGTCTCCTTATGAGTGAAGGATTCTCGAACGAGACGTTAAACAATTTACAAACATTCTAGAAATGTTGCGGAATATTCTATGGTAAACTGTAAAAAGATTAAGAATAAAAGTTCAAATTGTTTTAATATTTAGAAGGTATTTAAAAAATATTCCTTAAATGAAGACCAAAGGAATTCCATGAAAAGCTTTTACCTTGCCTTATAAAATATATACTACTATGTTATTTGTATTGATATAAAATTGGTCTAGGTTTAAAACATTTTATCACTTTGAAGTTTTATTCTGATTTTAAAGTGTGTATCTGTATAATGCATCATTAAGGGAGTCAGCAAGATTTCCAGTACCACGAAAGCAAGCCTATTTCCCTCGGCTCTTTTGAAACTGTTCTGATTTGGGATACACAGCAAATCCGATTGATTGAAAATACCTACCGGATTCGATGATGATGACTGATTGAGGGAGAATACCTACCGGATTCGATGATGATGACTGATTGATGGAGAATACCTACCGGATTCGATGATGATGACTGATTGAAGGAGAATACCTACCGGATTCGATGATGATGACTGATTGATGGAGAATACCTACCGGATTCGATGATGATGACTGATTGAGGGAGAATACCTACCGGATTCGATGATGATGACTGATTGATGGAGAATACCTACCGGATTCGACGACGACGATGACTGAATACTGGACTGGATCCCAGACGTACTATACTGAAATAAAAAAAAAATTGAAACAATCTTCCTAACCTCTAAAGAAATAACAAATGACAAAATTCAAGTGATAGGAAGGTATTTAAATAAAGTAATCCAAAGTAATGTTTAGTACCAAAAGCTCTTTGAAATATAACATGCATATGAAAATTAAAATTTTGTGTAGTAAGGCCTCTACCGAAATTGCAAACTTCATGAGATTCGAACTCTAGGGCAGGGCAAAATTTGGTATATAAAGTGTACATTTGTAAAACATTAAATAACATCTTCTTTAATACTACTGACTCTAAATTTTAACTAAATAGATATTTAGGAATAGGTAGTTTTTTTTACCAAAATTGTATATTTCATTATGCTAGGAATTACGGATTTTGGTTCCAGGGTGGGGCCAATATTGTTATAGGGACTACTGTCTTGATCATTTGAAAGACCTCCTTAAGTTCGCTGATACAATATAAAATCGAAATGCTTATCTAGGAAAAACAGGAAAGGATTACCAACATTGTGAATTTCGCAATTTCAGGGTTTTAACTCTAAGACGGCTTCAAATTACTCATATCCTGTTAATGTTACATATATTCTGTAAAGTCTTTCGTTAGTATGGGTCTTTTCTGACATTCAAGTTATAAGAACACATCTTGTTTTATACGGTTGCTGAATATTAGAATTAAATTTGCAGAACAGGAAACGTTTTCTAGATTCCACAACCCTTGGGACTACTGATGTTTTTAACTACTACTCAGGTGACCAATAAGCCCTTTGAGCCTCTTACTTTCACAACTTTCAGTTGTGCAGTAGTTCGATTGGTGGCCGTGAAATTGGTTTATTAAAGTTAAATATTAATAGTATCAAATTAGATGTAAAATGTATCATCAGATTATCTTCAACTATTAGTTATTTCTTTTCTTAACCGGGAGGTCTTGAGTTCGAGCCCATCCTACATAATAATCTGAAGAAAACTTTTAACACCAGCGTGAACAAACTTGAAGTACTGGTTTTTTAATGGAATGAATAACACCATTTTGAGTTTTACTTAAATGAAAAAAAAATTAAGATAACAGAGATTAATCTTAAAATTCTATAAAGAATACAAAATCAAGAACAGGACAAACAGACTCCTATGGACCAGGTGCCTTTAAGGAACAAATATCCCAGTCACCCCCGCTGTGAGTAATCTGTAGACAAATTCAATATGACAAGAAGAGCTTAACTGTGACGACTGACAAAGAGCTGATGTTACAAGGATTTCAACATTTTCGTTTATAGATTTTTGTTTAGTTTTACGCCCCTTCCAAAAAATGTTTCACTCATTATTGAGACGTCACCAGCTGTAGGTGAAGTACCGCAAATTTAGACCATAGATGCTTAGCGCTCAGGGTTGTAGCAATTAGGGTTCTTTAGGGTGCTAAAGCCTGCCACGAGACGAGGCCTTCATTTTAAAGGTCATATCCGAAAAACCCGTGATTCTCACTTCTAAATGCTGAGCGTTTGGCGAAAGAGCAACCACTACCTATGTTTACGTCTTAGGTTCAAACGCGGCCATGACATGAGCTGGAGTCGAACTCACGACTTCTCGTTTAAAGTCAGCATTTTGTGAATTCTATGGACGTTTTCAGACCTCGGGTTATTCTGTATCAAAACAGAGGGTTCACGGCGAAAGTGATCGGTCAACGGGGAATACTTTTTATATAGTTTTTACACTATATATTTAAGCATAAAGTATCTCAATTTAAAGCAGAACTTTCTACTTGGTATGCATGTACATATAACGTTTATGTACAATTAAAATTGATTTTTCATTCAAGCAGAATTCATCAGACAAGAGTGTTTTTGGTATAAAAAAAAACAAAAACAAAACAAAACACACATTAAGAATAGTTGATTGTTGTTTCGTAGCATTAAGCTGAAATTGAAGAATTTTTTCCATTTTTATGTCCTTTGTGTTCTTCCTTCTAACAATCTACTAATCGTCAGAAATATTCTGATGCAATGATCATTGGGGGTATCTATTATTCCTAAGACAGTCTACAATTGTTTCTCACATTCTAAATGATGGCATCAGTCCACATGCCTTTGATCGTCTGGTAGGCACCCGGGTATGAATTTGATAAATCATAGAGCAAAGAATATCACGGTTTGGTTTTACTGCAAATACTTTTTAAATTCATTACAGCGGAAATCCATAAAAGCAAACCAAACATCTAATCAGGTGAATTAAAGGGACTGATTCACGATTTCCCCCGAATTTCGAAAGATGATTGGTTGGTTCTATATTGCTTAGCGCTTAGGGTCATTGAGCAGGGAGGGATCTTTATCGTGCCACATATGCTATGACACGGGGCCTTTGTTTATGTGGTACACTGAGTAAAGGCTAAAATATTGCATTAAGAAGGCCCAACATTTGGTTATCAAATTTAAACCACTTATATTTTTAATTTTAACATAAAAAAATGAAAATCCTTTTTTTCAAAAAAGTTAATCAGTCCCTTTCAACCCGAGATAATCTTCTCCCTTCCAATTGCGATTTTTTTTGTCCAGGGTCAAATGAACCACCAAATGAATGCGATGCAACATGTCGGCATCAAGGACCGACCCAAGACCCTGGTCCGACATAGAAATGTTACTACAAGATAAGTGAAGCTTTTCAAATTTTGAAATTTGGGGTTTTTTTCTGGATTTATTTGATATTTAGTTGCACTAACTGACTGACGTAAACATTAACACTACGGAAAAATAGATACATTTTAAGATTACAGAGACAATTTGCTACATACGTGGAGTTCGCTCTCTGGGTAGTCTGGAGGTGGATACGGGGGGTATTCCTCTGAACCTAAGGAATGAAATGACACCAGTATTATCATCGTTTACTAAAATTGAAACATTGAGGGATGACGTTAAGACAAATGTATGCTGAGAACGGTGTAGTTTAGGAATAAATGATTAGTTTGTTTGAATTTTGGGATATGAAAATAAAGAAAGAAAGCATGGAGAAAATTGCATAATAACAAAGTATGCGGAAAATACTCTATGCTTCTATTGGTTGTTTTTTCTCCCCATAAAGCAAAGAAAATAGGAACCTTTTCGTTACATATTTATTTAACTTGTGCTAGCAGCAGCTACTGCCATGGACGCCAAAACGCCAAGGCGTATAAATAAATTTGACAACAAAAATTATCGTTAATATTTTATTTTATTGTGTATAATTCTATAGTTAGAACAATTCATAAATGTAACATAATAAGCCTCAAAACCCATGAGCTTCCGGGAGCTTTGCCCCCTGGGCTCCCACCAGGGCGTTGCACTGGGGGCCTTTAGACGGCCCACCAGACATCCAGCTTATTCTTTGTCACTGTTTGCACACTTCACTTCAAGGCTAGCTATGCCACTGAAAGGTCACTTGCTTGTCATACTTCATATCAAGAATAAATACATCTGAAGTTAGAGTTTATTACTAAATGAAAAAATAAATTACATTCAATATTTTTTTTCAGTTTTAATAACCCTTTGCCGTTTCACTGTTTTAAATTCTCGATGAAGGCACTATGACAGACAATTGATCTTTCAACTTGGCATTTCTAAAACAAAATTAACACAACATTATACATGTATAATTTGTTTATCATGGAGGATATGGATCGGCTTCATTGATTATGCAAATTAGCCTTTGATACTCCCATAGTGCAAACCAACTTGAGGTACATCTACATTACTAGGAAGACAACAATTTTGAAGGAAATTCATTTCGTTTACACTGGCTACCTGTACATTTTAGGATTAAATTCAAAGTCGCCTGTGTTGTTTTCAAATGTCTTTATGACAACGAAAATCCTCTATACCTACGTGAAATGCTTAGCATACGATCATCACCATATAACATTCGCTCCCTGAACAGTGTAGCTAAAACACTAAATGTCCCTGCCGTCAAACGCAGAACCTTTGCTGCTAGATCGTTTGCGATTTCAGGACCAACCGTGTGGAATGAACTGCCATCAAACTTGAGAACCATCACGGATTATAATATTTTTAAACGTCAACTGAAATCTTTTTATTACATCAGTGCTTTTAACTAACTTAAAATTTCTTTGTGAACACTTGTGATGATGATGACTAGACGTTTTATCATTATAATATTTTAAATCATGTGTATGTATGATTTATTTTTACTTGTACAGCGCCATTGATTGCATGTTTGTTTTGTAAAATTGTGCGCTTTTATAAATTTTAATAATAATAATAATAATAATTTCATTCATAGAAACGTCTCTAAAGTCCTACATCATATATTTAAAAAAATCATGGCTATATTTATTGATTATTTTTACATGGTCTGTATAAATTGTGGTGTCCACTATGTTTTCGTTGGTAATATGTAAAACTACTTGGAAAAAAATCATACCACATGCATTGCTTGGGTATTCGTTTTGATTACGGTGCATTCCTTTCATCGGGTTGTTTCTTGATTCCTTTAAAAAAGAATGAAGTACACAGAAAATCAAAGCCAAAATATTAGCAGAATAATGCTAAAATGTGTGAAAATGCAGATACATTATGCAATATATTATAATTCCACTGTTATATCTCACAAATAAAAATAATGCATGTAAATTCACTCATATTATGTTTCTATGATAATAATTAAAGTGGATAATTGGTTTTTAAAAAATGGTGATTTTGAAAGATAACACTTCAGACTTCTATAACATGGGTATTATTTCCAAAAGTAGTATTCTAGACTTTTGTTTTAATTTTACCATTCAGTGAACATAGAAAAAAGGTTAGAATTAAAGGTTTTCAATTTACTCCATTCAAATCAAATATGTCCAATCACTAAGCAGTATTTACAGTATTTCTGTAGTGTTCACAACACTGTAAAATCTGAGAGAGAGAAATTAAAGAGGCCTAATTGAATTCTTCAATTCACAAAATTTACTCCATAAAAACCATTACTTTTAACATGGTTCGTAGGATGAACATCTGTGATATTACAAATATATTTTGAAACTGCATAACAATATACATCAAGAAATAATTCATGGTCAATGTTAAATGGTAATTTCTATCTAAGAAAAATATATTATAAATCTTTTATTATTTCAAGAATTGATCCTTTGGCACATAATTCATCCTAGAAAGGAACATTGATTTTGGAATTAATGACAAAAGAGTAGATATGTGATACATGTTTACTTGTAGTGTCCGCAATAAAAATGACATGTGTTCACAAAACTTCTGAAGATTTAAATGAAGACATATAAGAAGTTATGGTAAATTTATATGAATTTAGAAATATTCAATTTAATTTTAACAGGAAAATCAAATAGGTCTTATGAGTAATTGTAAATGTTGATAAACGTAAAAGATTGGAAATAAATTGAACAAAAAATAGCCAGACCTTGATATGGAAATTTTTCTTATTTTCAAAGAGTACGACAATATTTATCTTTTATTATTTATTCCACCAGGTACATGGTCTAAAACAGTAAGGAATTTGGACGAACATTATCTTCGCGTAAGTTTTCTAGTTGTAACAGTGTCCGCGATACTGGTTCTCTTCTCAAATTAGAATTTGACATAACATTTTTATAAGAATGTTTATACAAAAAAAGTTAATTAAATACATAGGTATCACACTCTCTAGACAACACGTCAATAAGTGTTATATGGATTTTTATTTTCTTGTCCAAGTGCAACATAATTTGCACAAATACTGTGAAATAATAATAATAATAATAATAATAATAACCTTTATTTACCCAGGATAACACATGAAAATGGCGTATACTTGAGATTCAGAAAACAGTATTCAAATATATTCAAATAAAGGGAAACAACCCCTTCCGAACAGCGAAAAAAGGCTTTATCAAATATTTTCAAAAGTTGACTGCGACCGTACATCAAAGTAGTGCAAATTGATTACAAAATGTGAAATATTAAAAAAGAGAGAAAAAAAAAAACGTACGTTCACATAATGTCATATTGGATTCGTTAGCGGATTGCGCTTGGAAGTAGACATAGACTAATGACTCCATCACAGGAGATTGATCCTTGACCATGCGCTAGTTCGAAAGCTTCTTCTAGTGACGTAATGATCACATTCATGTCAGAATTTTTATGGGTTCTCCTAATACCCTCAAAGAGATTAGGAATGCTCAGCTTTTACCCGCAAAGCTTGAGTTTCCCAAACGCTATAGCAATTTTTTTCCCCCTAAATTTCACGGGGGGGGGGGGGGGGGGGGGGGGGGGGGGTATAGCATCCTATGTGACGTCACACGATCCAGCACAGATTTAAATCACATGAGGGCTGCATCTGTACGTAGCCTTCGTGTAACTGAGGCATACAAATGGGGAAACTTACAAATTCTAGTGAGAAAATAAATAAAGTCTAAATAATTCTTACCATATCACGTTAGCGATGATACCTGAAATAGCTTCTAAGGATGAATTGATCAATCTAAAGCGAATATATAAGTTAACTTCCTTTTATCAGAAACGTTGATCCATTTATTTGAATCAGTCAAATGTAATAGAAAATTACATTGAAGAATTAAAATTCTGATATTTAAGGGCATTTAAAGATATTTTAATCACAATGCTTATGAGTCATCGCTTAACGCTCCGTGAAAAAGGAATTAAATAGGGGATTGTTAGGGGATTTTGGTTGGACTTTTTATGTAATTTCCAGTGCAGTACTGGCAACGTCCATTCATTTTTATCGTGTTCCCGCGACGGGAAAATCCAACGCAGTATCAAAGGTATCGCAGGTAAATCACATTCTCATCACGCAATCTGTCCTCTGTTGTGGTAACAATTGTTGAAATATTGAATCAGTTTTGTATCATAAACAAATACAAGTCACCTTCCACAATTCTATTTCTGATTTTTTTTTTGTTTTTATTTTTTTGGGGGGGTTTTTTTTCCTTTTTTTTTCTTACTGTTTTTTTTTTTCTTTCTGTTTTTTTTTTTTCTTTCTGTTTTTTTTTTTCTTTCTGTTTTATTATTATAATTTTTTTTTTTTTTTTTTTTTTGGTTGTTGTTGAAATTTCGGTTTTTGTGTTTATCCATTTCATTTATGATTTTATTTACACTGAGTCAAAAAAGAAACTTCACATTCTCGTGTCATGGCACTTAAAACGAACAAGAGATAATAGGATGGTGCCAGTGATTTTATTTCATTGCTGAGATGTGTGTGATGTAATCAATACACTGACAGTGCCACAGATCTGTTCAGTTAGGCTACACGCCGTTCCAAAACATTTGTACACAGAATGTCAAGTCACAAGAATGAAACGTCGAAATGTCTCAGTTCAATATTGAGTATGGCCGCCTCGCGCATTCACCACAGCCATGCACCGTCTCCTCATCGACTGCCTGATGTTTGTGAACACATGGTTGGGGATTCGGCGCCATTGATCTTGCAAGGCAGCGCCAAGTTCCTGCAAATTCTGCGGTTGGTTCCTAAGTTCACGAAGCCCTCTCCCTAGTGCATCCCAAACGTGCTCGATGGGATTAAGGTCAGGGGACCTCGATGGCCAGTCCATGACGTTGATGCCAGCATTTTGAAAGAAATTTCGTGTCAACAACGCGGTGTGCGGCCGTGCATTATCATGCTGGAACTGTAGACCTGGACCATGAGCCGCCATGAAGGGAATGAGTTCAGGGGTGAGTACCTGATCGCGATAAGCAGCAGCTGTGAGGTTTCCATGGATGACCAGAAGTCTGGAACGGTTGTTCCCACAGAAAGCACCCCATGCCATGCAACTTCCGCCCCCGAATCTGTCCACTTCCTGCACACAACACTGGGCATACCGTTCATTAGGTCGTCTCTAGACTCTTAGCCTGCCGTCCGTAAATCTGAGGGTAAACCGCGATTCATCACTAAAGACGACTCGATTCCAGTCTCTCTGGGTCCATCGGAGGTGACGTTGGGCCCACAGCAGACGCTGACGTCGATGAAATGGCGTCAAAATTGGCCCACGAGACGGACGTCGAGCATGGAGATTGGCAGACCGCAACCGATTTCGGATGGTCTGTGCGGACAGCCGACCTTGAAACATCTCAGCTCTGGTTCGTGCAGCCGGCAGAAATCGGTTACGAAGGTGACGTAGGACGATGTTCCGGTCTTCAACTCGTGACGTTACACGTGGACGACCCGACCTTGGGCGATCAGCAGTGGTGCCAGTTTGTTGTAGACGATGTCGCAAAGTCATAGACAGTACGACGGCTGCATCCCATTGCTGTTGCGATGTCAATAACTGATCGCCCCGCTTGCAACATGCCAACGGCACGTTCACGTTGCACATTTGACAATCGCGGCATTTCAAGTACTGTTACAAATGTGGCTTAAAAGTGTTTTTTTAATGTTTGAGGCCATGGCAAACATGTGCAAATGAATCCAACTTCGATGTGGAGTTCACAACATTGAATGCACGTGCAAAACCTGATTTGGCACGAAAGGCATTTACACAAGAAATGGATGGCTATGAGTGGGTTTGGCTAACGGTTTTCCAGAGTCGACAGATAGGGATCCCATGTTGGCTACACAGGTGTATCATCAGGGGGAAAGTATTCAATATTTAAACAAAATTAATTTTGTGAGGTTTTTTTTTTTGACTCAGTGTATTCTGTTTTGTTATACATCAATATTTCAATTTGTCATTGATGAAAAACTGAATCTAACGAAGGATGATGAATCTCATATATTGTATAAAGAATACAAAAACGATATATTTTTTTTTTTAAAAATAAGATTAATGCTTGTAGGAATGATCATGGCGATTACTTTAGAATATTATGGGAATATTCTAAATACGCATCACCAATTAAATCATAAAGTTCGTGCTTTGCATGCCTATACTTAATATGTTAACATAGTATATGGTATGAAAGAAAGAAATGTTCTATATTTTTGCGCGAGGTTAATACAAAACAGCTCTCTCTCTCTCTCTCTCTCTCTCTCTCTCTCTCTCTCTCTCTCTGGGAGAGAGAGAATTTTCTTGCAGGTAAATAAGAAAGGGACTGTAATTAATAAAATCACACTTCTTACAATATAACAAGATAAATAAAGTAAAGGTATAAAAACTCGCATTTTAATACATTATACGAGGCTTGTTCGATATGCAATGGGTATTGTACGATATCTCAAAAGCATTCGACTCAAATAGTGAAATGAACATTACATCCCTTCAAAGTATTCTCCGCGGTTTGAAATACTTCAATCTCTGAGTCCATTTCTGAAATGCGTCATGGTACGCTGATTTAGGTAAACCTCTGAGGCACTGACTGATGGCTAAGCCAAAGGCTTGTCGGGACTTGTAACAACGATCAGATAAGAACTATTTAAGTTTTGGAAAAAGGATAAAGTCACATGGGGATAGTTCTGGAGAGTATGGTGGGTGTGGCAAGACGGTAACCTTCCCCAACTTCAAAAAATGCTTCACAAGCTCTGATGTATGTGATGGAGCATTATCATGAATTATACGAACATGTCCAAATCCTGACATAGGGCGTTGTTTATGACAATATTTCTTGAGCTTTTTCAGTATAAAATCTCGGTAATACCGACCTGTAACACTTTTGCCCTTCGGCGCCGGAAGCTGTACAGCTATACTATTTTGCAATAAAGAACCTTCTTTGTGCTTATAGTTCTTTTGACAATTATAGGCCTTCTACCGTGTTTAGTTAGCCATACTTTGTTTCCAATTTTTCTTACTGGTTCGAAATAGTGAACCTATGTTTCGTCACCAGTAACAATGTTTGCAAATTGTCTTTGATTGAATTTAGGAAACTTTTGAGCAATCATTTAGCAGTTTGTACTCGTACCGGCTTTTTGGTCATTTGGCAATATATGCGGTATCCATCTGGTAGAAATCTTTCATACTTTCAAAATTCGCTTCAAAATGAAATGCACTAGCGATAGTGACATGCCAACAGCTTGGCAATATCACGTATTGGGTACCTGCCATCACTTTCAATTATATCCCTGATTTTTGAGACATTTGTCTTGCCTGTTACAGTCACAAGTCGGCCAGGTTTTGCAGCATCTTTGACAGACTCCATACCAGTCAAACATTTCTTTCTCCGCCTACTATCTCATAAAATACTTTATTAGACCTATACACTTCCTCCAATTAGAAGACTCATAAACTTCCCCAATTTAGTAAAAATCTGCATTACCGTATGACTGAGTTTTGTGCAAACTTTTATATCAGCGCTAATTTCTTCAATAGTCTCAACCCATTTTCCAACTATTTTTACAACAGCGGTCAACAACTGGCTCTATTGAAATGACTTTAGGTTAAAACTATGTGGAGCTGAAGGTATTGAATAGAGTTATTCAAGAGTATCATCAACCACGAAATCGTGTAAAGTGTTATTGCGCTGAGGTACAATACGCGTTACATATCGAATAGCCCTCGTATATACATGTAGGAATGAAATTTGCATATTTCATCGAATATGATATGAATCAAATTTATCAAATAGTATTACTAGACTCAACTTTTATCAAAATACTCGTATTCACATTTGTCATTTCTAAAATCTTAGAATTAGCTAGAGTGAAATAAATCTATAAACGAAAGCCACAAGTCCATCAATTAAAATGAATTACGTGCAGTTGCCATGAAAGTGTTTGCTTTCTAGCGAATTACATCATAAATGTGTCCAGCTTAATTTTAATATTCTTAACATGAGAGAAAAACAGGCTATCCTTCGGAAAGAGTTCGCAGAAAATCCATACCGATTCAAAGGTACAATATAGGCCATAGTAAGACCTCGTAAACCCAGTGGTCGCGGTAGCTCAGTGGTAGAGAGTTCGCTTCGTAACTCGGAGGTAACTGGGAGGTCGTGAGTTCTAGACCCGCTCGCGCCATGGACGCGCCAAATCTAAGAGGTAAACATAGGTAGCGATTGCTCCTTCCTCAGCTTTCAGAAGTTGGAATCACGGGTCTTTCGGATATAACATTAAACACGGAGGTCCCGTGTCGTGGCAGACGTTAGCAAGTTAAAGAACCATTACTGCTACGGCCCTGAGCGCTTTGCATAGGTCTAAATTTGTGGTACTCCATCTATAGCTGGTGACGTCTCAATATGAGTGAAAATTTCTCGACGAGACCAAACAAACAACCAATCAACAAACAATCGGATATCACCTTTAAAATGGAGGTCGCGGTAGGCGTTAGAACTCTAACTGCTACGGCCCTACGCAAAGGCAATTTGTAGTACTTCACCTACAGTTGGTGGTTGATTGATCAATTGTTATTTTCCGCCACATTCAACAATTTTTCAGTTATCTGGTGGCGTCCAGTTTTTGTTGGTGGAGGAGAGAACCAAGATACAATGTACCCGTGAAGAGACCACCGACCCTCCGAAAGTAAACTGGCAAACTTTCTTACATATATCGGCGCGAGCAAGAATCGAACCCGCGCCGACTGGAGGTGAGAGTCCTAGTGATTTTGAGCGCATTGCTCTAAACACTCGGCCACGGAGGCCCCACACCACAACTGAATCAGAATATACACATTTGAATCATAATATACTTAGAAAATAATGAAATGAATTCATATAAAGGCATGGATAAAAATAATTCCAACTATTTGTTAAATTTCATTTACCACTCAAATTAGCTGCAGAACTGTAGCGTTATGGTTTTATATTTTAATCTTTGACCATAACGCTACAGTTCCCGTAATGCAAATATGATGCAATTTACAGCGCAAGATTGTCTGCGCACGGTTGGGGATATATTTCTCCACTTTCCAGCATTGTTCAATCAAATACCTTTCATTCCATAATTCTAGACATATTTTATTAGCAGCCTGTATATTTTATCCACCTCCTAACCCTCTGTGGCAGTCTCTATAGACCAATAAACTCGCTTCTTTTTAAATTTTCTGCCTTTCGACAGCCATGTTGACCTACTGACGATATCTCGCTAACAATGTGCATCTTCAATGTGACTTCTACTAAACCATTGGCTAGTATGATGGCAAATTGTTTTACGTCCCGTCATGAATTTTTCATACGGAGAATCATCAACTGTAGCCAAAGTACCACAAATTTAGACCTATGCTCAGCGCTTACTGCCGTTGCAGCAAGTGTTAATTAATGCTGTTGTGACACGAGACCTCCGCTTTTACAGTCAGCAGAACAGTTGGCAAAGGAGCAATCACTACCAAGGCACGAGCGGGGCTCGAACTCATGAACTCTCGATTATGAAGCAAACTCTTTTACCACTGAGGTAACAAAATCTAGAGTATTCATGTCAGTTTCTGTAAGAGTTCTGACAACACCCTTAAAGAGGTTGGGAATACTCAACTTTCACCCGCGAAGCAGAGGTGATCAAACATTATTGCAAAATTAAAAAAAATTGTGGTGTTCTGCTCATCATCTTGTGTGACGTCAGACGATCCAGCTACACAGGACCTAAAACTGTCCGTAGGCTAATTTGTGTGACCAAGGCACACCATATGGAAAATTTAGAACTAGTGGAAAATATAAAATTTCAATAATATTATTACCATATCACGTTAACAAAGATACTCAAAATCCGCTCTAAGAATGAAATAATATAGCAAATTTTCGAATGGATTTGATACTTAATAATTAACAAAGATAGTCAGATGTAACGAGGATTTCCACACATTTATGATTCCTTGATATTTTCGTAATTCATGATATTTAACAAGTATTGTCTAAATAAGCATAGCCCATCTCTCGGGAAAACAGAAAAGACTCAACAGAACATGAAATGAATTACAACGAATCGATTGGTTTATAGGGGGTTTTATTTTACGATATATAATCTAACTTGGTGCAGTTTACGCTTGTTATAATCCGCTTTGCAGATTATTATTATTATTATTATGTACCAAATTTCTTGAGGACTTTTTTCATGTATAAAACACGTTTAAAAGTACTTTACATCATAATAAAATGCCATATCATATAAAAAAAAAAAAATACCAAACATATAAAACAGAAAATTTTTTTTAAGATAAGTAAGATTAAATGAGTCCATGAATTACACTATAATCTAAAACAGTTTAAAATTGTTAAACACAGTGCTAGATATTACATGTAGTAAAATCAGTCTGAATAAAGTTTTAGAAACAAGTATGTTTTTAGGGCTCTCTTAAACACGGGCAGAGATGCGGAGTTTCTTAGTGTGTTTGGTAGGGCATTCCAGAGTTTTGGTGCAGTTGTCATGAATGCACGATCACCATACGTCACAGTTCTAGTTCTCTGTACAACCAGTGTTGATTCATTCTGGGATCTAAGTTGCCTGCCTGGGATGTAAACTGCACCAAGCTGGGTTATATCGTATAATCGTATAACCTAGGTCAAAATTTATTTAATTCTTTATATATATAATTTACAGTTCTCTCACACTTATAAATCCCTTGCTTCTCGTAAGAAGCCACTGAATGGGAAGGTCCCTCGGATGAGACCTTTAAAACCGAGGCCCCGTGTCACACCTGGTGTGGTACGATAATTATTCCCCCTGCTCAAAGGCCGTAAGCGTCGAGCATATTCGTAAATTTTGCAACCCTTTATTGGCAATGGTGATCATGACGTCTCCATGTCAGTGAAAACTGTGGAGAGGGACGTTAAACAATATACAATCAATCAATCACACATATTTAAATTAAGTATATATTCATTTTCCTCTGTAATGCAATTTTTCACTCATAAAAATATTATTTAGTATTAATTCAGAACGAAAGTGTTTTTTTTTCTTTTCGGTGCTCATCTGTCACAACGAGATAGAAAAAATACAGATTACTGTAAAAATTATGAGTTGATTTTAAAGAATATATTAAAACTTAAGTTTATATATCATGGTGTTTGACAGGTGTTTGACGGAGGTGATACAATATGCTTAAAAACTCATTTCTATGCTTAATTGTGATTGGATATTTGTACGTATTGTGTATCCTTCCAGACTATACGAATATTACAAGAAATCCAGAATTGTGCTCTTTGCAGATTTCTGATTTTATTTGCAGTTTGTTTGCCTGCAGAATAATCCCCCAAGGCAACTTCGGTTTATATCCGACTACGTACCTACTTAGTAGGGTAAACGTTTTTCCCATATACAATAACTTTCAATGTACAAAAAATTTAAAACGGTTAGAAAATAATTCGGTCCGTATTACATATTATGGAACTTGCCAATGTGTTTTAATTCTGTTTGCGATAGGCAGAAATGTGTTCATATATGCTATCTGTGCTTCAAATTAGGACATGTTTTCTAATAAATCAATAGTGCACACAATTCGTGAAATATCGAAGACATCTCAAGGTCCTTTAATATATAGATACTAAATGTAGCACAAAGGCAAGGTGCACACTTCCTTAATTGGAGAATGGCGACCTGAATTTGAATGGATTGGAATATTTGTATCGGGGTTTGCTCGATTAGTGTTATTTCTTTTCTTAATAAAATGGTAATTTGGAAGAAAATGGGTCTACAGTTTTGTGCATATCGTGATTTCATTCACATTGCACATATTATCTGTCCATCATTCAAAGACAGTCCTATAACAAATTGGTATTAATTATAGCTGTGTTAAATCATCTTTTGACGGTGGTTCTAAAAATGAAAACTTCTTACGAAAGAAAAAGGAGGTTTTCTCTCGTTTTCACTGTATTTTCAAATCATTGTTGAAAAATAAAATCTATGCGGACCGAATTATCTTCTGACAATTTAAAATTTTTGTACATTGAATGTTATTTCTTTTATGATTTTTTTGGTGTGATAACACCGAGAATAATAAGGTGGATAATGAAAAAAAATATGGTTGGGTTATCGGATGATAAAGGAAGAGAAGGTACTGGTGGGGGGGGTTTTTCTTCATAAAAGATCTTGATTGTAATTTTTTTTTAATCTCTCCATCTGAAACTAATGATACTAGTTTGTATACATAATCATTTGAAAACGCCAATATTCGATTAAGACATCTTGATAGAATGATCAAAATACTTCTAGTAAAACGTAAACATTTCATGCTGTTTTTCTTTCTTTTCTTTTTTTTTTTTTTTTTTTTTTCTTTTTTTTTTTTTGTTTGTTTGTTTGTTTGTTTGTTTTGGTTTTGTTTTTAAATCCTTGTGTAATTATGACACTCGGTCGATAACGGATAAATGTGTAACAAAACTCCTGTATGCGAGAACGCAAAAAGGGGAGAAAAAAGAAATAATGACATCAAAAATAAGTAGCTTTAAGACAGATAATGCTGGTTTAAACATCGCAAACATCTAGGACCAGCGAAAAACGGTTTTGTTATAACGAAACTTCGTTATATCAATAAAATTTTTGGTATTTCTTTCTCATTGTCATTAGAGAATATATATCGCTTCGCATTACGCGTGAATTCGTTCAAAGCGTGTTCGTGATGATAGTTCTTGAATTTAACCACGGAAGAAGATGTGCGCAAGTAAAAGCATAAATACGTGTTCGAATTTTCAGGTTTTATCAAATCAGTTGATGATAATATCAGCATTTATTATGCACAATGCAATCGAGTATGTATCGAATTTACAAGTTCTTTCAACAGCTATGTCTATAATCGTGTTATGAATGTTTGACCATAAGTCAGCAGATCTGCAGAAATCAAATTAATGTGAGAATTAAGGAATGCCAATGCATGTTTCTTCACCATTCAGTGGGGTAGGCAGGGGTGATTTATTTATTAATAATAATAAATGTAGGATCCATTACCTTTCCTTTTCATGTGGACATTTTACATAGAATTACCAAATGAATATTAGTTTTTGTACATTTATTTAAAATCAATCACTATATAGAGGAAACAATTTTTTTAAAGTCGTTCCACCTTCCTGTGACATCATAAGATTTTGCAAATCATTGATTTATTAATATTTATGAGAGATATTACCATGAAGTGTTTTTTTAGACTCTCTTCCAATGGTTATTCTAAAAAAATACATACTAAGATTCAAAAATCAAAGTTATATATAGATAGTCAATAATATGTTTCAAGATATTGAATCCAAGGGCAATAACTATATTCACTGAATCCATTCTCAAATTCATTATGCGAAATTATAAGTTATTGTGAAAATTTGATAATGCTGTTGGAGGAAATGGCAATTTCTGACATTGATATGAGTTTGTTTATGCATGTCTCGCATCTTATAAAGTGTGATTGTCTATATATTTTATTTAATAATTTATTAGTTTCGCGGTAGCTCAGTGGTTAGAGCGTTTGCTTCGGAACCGGGAGGTCGTGAGTTCGAACCCCGCTCGTGCCATGGCCGCGTCAAACCTAAGATTAAAAATAGGTAGTGATTGCTCCTTCGCCAAACGCTCGGCATTTAGAAGTGACAATCACGAGTCTTGAGCGCTAAGCATAGGTCTAAATTTGTGGTACTTCACCTACAGCTGGTGACGTGTCAATATGAGTGACGTAAAAAAAAACCAATCAATCCTTATAGATTTCGTACAGGTGTGATCATCAGCAGATTTCAGATTATCGTAGATGGAACTCTAAGATCAATGTAGTGAAGTTTAAACCCATGAAAAAATCAATCTATTTGCTACAACTTGTTGGTATAATGGATGAGGAAAGATATATTCTAAAATAGGTATCTTCGAGCCATATATTGAGGTTTGTGGAGTCTAAATATTGGGTGTGGGTACCAATATTTTTGACAGGGAAGCTCTTGGAATTGGTGTTCGAATTGTTCCTTTGTGGGCATTCAAATACACACTTGCGTTAGTTATCGTAGTTCTATAGTTTCGACCTTTTCTTTTACATTGTTATTTATTAATTATCAAGTTTGTCATCAGCCCCCATTCTTGGTGTGGCTAGGATTTCCAGATCAATTATTGATTTGTTATATATTGTTTAACGTCCCGCACGAGAATTATTCACTCATATGGAGACGTCACTACTACCGCTGAAGGGCTGCAAAATTTTGGCCTATGCTCGGCGCTTATGGCTTTTGAGCAGGGAGGGATCTTTCGATGATGATGCAATTCTCACCACGCTACATCGAAAATTGAAATTGGGCACGAGCATACAAAATACACGTTGCCATTTAATATATTTTATAAATTGCGAGATTGAGATATTTCATAAAGCACAGATATTACAATTAACTCTTATGGTAGATAAAATCCTTACACAACCTTATCAATTATTTAAAGTCTCCTGCAAGGGTACTTGACAATGGCATGAAATAACATGAGAATATTTTATATTGAAAAGAGGCTTTCATGCATTCAGAGCTAAAGACACAAATAGATCGAATACGATTCAGTGACCAAGTGCAAGGATTCTTTTTACATTAATTGGTTAACACCAGGAAGTATGTATTAATGCCACCGCCACTTCAGATTTAACCATGGCTACAAAAAGGAGAGAAAATCTCAAAAGAAAACAGCAACGTATCAATGAATGAGCCTTATACCTTGGTCAGGTAAACGGGGTAATCCTCAGTCAGAATCTGTGTGCCAAGAACAGCGAAACAATCGGTATGAAAGACGTCAGACAGCATTTGACCTATTGGAAGGTTGTACTGACAAACTAGATCATTGTAACGACCAGAGAATTTGTGAAATGCTGACTTTAGATGAGGCTGTAGAAAACCCTGTAACATCAACTTTTTGAGTAACCTGCCTCGATTTAAAACTAACCTTATGCAGAGCAAAGCTCTTGCGTATCGAATTAATTGAGATATATAAACACCATATCAGGTGATAATGAAATATTGCCATATAGATAAGGGATGTTGACGATGGAGAAATTGAAATCATCCCGTTTGTCATAAAGTTGGGTTGTTAATTTTCCATCAGCATCTATTTTTAATAAAATCTCTAAGCACGAAGTAGCTGTGGTCACGGGGATATATCTAATTGACATATGAATGAAAATGATGTTGCCCTTTGTTTAATAGCACACTACAATACCGTTATCTTTACAAAGGAATAGCAAAATTTATAAATTATATGTTAAATTTCAAAACAATAATTGTTTTTCATCTCGAAAAAGTAAAAATCGTGAACATCAAGGTTAATTTAAACCCTTTTTTTCTTAATATTCTCAATATGCATCAAGTATTTGGAAAACGGAAAATCCATTTTTTTTCTCTCATTATTTAGACCGTCTACCGGAGTTTAACTTTATTGAAATGGACAAATGAAGAACCATTTAATTAAGAATGCGCAAGGCAATCTTTATAAACACCTCTTTAAGGGTTCCTTTGTGAAATTCCCTGTTTTGCAGTATGTTCTATGTCAACGTTGTGAAATAGTTTTTGGCGAAATGTGCCTTTACTTTGGGCTTTATCGTCAGAATGTTCTAGGTAGAAAAAAAGAACACAATTTTCAGACAGAAATCCCATAGAGTATCAAGATACAGTCGCAAAAGGTTGCTTCCGCTACTACTCAATATCTCATCATCGCAAAATGCATTTTACCGGTGGTGCGATGACTGCCATGACAGCAGATGTCATTACAATGCAAATGGCGGCCTATCCATTGTCACGATTTCTTCTATTTTGCGTTTTCACAAACCATAGTTTTTGTCTACATTTACCCTCCGTCGACCGAGAGTGACATGATTATTTAAGAAGGTTTTTTTCTAACTCACCTGAGCTGGAAGCTCAATTCAGTTTTTCTGATCGTTCGTCCCTCTGTCTGTAAACTTTCACATTTTCGACTTCGTCTCCAGAACCACTTGTCCAATTTCAACCAAACTTGGTAAAAGGCATCCTTGGGAAAATGGGACACCATTTTTTCAAATGAAGGATGACGCCTTTCTCAAAGGAAAGATAACAGCAAAATAACAAAAATACACTGAAAAAAATTAAAAATTTCTTCTCTAGAAGAAGCTTCCTTACAGAGTTCAAATTCAATGTGTTAAGTTCATGGACCCCGGGGATAGTGTGGGGCCACAATAGGGGATCAAAGTTTTATATGCGAAAATATGGGGGGATCTTTAAATATCTTCTTCTCCAGAACCACTTGGCCAATTTTAATCCAACATGGTACAAATCATCCTTGGGTAAAGGGGATTCTTGTTCAAATGAAGAGTCACGTCTTCTTCAAAGGGAAGATATTCACAAAAATGCAAAAATAGGGTGGAATCATTTAAAAATCTTCTTCTTAAGAAGTATGGGGCCAGTAATGTTCAAATTTACTCGGAAGCTTTCTGACATAGTGGAAATTCAAGTTTGTTAAAATCATGGCCCCAGGGGGTAGAGTGGGGCCACAATAAGTGATTTAAGTTTTATATGCGAATATATAGGAATGATTGATTGATCGTTTGTTTGTTGTTTTCCTCCACACTTAACAATTTTTCAGTTATTTGGTGGCGTCCAGTTTTCATTGGTGGAAGAGAGAACCCAGATACAATGTATCCAGGAAGAGACCATCCGAAAGTAAACTCACATAGTGAAAATTCAAGTTTGTTAAAACCATGGCCCCTGGGGGTAGGATGGGGCCACAATAGGTGATCTAAGTTTTATATACGAAAATATAGGAATGATAGATTGATTGTTTGTTGTTTTCCGCTAAACTCAATACATTTTCAGTTATCTGGTGGCGTCCAGTTTTTATTCGGTGGAAATTATAACCCAGATATAATGTACCCGGGGAGTGACCACCAACCTTCCGAAAGTAAACTGGCAAACTTTCTCACATATATCGGCGCGAGCAAGAATCGAACCCGCGCCGACTAGAGGTGAGAGGCCGTGTGAATTTGAGTGCGAAGCTCTCACCACTCGACCACGGAGCCCCGAAAATATAGGAAAAAATCGCTAAAGTCTTCTCTGGAACCACTTGGCCAATTTCATTCAAACATGGTACAAATCATCCTTGAGTGAAGGGGATTCAGGTTTGATCAAATGAAGGATTATGTCCCCCTCAAAAGGTATATAATCACAAATATGCAAAACTTGGGGTGGAGGGCATTTAAAATTTTCTTCTCAAATACCACTGGGCTAGAAAAGTTCAAATTTACATGACAGCTTTCCGACACAGTGCAAATCCAAATTTGTTAAAACCAAGGCCCCCAGTGGTAGGGTGGGGCCGCATTAGGAGATCAAAGTTTAATATGCGTATAGGAAAATTCTTTAATATGGACCAAGGTGACTCAGGTGAGCGATGTGGCTCATGGGCCTATTGTCAAATAAAAAAAACATTATCAAATATTTACGTTTGACTGCCAGTGTGTAAGTCATTCGAATACTGGCGTCTATATGTATCAGTAATATCAGATGGAGAATGTTTGTTTGGTTTTTTGGGGTTTTTTGGGGGTTTTTTTTGTTTTGTTTTTTTTATTTTACAATTTAGATCCTCTTCTCTTAATCTTTTCTTAAGGCGAAAATTGGGAAGAAGAAAAAAAATCTTTTTCTTTCTGTTCCATAACCCACAATATTTTTTTTATCATTACCCACTTTGTTATACCGATATTATCTCATGAAAAAATCAAAGTTAATGTTTGACAGAAATAACATTCAAAGTACAAAAACTTAAAACTATCAGAAAATAATTCGGTCTGCCTTACATTTTTTGGAAGGGGCACCGTGGCCGAGTGGTTAAAGCATTGCGCTCAAAATCACAAGGCCTCTCAACTCTAGTCGGCGCGGGTTCGAATCCCGCTCGCGCCGATATATGTGAGAAAGTTTGCCAGTTTACTTTCGGAAGGCCAGTGGTCTCTTCCCGGGTACATTGTATCTGGGTTCTCTCCTCCACCTACAAAAACTGGACGCCACCAGATAACTGAAAAATTGTTGAGTGTGGCGGAAAACAAACAAACATTTTATGGAACTTTGGAGAATGTTCGTGCGTCACAAACGGGCAAAATTTCAATTAAATCACTTATGCACAAAACTCATAAATGCTCAGAGGACATTTCAAAGTCCTTGATTTTAATGCAACACAAATGTAAGGTGTACACTTCCGTAATTGAAGAATGACGATGCGAATTTGAATGACTTTAAATCTTTTAAATTAGCGTTTGTTTTTCTTTTAAGAAAGTGGTGATTTAACAGAAAGTTTGTGCATACTGCGATCTCATTCAAACCGAGTTTGCTATCTGTCCATCATCCAATGACAGTCCTGTACTATCAATTACAGCTGTGTTAAATCATCTCGTGACGGTGGTTCTACAAATGAAAACTTCGTATGAAAGAAAAAAAGAGGAACGCTTTCACCATGATTTGCCCCGGTTGTCACCGTATTTTTAAAACGTTGCTGAAAAGAAAAAAAAATCTAACAAAAGTTAGAATATTTACATTTACATGTTTTGCCAGTAATAAATTAGTTGGTGGTTTTATACGTCTCGTTGAGAATTTTTCATTTATATGAAGACGTCACTAGCTGTAGGTGAAATACCACAAAGAACTACCACGGTAACTCTGGATTTCCGCCTTCATTTTCAACTCGTATATTTTAAAATGCTTTGAAATTTTGCTAATGAGATTTTTTAATACAAAGTAGAATTCATTAGTAGGTCTAATTGATTATTGACTTTAATACCAGAGTTAATTAATTAATTACTTTTGATAATAACTACGTCTCCATATTTGTGAAAAATTCTCGAGCGGTACGTTCAACAATATGTAATCAATCATTCAGTCATAATAACTCCTTTTGATTAAGGGGTAGCAAAACCTGTTCCATGAAATCGGGCTTTTCATGGATTTGTGCCAGCGCTTGCCACTACACAGGACTTCCGTTTTTAAGGTTTTATCCGAAAGACCCGTGATTTGCAGTTCTAATGCCGAGCTTTATATGAAGGAGTAATCACATCTTAGGTTCGACGCGGCCATGGCACGAGCAGGACTCAACTCACGACCTCCCGGTTACGAAGCGAACACTCTAACCACCGAGCTACCGCGACAAGTGTACGTAATAAGCCTACATCTATAGATCAATGCAGAATAGTGTGTCTAGCACGCAAACAGAATTTGTATCAAGATGAGAAATCTAAAAATTTATTGTGAAAAAGCGAGAGCAAAAATGATCATTCGTTTCAAAGAATTTGTTTATGTTTAGGTCATATTTTCGTCATTTCGTGGAAATTACAAAGTAATTTATAGAAAACCCAGATTTCGTTTCTTGTTGCGAAGGCATTCTGTTGTCAAATACAATTTTTTCAGTCAAAGTATTAAATATCACCGCTATTGATACTATGTGTTCAGTATTTAAAAAAATGTAATCATATTTCACCCTTTAAAATCTATTACATCCGTCCTTGGCATAAATGTGAAATGACATTAGAATGTGAAATATTGACAAAAATAAAAAGTACATAATTCATGTATTTAAAGTTAGCGAAGATACAAAAAGATTGTGGGGGATACGATCCTGTGATCTAGGGCAAAGGTTTTCAGGATTCTTTTTGCATTAATTGGTTAGCACCAGGAAGTAGACGCATGAGAACTTATGCCTCCATTTCAGGACATTTATCCTCGGCCATAAAACATACGATTTGGCAAGCTGTGGAAATTCTTTACAAATTCTTCTGCCATTGTCTTACTGTTCATATCTAACTTGTAATCCAAGTTCCCTATCAGACGAGATTGATCAAAATCACTTTTCATATTTAAGCATATTTAGTATGTCAATCAATGGAGTGAATTATTATGAGTTACCATACCTATGCAGGATTACAAAACTTCACAAATCCTTACAGAGATACAGTGCAGGAACCAAATCCCCATCTTTACTCTTCAAGAAAATATTAGTTATTGTTGTCAAGGTGAAACCTGAGACAAGTTCTACCACAACCTATGTGGGAAGTCGTTTAAATCCAATATGGATTCTGAAAACCGTCAGCAAATTTGAAATCCTAAAATAAGTCATCAACATCGAAACGTACAAACTTTCAACCATTGTTCACCATAAACGTTTGGCATCATACTTCTTCAACAAAAAATGGAACTTGGAAATGTTTACTTAATGTGATCCGTTTCTATGTCAAACACCACTCTGATTCTACCGCAAGTACTCTGAAGTTGATATTAAAAGAGTCCCTCATTGACAATATCTACATATTGTCTGGTGATCAGGTCTTCTTAAAGTCTTTTGGAATCCCCACGGGCTCAATCGGTCTCCTTTATTAGCTAATCTATTATTAGCAAAACTTCTTCAAATCTTCTACATAAGAAGAAAAAAAATCTCATGTTGTGACCTTCAACTCGACGTTTAGAAATATTGACAACGTCATATCTGTCAACGGTGCTTAATCTTCTTTGCCAAACGCTCGGCATTTAGAAACAAAAATAACGGGGTTTTTTTTATATGACCTTAAAATCGGAGGTCCCGTGTCGTGACAGCATTGGTAAGTAAACCTTACTGGTACGCCCTGAGCTCTAAATATAGGTCTATTTTTGTGGTACTTGAAGCTGGTGACGTCCCGATATCAGTGAAAAATTCTCAACGGGACGTAAAACAAAACAGTTTTATTCATATGTCGATTACATATATCCAAGTAAACTCGAAATATTTTAAAAGACACCACAGTATTACATATATACTTCAAACTTGGATATTCTGTTGAACATAGACGTTAACGACAACTCATTTTCATATAGCAATATTCCATTTCACCTGTATATAGTGATTGACTGATTGTTGTTTTCCGCCACACTCGACAATTTTTCAGTTATCTGGCGGCGTTTTTGGTGGAGAGAACCCAGATACAATGTGCCCGTGAAGAGACCACCGACCACCCGAAAGTAAACTGGCAAACTTTCTCACTTATATCGGCGCGAGCCAGAATCGAACCCGCGCCATTCATATAGTGTTTATGTCTCAATTAATACGATACGCGAGAACGTGTTCTATATACAATTTTCAGATCAATGTAGGCTACTGACAAACATGTTAATGCTACACAAGTTTCAATCTCATTTAATTTGAGGACTTCGCAAATTATGTAGTCATCATAATGATCTAATTAGTACATACAAAGTGTTAACTGGCGTATTTCATGCCAATTGTTAGGCTGTTGTGTACAAACTGATTTTAATTACGGATTGCTTTGTTGATTAAGATATAGTGCTCACGGCGTAAGGAGACTACTCCTCCTAGGCACCTGATCTCACCTCTGATGTGTCTAGGGGTCCATGTTTGCCCTGCTCTCAATTTTTGTATTCTTTGTAAGATTTATGAGATGTGAAAATTCTCCACGGCACCGGTCGCGGTAGCTCAGTGGTTAGAGCGTTCGCTTCGTAACCGCTCAGGCCATGGCCGTGTCAACCCTAAGACGTAAAAATAGGTAGTGACTGCTCCTTCCCCAAACGCTCGGCATTTCAAATCACGGATGTTTCGGATATGACCTTAAAAACGGAGGTGTTGGCACGTTAAAATACCTTTACTGCTATGGCCCTGAGCGCTAAGCATAGGTTTAAATTTGTGATACTTCACCTACAGCTGGTTTGTTTGTTTGTTTTACTTCCCGTCGAGAATTTTTCACTCATATTGAGACGTCACCAGCTGTAGGTGAAGTTCCACAAATTTAGACCTTTGCTTAGCACTCAGGGCCGTAGCAGTGAGGGTTCTTTGACGTGCCAACGCCTACCGTGACACGGGACCTCCGTTTTTAAGGTCATATCCGAAAGACCCGTGATTGTCACTTCTAAATGCCGAGCGTTTGGAGAAGGAGCAATCACTACCTATTTTTCGTCTTAGGTTTGACGCGGCCATGGCACGAGCGGGGCTCGAACTCACGACCTCCCGGTTCCGAAGCGAACGCTCTAACCACTGAGCTACCGCGACCTACAACCCATTTCCAATTGACCGGGACGGTCGTGATTTTCTTGCAATGTTTCAATACATGTTGCCCCGTGGGGATCCGGGTTGAGAATAGATCCTCAGTATCCCTTGCTTGTCGTAAGAGACGACTAAATGGGGCGGTCCTTCGGATGAGACCGCATAAACCGAGGTCCCGTGTCGCAGCAGGTGTGGCACGTTAAAGATACCTTCCTACTCAAAAGCCATAAGTGCCGAGCATAGGCCTAAATTTTGCAGCCCTTCACCGACAATGGTGACGTCTCCATATGTGTGAAAGATTCTCGAGCGGGACTTTAAACAATATATAATCAATCAATCAATACATGTTTTTTACCTGGGTTAAAAAATGTTTATGGGTTTTCTGCACCATCTTATACTTACATTAAATTATGTTTAGGGGAATTCAAACGCGGTAGAACGTCTTTAGCAGATGAAGCCAGGTCTGGATGCCCACTGGATACCACCGATGTGTCACAAAGTTCTGGATCTGGTATATCTGATAGGCGAATTCATGTTGAAGGAAGAGCACAGGCATTAGGCATTAGGCATTTCACATGGTAGCGTTTCAACAATCTTACATGATCGTTTAGGTATGCAGACGTTAACAGCCCGTTGGGTCCCCAAATCCCTTAGCGATGAGCAAATGGCAACCAGAGCATCAGCGCCTTGTTGAAGCGTATTAGGTCAAAAGATTATTTTCTTTTCCATCTGGTGACTATAGATGAGACTTGGGTTCATTATTATGAGCCAGAGAATAAAGCTCAGATTCGCCAGTGGGTAGGGCCGGGGTTCCTGAGGCCAAAGAAGTTCAAAACCCAACGATCTGCTAGCAACAGTATTTTGGGATGCAAAGGCGTTATTATGTTAGATTTTACCCAAGGGATGTACAATAACTTGAGTGTACTATGCAAACTTGCCAAATCAACTTAGAACCGCCATCTGTGAAACACGCGGAGATAAACTCTCTAAAGGTGTTTTGCTGCAACAGGACAACGCGAGAGTCCACACTTGCAATGGATGTTGTAGAGCGAAACGGGTTTGAATTAATACCACATCATGCCTATTCGCTTAGCCTAGCTTCTATTGACTTCTGGGGGCCTCCGTGGCCTAGTGATTAGAGCTCAAAATCATAAGGCCTTTCATCTCTAGTTCTCGCTCGCGCCGATATATGTGAGAAAGTTTGCCAGTTTACTTTCGGAAGGTCGTTGGTCTCTTCCCGGGTACATTGTACCTGGGTTCTCTCCTCCACCAATAAAAACTGAATGCCACCAAATAACTGAAAAATTGTTGAGTGTGGTGGAAAACGATCAATCAATCAATCTAGTGACTTTTTCCTATTCCCAAACTTGAAAAAGGATATCCGTGGATGTCATTTCCGGTTTGACGAAGAAGTCGTAACGGCAGTTGAGGAGTGGGTTAATATAATGGACCCTGACTTTTTCAGTTCTGGGCTGATGGCACTTGAAAACCGTTGGTATAAGTGCATCACACTAGAAGACAATTACATCGAAAAATAAGAGGTGATCTTAACCGGATTTAATTTAGGCTGGTTACTTATTGACTCGCCCTCGTATATACAAAACAAAATACAATTAAGTATTATTCGCATGGGAAACTACAGCAACACCAGTGCGTCTCTCTCTCTCTCTCTCTCTCTTAGCCAAAGTATGGTGAATAATGTCACACTATAAGATGAATAACGGTTTTTACGTTTGGTGTTATTTTTATACCATCTGATCTCTGTAAACGAAATAAATCCATCCGTAAATGTATTCATTATCATTGTGTTTCAAAGATTAAAAATGCGATATTTTGAGGGAAATTTACAGTAAATAAACATGCATCTATCCATTGATTTAAATATGTATTATATAAATGGAATAAAGTTATATAAGGTTAACATGATGTACACGTCAAACTATGCAAGTTTTTTTAAATATCTAATTAACTTCTGTTCACACGAATTACGGATTCTAGGCACCTTCCTGAGTCTATGATCAAAAGTTTAATTTCAAGTTGTGACAGAGCTTGCCACTCCTTATGCAGTGTCCGTGTCAGTTCATCTAATGTTTGAATTGGTGGTGTCCTTTGACGAACTTCGGCGACCAATGACATCCCAAAATGTGCTCAATAGGGTTCAGATCTGGACTTGAGGCAGGCCATGGTAGTATCGCAATTGACTCTCTACGCACGAAAAGAAAATACTGCACACACAAGCACGATGTCATCCATAAACACTGGCCTTGGTCGAAGACGACGATTGAGAAAATGAGGCACACTTGCAGCAAGGTCTCTTTGGTAGTTTTGTGATTTAAGTTGCCTCTAACTATGTTAAGTTCTAGCTTACAGTCGTTACACCATAACTGATCCACTCCGAATTGAATCGTCTCTACACTATTTCGTTCAGCATATGAAGTGTTACGTTGCCGCCATACACGCATTCGTCCATCTGTGATAAGTAGCAAAAGGCGACTCTCGTCCGACCAATAGACTTTCATGCAAGCTAGGTTCCAATGTTGGTGAGCTTGGCACCAGTGCATATGTCCTGCTTTGTGGTGGGTGTAAGCAAAGGTCTCTTCATGGGTCTTTTTGCACAATGGCCAAAATAACTTCAATCGACTCTGCGTTGCTTTCTTTGAAAGCAAATGATGTGGCAACCATTCCCTTTTTAAAATTGAGCTATTGGTAAAAAACCCACAACAACCCTGTTTTCTAGGAGATTTTGCATATCTTGCACGATCTCTGAGGTGATTTGTTAACTGGTGTCTTCTCATCTACTTGATGACTAATTTCTCTCAATGACACAAAGTCCGTTTTCTTCAGTCTAATACTCTGCCATCAGAATTACATTTGAGATTTGCGGAGGATCCATAATTTCAATGTGCAATAAAAGTAAACCTCATTTGCCAAATGGTAAAGGCTAAGTAAAGAGCTAAAGCACTGTGTACAAAACTTGCAATTTTCTTGGAAGTGAGTACAATAGTCGCAAGCGCGATTTTTCGCCAACAGAGTGGACAATAGGCAATTGAATGCACATACGGGTATATTGTAAACAAAGGTACAGACTGAACTGTGTTCCTGAAGTAAAATCATTGCTGTTTTCAAAACTTTTATAAAGGAGTAACTTTGGCGTTACAATACTTTTCCCTACGTGCATACATGCAATACCTCTGCGAATTCGGTATCATATCTTTAATTGCAATTGCATCTAGAATTAATATCAAGCCTACATATTGTAGTACTAATAAAATGATTATCTTAAATCATCAGTCACAATCAGTATCAAATATTCTATTGATGTTCTCTAATTCCACGTTATCCCCACCCCCAACGGTGTCGCTTTCCTACTCAATGCCAATGATATATACAGTCATAAAATTGTGGCACAATAGCAGAACTTGTCTATTCATACTCAGTTCCCTTCTTTCCAATTCCGGGAGGTTTAACTTCCTCTTACGAAATGGGGCCAAATATACGACGTGCGTGCATATCTAGACAATTGTTGCATGGTGGGAGTACCTTTTATCAGCGTCAATAACATGTCCACTGGTTTTTTTAGTGAAATGTGTCATATCTGTTGATGTCTGAATAGTTTGGCTTTCCATAGACAGCCAGTATAGAATTTTCAATCTCTCTCAGAAAAAGTTACTGCACTCAAGGTTTGAACAAGCTTGGAAAGGTAGATGTATTTTCAGAGCTCTTTTCTACAATATTGAGAGACGATAGTTTCCCCTTCGAACAAAGGCATTTGTAGTATCGTATTTAGCAAGACAATAGAATGCAGGCAAATGTTTTCACATTTCTGCTGAACTATGTCATTAAAACAGAGTAATTCTGCTTCTTGTCAATTTGTCGAGAATTTTTCACTCATATTGAGAAGTCATCAGCTGTAGGTGAAGTTCCACAAAATTAGACCTATTCTTTTTAAGGTCATATCCGAAAGACCCGTGATTTTCACTTCTAATGCCTGGCGCTATGTGAAAGAACATTTACAAAAACGATTCATTCTCTATGGATGTAGTAATGCTTTGGAGACCCACAATGTTTTTATCCGCCAAGTTCTCTAGATCATTAATATACAGGGAAAACAAAAAGACAAATTTTCACCTTGTCGTACACCAACATTACAGCTTATTAAATCAGACGATATACCATTCATATTAATCAAAGATTGAATTCCCTGGTACATATTCTTAATGCAAGTAAAACATTTTCCACCATTTCATACCATAAACCGCTTCTCCATACGGTATCAAAAGCTTGTTTAAAGTCAATAAACGCGCAGAATATTTTTTTTCTTTTTGCTTCATTAGAGTTTCTGATAAGATATTCAGTGTTAAAATATGATCTAAGGTAGAATAACTCTTTCTAAAGCCAGTTTGGCTTTGATTAATGAGATTTATTTCTGCAGCCTCCTGCCGAATGTTTAATATACATACGAAGAGTTTGCCAAGACAGCTTAATAATATTATTGGGCGTTAATTTTCAGGTAATGTGGGGTCACCTTTGTTTTTGTAGATAGGTTTCACAATACCAATTAACGACTCTTCTTGGACAATGCCACTATCAAAAATAATATAAAAATTTGCTGTGATAAAATCAAGAAATTCATTTCAAAATTAAGGATTATCTCCCCCATGCATAGCTCTGATCCTTTGCCGGATTTGGCTCCACTATTTGGTATTTTTGGTTCTTTCAGCTCTTCTAAGTTTGTTCGGATTGCCAACATTTTTGACCTGAGCATCACTGAGAGACATTATTTGTAATGTAATCAAAATTGGTACCGTTTATGTTTTACATTAAACAATTTATGGTACACTGGTAAAAAAAAAAACCCCCACTGCAATCGTGGATAAGATATGTTCATTTTAACACTTTGTCGTATCCAGCTGCTTTATTATTTTTCAATTTCTTTACTGCAGCCATAATTTCATCAACTAAAAAAATTATCGCAAATTTCATCTATAACGTTTCTTAGACCTTCATGATTTTCTTCCACAAAGGACTCATCCTCGCTTTCATAAATTCCTTTTAAAAAAGTATGCATGTCATTAACATCGACAGCACATTTTTTGTCCTTGTTGGATGAGTTTAGAATTTCCAATATTCCTTAGAGTTTAGAATGCAAGTTTTTGATCTTATCATCAATATTCTTCCTATACTTTTTTATGCAGTCATCCATAAGTTGCTTATAGTTTTTGCTTTGGGACTTCAGACAATGTAAATTTTCAGGGGTCTTACATTTATTGTGAATTTTCTTTGCCAAATGAAATTTTTTCCTTGCTGCTCTACAATCTCCATTGAACCATGGTTTATTACGGGTTTTCTTCTCAGTGAATTTGTTATCACCCACTATATTATGTCCAAATGCAAAATCTGCTGCATTGAAAAATATGTTGCATATTTTTGTAGTTACACTGGAAACATGCATTTTACAAACACTATTAACACAACTTGCCATTTCAGTTAACTCAGTGTGAATGGCGTCTACACCTTTAGTATCTTCATTCTCAGAAATCTGCCGCTTTACCTGCGGACCATAGTTTCACACTCGACTGGTTTTCACCTGCAGTCCTTTGTTAACAATTTGTTACAACGAGAAAATGAAAACGATAACACTGGACTATGTACATCACAATAAAGATTACAAAATCGGCAATATCAAACTCTTTCAAAATTTCAAAGACATGGACACTGACTATAACATAGTCAACGGTGCTACTGTTTTTACCATTGCCTGCACGGCCATTTACAATATACATTTCATTATTTTTACAAAGTTCAACTAACTTATGCCCATATTTGTTAATAGTGCAATCCTGTACAGTTCTCCCTATATATGCTTATTTATCAAATATCAATGCCCTCGCAGCTGTATCTGGCTGTAGAATATCTTCACAATTGTTACATGTTAAATAATTGTCAGTAGCGCAATCATACATTAGAACACTTCAAATAAGATAACAAGACTAGCGCACATTATATGGCAAGCCGTTTGACCATTTAACATACCTCTTTTCTATATATTTAGTGCGGAATGGTGTCTCTTCAACTTGGTTGGGGTTTTTTTGTGTGGTATTTTTTTTTGTTTTACGTCCCGTCGAGAATTTTTCACTCATTGAGACGTCACCAGCCGCAGGTGAAGCACCACAAATTTAGACCTATGCTTAGCGATCAGGGCCGAACGTGCCAACGCCTACTGTGACCTCCGTTTTTAAGGTCATATCCGAAACACCCGTGATTGTCACTTCTAAACGCTGAGCGTTTGGCGAAGGAACCACTGAACTACCGCGACCGGTTCTCTCCAACTTGGAGAGAAACTGCATTACATACAGAGATATCCTACAGTAAAGATACTGCTTTAATGATGCAAGAGCCATCTTCAAGTCACTTCATTCTTATTTGATGTCACTGTAATTTAGTTTTATACTTCCACGCATCTATCCATACATTTGATGATTCTGTACGTTATACTATCCAATCTGTGAGCCATACATACTATAACGTGTCGTATCAATTGTAACTGAGGTCATTGTTCAATCTCCACACCGGTGCCGCGTCAAACCGCAGACATTTCACATAGATAGTAACTGTTCTTTCACATAGCGCCAGACATTAGAAGTGAATATCACGGGTCTTTTAGATACTGAAAGTCCCCAAGTCACGGTAAGACTCAAATGATAAGAACCGTCCTATGTGCTCTGACATAGGCATTTTCGCCATCATTTTTGACATCTCTACATAAATTAGAAAAATTTTGTATGGGAAGCAAAATTTTTCCACAGAAGTGCATTTAAAACACATTTATTTCAATGCTATTTTAAACAAATGACAATTTTCTGTTGCAATTCATTCCAAAATTAGATCACTGGAACGAATCCTCTTCTGATTCTGTACTTTTCCACTTCTGAACATTTTCCATCGATGCACAGATGATCACAATGATGAAGATGAAATCCCGATGCTTGATAAAATCTCCAGCGAAATCCAGCAAACAAATTAAAATATACATGATACATACTGACGCAATAAGAATGAAGGCGTTGCTACTAGTAGAATTTACATAAAAAGGTGTGGCTTGATACATCTTGACATAAACCTACAAAGAGAAGACGAAAAGAAAGGTAACGCATGATCTTCCTTAACTACTTGGTAAGTAGATACGCACCAAAAGTTACTAAAAACTGTTTGAGGGGCGTGTCAAATCACATTTAGTTTGAGGGGCGTGTCAAATCACATTTAGAACTTTTTGAGAGGGGATAACATCACAGCTACTTAACGAGGACTTGCTCTTAAAATCTCTAATTAAAAAAAGGGTAGGTGTAACCAAATGGTGCGCATCTGGGTTTTTTTTTAATAGAAGCAGTACAAGTACAGTATTCAAGAACAAACATATATATCACAGAAACAAAAAAAAATTTGTTCGTGCTTCAGTTTTAAGGAGGAATAACATGCAGTTTTCGATAGAAAATACAAAAACCCCAACAAAATCTCAATTGACAGCTTAGTAAACAAAGCAGTGTCGTAACAATATTGATATATAATATAATCATGATATTGATATATAATATAATCATGATATTTATGCAGTGATAACGTGTTATTCATCCTTAATACAGTATAAACAAAACTGAAGCACGACTTCAAACATTTCACAATCTATTCAAATTAATTATAATACATAACCACTATTAATAGCATATTTATCAATAATTATCTTAAATGCATATAATGAAACTGAACATTTTCATAATAACCTAACAAAATACCTTTCACGTCACGTTATTACTTACAGATCGTTACAGATTCAAACACGTCCATCCTTACTTCACACTACATCCGCATTTACACACCACCACTACGACTATCTACTCCAAGAAATTTGGTACACATTCTCTCCTTAATACATTCAATCATTTTCTTTAAATCCTAATAAACACCCTCACGCTGGCCACAAGCAGCACAAATAATACTGAGAGAGAATAAACTTCACTTTAATAACCAGCGTCAAGACAATTCCTTGGCCAAATACTCCCAAACTTAGCGTTGACCCAACACAATACGGAAATACACGATCATAAAAACAGTATTTTACTTCGTAAACATACATACAGATTGTATTTCACATTCTCATTCGATCTTTCACACACACACGAACGAATTATATAATGGTCAAATCGACCCTTAAAGATGTGGTGTATATATAAATTCTACCTACTAAACGTGCTGCTTCATGGGTCTGCTAAAATTAATTTTACCCAGGGCAGCGCTAATAATTGCAATTTTTTGCCCGATAAAACAAACATATTTTGCAAGCAATAACATAGTCAACTATTGGCCAACACTTCAAATACTTTCCAAGAACTTCTTTTCTAAAAACTGATCATACGCTCTGTGAAGTTTAGGAAAATGTAGCCTATTCGACATGATTTTAAATGAAAGAACATGCCATTATAATCTTGCTATTGCAAAACGATGCAACAAAAAATGCAAAATTTCAGCTAAACAAACTTAAAAAATAAATAAATAAATAAATAAAATGAATAAATAAATAAATAAATAAAATATCTCCAAGTTACTGGAAAACACTTTTTTCAATATCAAAAGTAATGGTCAATCAAGTATTGTCGATTTTAAAGCTGAAGATTATTAAATAGATATACAAATATTGAAAAATAATTTTTTAATGGAATTTGCAAAATCACCATGCAACCCCAAAAGTTCTGTCTTATTTATCAACAGCCACTGCAAATGTTCATGATTTGTACTTGACTGACCACATGACAAATTTCATCAATAAATTCAATAAACATGTTCAAAATATTAATATGAAGACCTAAGCTGAAGCCAGTATAGGATATAAATGCACAAATTACTTAAACATTACAGTTAAACGTATTTCAGTTCAAATCTGTCTCGCTGAAAGAAGAAGTTTTATTAATGTATGGCCTTGCACCAATAAAAAAATTGCAAGCTTCTACAAAAATGTATTTCCTTACTAAAACTTCTGAAAATATTTAACTTTTGGAAACATACATTTCTTTCATTTTTTTTTTTAAAAATCAATTCTTATTGGTGCACACAGAAATACCTTGGGCACAAAATACGATGTTTTATATATAAAATAGTAATTTCTTATCCTATAAACACCAATGATCAACAAGAGATTTGACAACATAGCATGCATTTAGGATCTTCCTAGTACTCAAAATTTTATCTACAAATTTCATATTCATAACTATAACTGTATTTAGACATTACAATATGTACTTAAATCAAGAAAAGTACATCTAACAATACACTGAATACATTAGAAGGTCCCTGAAAAAAGAAGATGCATATTACAGGTACATTCTTTCAATATTTATTAGTGAATTTTGTTATTTTATTCAATAGTTTTAAAAATCCCAATACTTACCGTTTCACTTACCTTTCACGGATCTGTCCCTTAATTTTGATAAATGTTCTTTTACAGACACAAGGCACATGTATAATTTCAACTGACAATACTTATCATAAGATAATAATGATATCTAAATGAAAGTGACATATATATGATTGTCAATAATGGGTACATACACTCTGTCAATAATTGTAATTTCCATGATAAGGTAATGTCCTTCAATGTCATGCAACTGCGCGACATTGGAATATCATACTAGTTCTGGCTGTTATATAAAACAAGTACTCTATAACAAAGATGACACTGATTCCAGCATTAAGAGATAAGCATAGCATTTGCCTTGCCTACATTAATTTAAGAATACAGTTTTCGTGATTCAGATGGTGACAAATATTTGTAGCAGTAAATAATAAATAACTTACATCATAAATAAATCATGAAAATTTATCATAATACCAGTTAAAATTTAGGTTTCTTGCATAGAATTTTTCTTTTCACAAGATGGGAAGAAAATTTATAGAATACAAACAGTAGTATTTAGGGCTATTTATCCTGTACAAAAACCATTACTATTAGACATTTTATCATCAGTGTTGAAACACAGACTTCTTGAATATGACAATCATAACATAAAGCAATAAATTTAGACTGGTAGCTTTCTGTTATCTAAATATAATTATGCATTGTGCAAGGATAAAACCTTCATCATAATACCTGATCACAGATCAAGGATTGAGCGTCTTTATAAAATGCAGGAAGGTTGAGAATACATGATATTTATCAAAATAAATCACATAAACTAAAAAAATGTTGGCACATTCTGGGCGCAGAGTATTATAGAAAATAGGTGATATATCTGGATGTAAAGGGTCCAGAATATATCTCTATGTAAGAAAATACACAATGGTGAAAGACTAATGCTTTTAAAAGTGAACCTCACAACCTTTCATAGGTAGCACCTATAATAACAATTAGCAAAATATTTCTTAGTCTGGAAAGAAATTCCGTAAATACAAAACAACACTGAAATGTCACAATTTAAAGACTTGGGACAAAGTATACTATATCAATAATTGACAATGTGATAATCCAGTATTACTTTCTTTAACTTAAAGTTGTAATGGTGACACGGAGTGACTGCAGTGGTGTGTACACATACACAAACCAACTCGTACATGTAAAATTCAACTTGTACACAAAAATCACTTGCCAAGCAGTCCAACTTTATCCACGAATACATTAGTTTACATGTTGGCACCAAGCAAATTAATGCAGTAAATCATATTCTGTACAAAGCATCAATGTATTTAAGAAAAAAAAAAAGATAAATAAAATACAAGCTTGGATTTTTCTTCCATGTCTAGGTGTCAAGGAATAATTTTTTTTTAAGTAAACTTTTGCCTTATTATGGGATAATACAGATGCGTACAGCAACAGACTTGTACACAATACATTACACATATCAAAATGAAACTACAGGGTAGAGGTATATGTATTATGAAGTAATTCTATTCACAAACAATGAAGTAAGAATTTACTGTGTTCATACGATTCACAAAATATTGTCTATAGCACGAAAACGTCATGTCTGTGTACGAAATGATTGGTCAACTCGTACATATCTGTGGGCAATTTAATTTTCTAGGTCGGTGTTTACACTGTGTGTACAATATGGTCTGTGTAGGAGATGGTTTGTGTACAAGTTGACTGACAACCACTGCAATACATATTCCAATATATACATATTATAATCAATCTACGATGATTTTTTTCTCTAATTAAAACAAATTTAGTTTGCAAATACATGCTGCCAATTAGGGCTATTTCAGCAAAAAACTAAAAACAAACATAGGAAGGGAAGGCAGTTTTTTGCAAGACCAACACCAATATAATACTGAATTTTTCTCACAAAAATAGATCTTATAAAAGACAGTGAAGTTTTTTCTGACATCAGTTATAATTAATTTTAATTTTCTATGTGCATGAATATATTCAAAGACTTGAGAAAATTTGAACTTAATATGCTTTTCATCATAACAATGTTAAAATTTTTTGGTAAACAGAGACAATATCAATTATATTGAACACCTTACTTCTTTTACACTATCATTAACTATCAGTAGAGCTGTTGAGGTCTCCATACTTTTTTCATGTAAACTCATTCCACAATTATTCTTATCAATTCCCAAATATTAATTTTTATTCAGTAATTCATCTATAGTATCTAAATTTAAAGCAATACACAAGCTAGATACAAATCTTTATTTTCAATGTGATAAAAAATAAACACTTTAAATTTTTTGAAATGATTTGAAAAAGCTATCTACCCTTCATAACCATCACATCAGTTGAGCGTCAAATCAAATGGTCAAGAAATGATCTAGCTACTCATTCTTCAAGCAAAAATAGACTTTTTAATCTGTAATAGTACAACATCATCAAAAACAAAGACAAAAATAAAATAATGAGGAAAAAAAATAAATAATTATGTCATCCTCCATCGTGCCCTTCCTCAGGTTTTTTTTTTCTTTCTTTTTCTTTTTTTTTTTTTTGCTAAAATAGCCCTTACTGAAGTATACCCAGTACATGAAAAATATCTGCCATTCCATATTTGAACAATTTTTGTACCGTCAATTAGAATACACAAGATCTTTAATGGACAGTAGAATTTTTAAACATTGACAGGATGTTTTTATGTTTACAACTACGGGCAGAAAGACCTATTTTCATTCACTTTATATGGGATTTTCCAGATTTATGGGACAAAAAGCACCACCGATGAGGAAAAGAGTAGCCTCTATTTCTACATCTGTAAAAAGAAATGTAATTATTTTAAAACTGAAGAAAAAAAAATTCTCTATAATATTTATTTACTCAAGAACTCACCTTTTCTATTTATCATCTTCAAAGAGACTATCCGGAACTAATACTGACATTACACAGAGAAAACAGAAACTGAACATATGCATGCAACATTTCATGGGCAGAGACTATATTCATTAAAGCAGCTTCGTTATCTCATCACCTGTGCAACACTTTCTGGTAGAAAATCTGTAAATTCAAATAATGTTAGTTTAACTTCAAGAATTCTCATCAAATCCTTACCAAAATTTCAATGGCGTCTGCTGCTGTATTCGCGCTCTCTTTCTCTGTCCCGGTCTCGATCGCGGTCTCGGTGTGACCTGGAGGAAGATGAGCTGGATTCAGCTTCATAATGACGATCTCTTTCCCTACTCCTCTCACGGTATTCCCTCTCTCTGTCCCTACTTCGTGACCTGTGACTGCGGCTTCTCTCCTTGCGCTCTCTGTCTCTCTCTCTGGAACGTGACCTTCTGCTACTACTCCTTATTGGAAAGTACAAGAAATTATTGCAAGATAATTTTAGAAACTAACTCTGTGTTTTATGAAATGTTAATTTTGCAGTTTAATTTTCTCAGAAATTATTTAAAATGATCTTTGATGTTCATTCAAATATCCCAAAACAACACTGAATAACTTTTCATAAACCAATCCTCAAATACAATTTGTAACTTTGGTCAACTTAAGAAAATATCCCCTTCCAACAAAAAAAACCACAATAACTGCCTTATTTCTTTAAATATTTTAATAAATGTTCCATCATTAGAAAAGGTCAGACATTTCTATTTAAAATAAAATTAATTTACAGAGTCAAAAGTGCAGACAAATATCAACATCCCATGGGGAAAATAATTATAGGATGCAATACTTTGATAAATTTGCTGCTATGAAGCTTGAAGCTTTAAAAAAAAACACTTACATTCTAACCATCAATTAAAAGAGCAATTATACCCATGTAAAATGATATACATATCAGAATTTATTGATAAACAAGACTTTGTAAACATCCTCTTCTATAGAGCCTTCAAAGGTCACCTTCATTGACTCAATATTCTTGAAATTGTCTCTGTGACTCTTCTCTTTATTGCCTAGCAATGTCTTTAATGTCCAAATCCCTTATATTATCAAAATTTTCATCGCCAGAAAGATCTGATTTGCCATTTTGCTTTCTTTGAAATTTGTCTGTATTTCTTATTTTCTCCCAGATTTTCACCATGTTATGTATGCATGTCTACCCAAAATATATTTCAAAAGATTTTGAGCATAAAATACTTTCTCTTTCGAAGAATTACAGTCTCCTCTGTTGAAAAGAGAAATTTCATCTGACCAGTTTTTGAAATCTTGTTGAAAGGGTCAAGAAACCATATTTTCTAATTTAAGAAATTTCATGTCATTATATCTAACTAAAGCACAAAATACCTATTTTCTAGATATAAAATACCAGCTCTCTACAATAACGATTAAAAACAAAAAACAAAAAAACAATATATCTGTCAATAATTTTCACTTACTTGGATCCATATGATTTTTCCTCAATTCCATGAAGTGTATCTTGTAATGAGCTGATTAAGATCTTGCAGCGATCATCGCTAGCAATCTTAGACTGCTTTATTAGAGATATGGCTGTCACCAAAGTCTCAATTGCACTGGCAAATTCACCTATAAATATATATATAATAGAGTCACTGAATCTAATAAGAACAAATGTCAACATGGTAAATCAAGACTCCAGAGCCAAAAAGCTGAAATGAGCTCATCAATGATCTTAGTTTCACTTTAATGGCCCTCAAGCCAGAATCCATTGCCATTACTATTTATACAAATTATATATGCAGATCAAATTCTCCACTGTAAATTAGACATGATAAAGGTTATTGTAACACATATAACACTAATTGCCAGATTTAAACTTCTTGCTTACCTGCACTAGCATCTTGAACTGCCCTAGAAATAGCACTGCTGGACACTGTTTTGTTTCTCTGGAATATCTCTTCAAACTCTTGTTCACTAAGGGCAGGTGACTGGGGCTCAGCTCTAATAAAATGTATAGTTTGTCACTAATGTTTCTGTGTTATTTTCACTCTATAATAAGCCACTAGCCACATGTCTAACCCAAAGTAATTGATAACAATAACATTTTGAACTCTCAATTAAGTCAATTTGCTTTTTCTAGGATATAAATCATAATTCAAATACCATTACAAACAATCAAAATCTTCTGCCAATAGATGAACTATATGTATCAAACAAAACCTGCTCCAAATAGTAGTAACACATGTGTTATTTGGACATAGAACTATGTAAATACAACTCAAACCTTTCTGTAGGGGGTCTTGAGTAATGGTCACTTGGATATGACACAGGAGGAGGGGCTCTGTAAGGATCATGGTGCCCTGGAGCTGCATGTGGCTGAAAGAGGTTCAATTGAATTTATTTCAATGCGCCATTGTCTGGTATGTTTTCTACACCGTGTCAGAATAAAGAAAAGTGTCATTGTCACTTATTTACACCAGTCAAGAGTGTTATTGATTAAAGTTACAGAAAATATAACTAAAATCAATTACAAATTGTGCTTGTAATTTTCCTTGGAAATTCCAGTGAGTGAAATGTAAAATCATAAAAACAGCTAAAAATTGCAAAATTATGCCCAAATTTGAATTTCTTGTGTAAATTGAAGCTTTAAAAATGTGTACAAAAATGGGACAATTTTTAATTTAATTTTTAAGTATAACAGACTTTATTTACTTCTCTCTTAACTTCACTACTTTCAAACCTCTCATACAAATAATTGTAATTCTAAATGTGAAAATTCTGCAAGCATGGTTAATTTCCAATTAAAAGTGGGCCACTGATGGAAATATTTCACTGGTATTACTTCTAAAATGTCAATTTTATCTTTCCTCAAACACTTGACTCCATCTTTGCAGATGTAATGAAACTTCCAGTAAATTGAAACATGGGAATACCAGAGGCTTTTGCAAAAAACTACATGAAATACAAATGAATCGTGTTTTAAGTCGACTTTTCAAAACTTCATGAATTACAAATAAATCATGTTTTAAGTCGACTTTTCAAAACTTCATGAAATACAAATAAATCATGTTTTAAGTCGACTTTTCAAAACTACATGAAATACAAATGAATCGTGTTTTAAGTCGACTTTTCAAAACTACATGAAATACAAATAAATCTTGTTTAAGTCAACTTTTCAAAGATCATTGGCAAGGTACAAAAATTATGATTTTACATTGTATAATTCTATAACTATTTTCAGTTATGCCCCTGACTGACAAAAACAAAATCAAAGGCCTGAAGGGCCACAAAGGCGTCGAGTGCAATATCATATTCATTTATACATTTCCTTGTTTTTTATACATCTATACATTTCCTTGTGTTTAGGCACTTAACATAGCATTAAAATCATTGTAAAATGTCAGCAAAATGTGTTTATTTACATGAAAAGAAATAAAGAGGAAAGCCTAGACTGAAGTTGCTTATCCTAATAAGTTCGTACCCTGTCCTCAAGCCTAGTTACCTTTTAATCAATAACTTAAAAATGCAGACAAAAACTGATGAAAAGAATATCACTGCTTCAGAGTGAGACTACTAGTTTACATATCACATCTTCCATTTCATTATGATGTAACAATTTCAGTATCAGCAACTCTCTATTTTCAAAAATAAATCTAACAATTCAAAAGTTTAACGTAATATGAAGAAAAGTTATTGTAAACCTGAACAAGAGTTAACTTCCACTGAGTGCTACCTAGCCTGGGTTTCTGCTTGAAAAAAAAAAAACTCCATTATTTTCTTCACAATACACATGCTACTTTTGTTTTGATTAATATAAAATCAGGATCAGGTTTATCAAAAGCAAAACTGGAAATAATCTGTTTTAGTGTTTTTGTAAGAATGGCAACTGAACCATGATGTTGCGCAGAATTTATTTCATCACTTTAGTACTTATCCATTCTGCTAATCCGAAATAAGGATATTTTTTTTTCCATCAAACTACGAGACTTTAAAGAAATAAATTTGAGCAGATTACCTTGTAAGTTTTAAATGATATTCATGAGCCACATATTTCGAGGGAAAATTTCTCATTGATTATTCTGGTCCCCTTTCCCACAATATCTCATTTGCACACTCTCTACATCAGCAAATTGAATTGTGGGAGAGTGGACCAAACTACTCATTGATCTGTTTTGTATTAAATTCATCTGCAAAGAATGAACTCTATTACTAAACAGTCATTATTTAATTACTGGACAATGATATAAACAATGACATCAACAACAGAATTGCCATTCTGCCTTTAGAATATCAATTAAATCTAATATTTCAAAGTTTTGAACCATAAGAAACTTTCAAAAACAGTAGGCACTATTTTGATTTGCCCATTGAGATTCGCTGAAGGGTGGCGTTGCAGCAAAATCCTGCACGATCGCTAGAAGGCTCTCAAGCAAGCTTGACAACTTAAAAAAAAAATATCAAAATACAAGAGCTTAATAATGTATGTTAAAATAAATTCTTACTATTGTTGGGGGTGGTCCACCATGTTGGGGAGGAAAGAAGGCTGGATTGACATGAGGAGCTGGGGCTGGAGGGTGTCCAGGTGGAGGAATCGACATTGGGGTGTGCTGGTGAGGAATCCCTGTAAAAACAAACATGAAAGTACTCAAAACTTTAAAATATACAGTACTCCACTTTTGCATGTTTAACCACTAGTGTTAATGTAATGCACTCAACAGACACAATGTCCCTCAGATAAAGGAGATGACTCCTATACAGACATTACGGTAACTTGGGCAAAAAAATTAGTCTTTAGTTTCTCAGGCACCATTGCATCATATCAAACACTGCCACATTGATCAATTTTATTTGTATATTGAAAAAGGAAATAACTTAATTCTATATTTTTCCAAGTTGAAAAAAAAATTGAGTCATTCCCCTTTTCATATGCTAGTAGATAGACAGTTTTTTTTTTTTTTACTAAATACATGATTTATAATTCTTCTTAATATGGTATTATATGAATTAACTTTTATACTAATGGTTGGAAAAACATTATTCAAAGTTGACTGAAAGTCATAATTAATGTAAGAAATAAAAAAAATAAAAAAAATTAAGAACTGATTGTGATCTTTATTTTGTTTTGAAAAGAGAGATATTAAAGACCTTAGACCTGCTAAAAAAAGGGGGGAGGGGGGAAGCAAGCCTGCCTGCTACTTTAATTTTAAAATATTTAGCCTGAGAGAAACTAAAGACTTTTTTTTTTGCCTTGTTTCAATGATGAGCAAATTCCCCAAAATTTAGATGTAGAATATGAAGGGACATTGTATCACTTCATTAAGCAAATCAAGTGTGTGAGTACTGAAGTCCTCCAGAAAAAATGTGGTTTCTCTAGAATTTGTTAGAAAATGAGAAGTGCCCTACCAGGTCCTGGCGGTCGAGCTCCTGGGGGCGGGACCGGCTGGGGTCCTGGTGGGGGACCAAGGGGAGGATAAGGTGCTGAAAGGAACACAATTTGTTTTCTTAGAAATTTACTAATATTGTTAAGAGGTACTATGAAATTTTAATTTGTGGTGGCTTCTGTTTCATGATTTCAACAAATTCAGTCCTTTCCGAGTTACTAATAATACAGCGAATTATCAAATTATTTCCAATCTTTGAATGAAATCAATCCTTACTGTGAAATCTTTTCCAACTGAAAGAGATGATTTTGCCTCCACAAATTTAATTTTACAAAATTTCACAGACATACTACATACACTACAGAATATTCCAAATCTTTGAATGGCATTAAGCCTTCCAAAGAAACTTTCTGAATGAAATAGTGATAACTTAGCCTCCACATATTAATTTAATGTGATTTTACAGAGAAGAAGGTAATATATATCTGTTCAACATTACTGCAACCCATTGAATAATGCTAGAGTGTACATACAGCTTTCATTGTACTTCTTAACAAGATACACAAATCTCAAACCACCAGAAGCTAAGACCCTGACATGCCTGCTTTAAACTATACACTTAGCCTTGTTATACTTTAGGGGACATTTCAAAAGAAGTGCTAATGAAAAACTTTAGAGGTGTGTTTTATGATGAACTTAAGAACATTCAAAATTACATAACTAAAACAAAAAAAAAGCAAAGAACAAAACACCCCCTTGATAACAGTCAAGTCCCCTGAAGTAAAATATTGCTACCATTGCTTTTCAATACTTCACAGAACCTACAACCTAAATAAAATGAAATCTTTATATTTTCTATTAGGTCCTCTATATAAAATACCACAGTATTACTTTCTTTTACTACTTTAGGATTTCTACACATAATGATTTTCCCCCCAGTCGTGGTAGCTCAGTGGTTAGAGCATTCGCTTCATGACCGGGAGGTCGTGAGTTCGAGCCCCGCTCGTACCATGGCCACATCAAACCTAAGACGTAAAAATAGGTAGTGATTGCTCCTTCGCCAAACACTTGGCATTTAGAAGCGAGAATCTTTTGGATATGACCTTAAAAACAGAGGTCCCATGCCATGGTAGGCGTTGGCACAATAAAAAACCATCACTGCTACGGCCCTGAGCACTAAGCATAGGTCTAAATTTATGGTACTTCACCTACAACTGGTGACGTCTCAATATAAGTGAAAAATTCTCAACGGGACGTAAATCAAACAAACATTTTCCCCCCCATTGCTCTTTAACTTCAAAGATGCATTAAATATACTTGGAATGAAATCCATTTTTGTTCCAATTTTTCACTATTTTTTCAATATTACTGTAATTCTTTCTTTCACTTTAGGGTACCTTTAATGTCCTTTCATTTAATGTCCTTATATTTCTAAGCCTGCAAGTATAAGAATGCTGCATTTTTCCCAACTGGGCCAGTAGAAGACGTAAAGATTCTACACAGGTATACCTTTATGATAAGGTACACATAAATCAAATCCCTTGTTTCCTGGGTACTCAAGCTAGACACTAGGGAAAATATGGCTTTGTAAAAGACAAAACTAATAAAAGCCTTCTCCACACCGTCCAGAATGTCCCAAAAGGAAAGAAATAGATATCTCATTAAAAGACAAATACAAAGAACAAGCATAAATTTTAAAATGTTAGCGATGCAGATATTGGTGATGACATTGATGCATAAAACCCCAGCATACCTCCTCAGCGATTCCTCAAAACCATCAACTTTAGAGTGTGCTTGCTTGATTTCATGCATTACCTAGAACATGCTTTACCCATAAAACCAATCCCAAAACCACCACCTTTGTATAGTCATGTCTTTACAATGAATTCTTTCCTTTTTTCGGGAATGGGACATACTTTATTTCTTAATACAGCTTTGAAAATTAAATTTTCAAAGAGGAAATTCAACTAAAATTCAATTTAACTTTGAAGAAGGTGAAGCTGTATACAGAAAGTAATGAATTTGTTTAAGATGGCATTAACTTACTGCCTGGAGGTGGAGGCTGAGTTAAGACATCTATAAATAGTAACATATAAAATTAAAGAAAACACTCCAAACACCTCTCTAAAAACAAAAGATTGTAGTAGCAAAAACTACTATTCAGTCTGACAAACCAGTGAACAATGTACAGATTTGAATGACTGATGCATTAAAAACAATTATACTGATATAAACAATTCAAATTCGTCAAATTTAGTGATACAGTTACTTTGCAACTTGTCTTTATAAAGTCTTGCCAAAAACAAAAAAAAACAACAAAAAAATGGTACAATACATGTTTAAGAGGAAAATTCATCCAAATACTATCAGTAAATGTCCTTGTAAATTTGGTTGATTTTTTAAAATAAATATAATTATGTAAGGAGAATAAAAGTGGAAAACTATATTTCCAAATTCCTTTAACAAGAAAAAAATTTAGTTAGAATTCGTGTAAATAACATTTAATATCTCAGTCCTTGATTATCATACAATCTGAAGTATATACAGTGCTCATGTGCAATGGGCATGCCAATCTACCTGTTTCATATAATTCTCTGCTCTGTTAATAAGGCACAGTCTGTTAGTAAGAAGCTTGATATTGAGAATTCAGTAAAAGAAGGGAGAAATGATTGAACAGTGACTTCAAAGGAGTCTATATACAATGATGTGATTTTAAGTGAGTATTGAGCAAATGAAACAAGTGAAAAGGAGAAAACTCAATTAACAACTGAATTTCAACCATTGAGTTTCTTGACTAACACCATACAGGGTCACCTTCTGTGTCTGACCTATTAGAAAAACTATTTTCTTAATTATATCAATATACTGAGTAAAAACTAAATATGAAGCACCACCAACACAAGGTCATCACTGCTGGGAGAGATATAGAAATTACAATCCAAAAACACTTCTCTTACTTTTAATTTTCTACATCTGCAGCAATACATTTTAAATGAGATCTGCAGTATTTTCCGATAACTAAAAACTTATCTCCAGATTTCTATCATGGTAGCAAGCATGAGACTAAACATTAAGAATGTGTTATCACACTTCAATCTATGATCTCTCTGTGATAAGCCTATAATCAACAGGCTTCTTTCCCTCCTACCTATATACATGTATCTATGTAGCAAAGACTGGAAGTTAAACAGCACTCTTTTATATAGTCTCCACACCTTTACTATGGTCACACTCAAAGATGGGTAAGTAACTACAGCATCCCTCTTCTGCATTGATGAAAAAAACCTCATCTTGATTCAGTAAATGACATACCTGGTCCTGGGGGTCTGTCCCACTCTGGACGGGGTGGTGGACCCCTTGGATCTGCAGGTGGTGGGCCTCTGATGGGTGGTGGTGGACCTCTCATCATCTAAATTATTAACATATCTTTTAAAATAATTGTCTCTTAAACAATATTTTTACAGACCATGTAATTATTTAATGATTATTTGAAAATTTTGCCTGTGTTTTTAAATATCATGTTTATGCATATTATATGTATCATATATATAATCAAGATTTTTGAAAAGTAAAAAAATTCCCTGTCCATCTTATTAACATATCCTATTACCTAAAAATTATTTCACAACAATTTATTGTTAAAGTCGTTAAGATTAAGATCATTTCCAATAAAACTCTCACTCAGTATGTAAGAAAACAAGTGTAATTAGATGTAAGTAAAAACAACTGACATGTACCATGATAAAACATGGAATTTGCCTCCTTAAATTGTTGAAGAAATGATAAAAAGACCTACATTGTATCAATATCATCAAATGAAAAACAAGTTAGATTTACGGTAAAATAAGGTGGAATCTTGATCTGAAAAATACAGTTGATTCAAGAGAAAATCTTTTTTGATTGATAACAGATAAATGGCACATTCTTACAAAATATCCTGAAAAAGTACTCAAAAACTACATTCATAAGCAAATCACCTTGTATGCAAGTTGACTATACACAATGTACTGTATTACCCGTGGTTAGTAAGTAGTTATCATTTTCTACTACAATAAACAACAAGACTTACAACTGCAGGAGGGGGAGGTCCCAGAGTCCTGGGAGGAAATCCTGGAGGGAACTGAACCTGTGGGGGTGGTCCAGACACTGGTGGCATACCTATTTATCAAAATAAGAAAATATTATTCAACACTGGGGGCATATTTTACTGTACATCATGGTATGATCAAGTTAACCTCTCCTTCGTAACCATCTGTACTTGGTATACAGTGTGCATATGGAAGTCCCATAAAACACCTGTCATGGGCCCCAACGTGCAATGGCTCTGAAGGGCTAATTTATCACAAAATTGGAACCTTGAATATCAAATATTTTCCATCTACTCAAAAGTAACCACAATGTTTTGTGTAAAATTTTAGTTGTTATTTTTTCTTGGAATGATTACGAATGTACTTTTTAACATATTTATATATCTAAAAACTTTTCTTGTGTTGATATACTGAAACATGTTATTTTTAACACAATCTTGGACCAATCTAAATGCTGTGAAATCATTACATTTCATTGGTATTGGGGAATTTTTTTAACACACTTAACCAATAAACACATATAATGTTTCAATTTAAAAATCACATCCACATAATTGCATAGCCATGAAACTAAGTATTCGCTCCTTGGGATAAGTTCAGAGTGTATCAGTTTAAGTTCAAGTGTTATAGCTCCAATCAAAGAGGAACTATGAAGTGTGGGTAATTCAAGTTTGTTTGTGTTCTTTTATGCAGGTGAAAGAAAATAATCATGGTTTTCTAAAACTGTACATGGTCTGGCAAAATATTTACTTCTACCAGACCTCTATGTTCAGTAATATCCTATTCCTGCATATACTGTGTTATACTGTTCACAGCATCATGGTTACCAATATCGATGACAAACTTTCACAAGCAACTGTTGAAAACCAGTACTGCTAATCTTTTGGAAGATTTATAAAAATAATCATTGGTTATAATCAAAACCAAATATAATTGATTTACATCATTGAAAACTGTTTCCTTAGCAGTCAGTCACTTCACCACTACCTGCATATACATGTACATAGTATATCTTACTTCTAGGCAATTTCTCCTTTATGAATGAGTTATTTCTAAGTTTCAATCACTATGTCAGTGACTAATTGAACAATTATCTAGAAAGAAGTATTTCCAGATTATAACTGATACAATTTCAAAAAAGAAAAAAAAATGCTGTAGATTATCATGATCAGTAGATCAACCAATTGGATTTCAATTTAAAATCGATCATCCCTTAAAATCATATAGAACCTGAATGTAACGTCACGTACACTATGTAATCCAGTGGACATTTACCTGGCATCATGGGATAGAACCTGAATGTAACGTCATGTACACTATGTAATCCAGTGGACATTTACCTGGCATCATGGGATAGAACCTGAATGTAACGTCATGTACACTATGTAATCCAGTGGACATTTACCTGGCATCATGGGATAGAACCTGAATGTAACGTCACGTACACTATGTAATCCAGTGGACATTTACCTGGCATCATGGGATAGAACCTGAATGTAACGTCATGTACACTATGTAATCCAGTGGACATTTACCTGGCATCATGGGATTGAACCTGAATGTAACGTCATGTACACTATGTAATCCAGTGGACATTTACCTGGCATCATGGGATAGAACCTGAATGTAACGTCATGTACACTATGTAATCCAGTGGACATTTACCTGGCATCATGGGATTGAACCTGAATGTAACGTCACGTACACTACGTAATCCAGTGTAATCCAGTGGACATTTACCTGGCATCATCGGAGCACCAGTAGGTGGTGGGCCTGCTGGAGGGGGTCCTGTTACTACTGGTCCTGTTGGCCTTTGTTGACGGTTCACAAATCCTTGCTTTGGGGTTGTCCTAGGGGGACTGTGATTTCTTTGGTGACTGCTTTTATTAGTGTTACCTGAAATTAAAAAAAAAAACCCAATACAGCTCAAATTCCATTAATCTTGGAAGAGGCTTCTATGCTTATCATTACTACATACTCAGCTGTCTTATGTCCAAGACTTAATAAAATCTTTGAAGATATAATAAATATTTACTAGATGAACCATAAAGCCACTTGACCAGAACCTCTCAACCTAAGAGCCATAAATTTTACAACTTTGGTAGAGTCTTCTCTCCTTGGCATTACTACAGTCAAACCTCATTATCTCGTACTCAATGAGACCATGAAGAAACTTTGATATATCTGAGGATTTGAGACATCAATGGTAAAATACTTAAAAGAAAAATGGTTGGGACTTCTGAATCACTTCGATATATCCATATTTGAGATATTTTTGTTTCAGATACCAAAGTTCAGTTGTAATTACTATGTACTCAGTTTCATTGTTTGATGTTTAGACTTTTAATAAAAATACACTCTAACTATGTGAGCTACAGAGACTTCCACTCCAGTCCCTGCAGCAACACAACCCCGGACTGAAGAGGACCAAAAATTTCACAATATTGGAAAAAGACGTCCTTGCTCATCATGACCATGGACTATATTTCATCGGCTTATATCCCAAATTGGTCAAATAGTATTTAAGAAGAATATGGAAATGCATACTATCCAATAGTGATTAAGAATATGGAAATGCATAAACAACAATGATGAGTAAAACAGACCATAAATGGTCTCTGAGTTACTGATTACCTACTAGTTATGTCTAACCTCTCTATAAAGTTTTAAATGACAATCACATAAAGGGTTTTCTAGTTCTCGGATACTCCAGCCAGCTGAAGATTCAAAGACAACACTTACACTGTATCCTTCATTATCAGATATACATATATGTATTTTTTTTTAATTGTCATTACATTTTACTTTCTTTTTATTTATTCACCTATTTTACACTTTACACATAGCCTGCAGCATTCTTGCCCCTGAAATCACTCCTCTTAGAATTGCTTGCTTACTGAAACATCTGACTTACTCCACTTTCATACAAGATTCATTAATTCACATAATCATTATAATACAATAATAATTGATAAATAATTTTGAATTTTTCTCACTTTACTTTCAACTAAAACTGCATTTATTTATTTATTTTTTAATAAATAAGGTAAGTTTTCAATTTCAAAATATTATTGTACGTATCTTCCACTATCCATTTCTCAGGTGGGTTATTTCTCCTTAATCTACTAGCCTACATGTAATCATACGTGGCATCAATTTAAAAAAACACACAAACAAAAAACAGCTAATATAAAAGGTGAATAATTAAGTTAAGAATACAGAATGCAATGCAAAAATAATTTCAAAATAAAAAATGGAGTCCAGCAGAGACAAAGAAACTTTTGGTAAGTAGCAATAATATAGATATGTTTGAATGTTATATACACATGACAGAATTGAAAAACAATTTCTGATTTTATGTTTTTAAAATACTATGAGCTGTACTATTGTTTTCTTGAAAATAATTCAGAAAAATTATAGTAACATCAAATCTTAACAAGTTCTGTGTATCGATTCGAATGTGATTAAATAAATGAAATATTAGCATTTCCAAAGGATACTATGATTCAGTCAATTAGATAAAAGTTACCTAATGGTAATGAAAGACTTAAATACCAACAGATTAATAGAATTGTGTAGATTTTGCTTAGAAATCCTTCCAACCAAAATTCAATTGGAATGAGCTCGTTGAAAAATGGTGATCAGTTGCAAGAGTATGAGGTATGCAAGGAGCGTAGGGTCGTTAGCCAAAGCTCTTATTCGTAGGAGTAGTTCCCAGTCAGACATTTAATCAACTGACCAATCAAATGACTTATATAATATCTATTAACTTGCAGGAATATAAGGTTCTATGTTCCTTTTTTCAGTTATTGTTTAGTGCAGTAATATACCACCCCTATTCCACAATGTCCTACCATTCTGAGCTGGAGGTTCTCCCTTGCGAGCCTGAGCCTCAAACTGACTCAAGGCCTGTCTGTTACAGTTGGAGATTTGAGGCACCTGTCCATGTATCTCCTTCTTAGGCAGCTTCTCAAAAATTAATCGAGATGAGTTGTCAGAGCCAACCACAACAACTGCAAACCTGCAAGTGTGATATCATGTATTACACCATGGCAATTCATTTTCCCTCTAAACTTAAAATTAACAGAATCAATTTTTTTTTAAATAAAAAAATAGATGTTTACTTATTGATAGGAAACTTGTTTTGATATTACCACAGCTAATTTTCAAAAAAAGCTGTATTCAGTAATTAGAACTGTCCAATTTGGCTTTAAAATTATTTCATAAAACTGGCTTCCAGTAATGGAAAATGTAGTTTCAGCTATCCCACTAAATTTTCTCCCCCTGCAACCCATAAATCTTCAATATGGAAGATTTTGGGTTCTGTGCAACAGAAGAAACTAGTAGATCATGTTGATGTTTTGATCTTTTTGAAAAAAAACTGCACTTGCAACAGTTAAGTACAATTAAATGAAATTAAAATCCATGTAACTGTTTATGTTATTATTCAAAGCACCTTAAATAGCATAGGTCTGTATTGTGATATGTATCATATCACTATGATAAGGCAAGTGTATCGTTGCAGCACTAGTATTCAGCCAGCTGTTAAGTATGTGTTTACAGTCCCCTCAACAACCCTATTTTCTGCAGGTGACCTGAACAATATTTTTACTTGCAATACTTTTAAAGCAATTCTGAAACCACACCTCTTTTGTCATCCATTCTGTTCTTAAAAGTTAGCCACTTCTGGAGCTACATGTAGTTCAAACTGAAGTGGTTTGTCTTCCACTTATAATAAGTGTGATAATAAGAGACAAAAATGATATAGCTCCAAAGCACAATTTCATGACATTTAATGAGATCTTCGATCAATATCATGAAATTTTGTGCAAAGTGATTAATACCAAATCAAACTAGGTACATAAAGTAACAACTTTGGAGTTTATAGCCGGAGAAGTCACAAATAAAAAGCCACAATAAATGATGTTGAGAAATTTATAACCAAGATAACAAAAGCCACCCACAGCTCAAATTAATAATGATGACAGGGTCTGAAATCTGTTGTTTTGGCACAAACACTTGTTCTTTCAGAGCATCAGGGCCTGCCCCTGGTTTTAATAGTTGTTGGAATTGTTCATTCCATTTAGTTTTAAATGTTTGTAGTGTCTTTGTTGTCTCCTATAACTTGTTAATTAAAGTTAAACTTTGTCTTTTGATTACAGACTTATCTTCTGCCCCACTGAAAAAAAAAAAAAATCCACCTACACAGCACCACCACCACCCTTTCTTTTTTCTTTTCTTCCACATGTGACTGCAAACACACACTTTTCTTTCGGTTGTAGTTTCAAGTAAAAGTATTTTCAATGACAAATTAACCTCCCACAACTTATTTCACTAGGAACAGTCAAAATGAAAATAATTTAAAATATACTGTACCCTTTTGACTGCCCATTTGCTCGATTTTCGTAAAATTTAATTTCAACTAAGTCTGTGACACCTATAGCAGCCAGTCCATCAATAAGATCCTGGTCAGTTGTCCACTACAATGCAACAATTCACATTAACATAATATGAGAGCTACAGTCAAAACAATGGAGCTAAAAAAAACACCAGATGCTACAATTTAATCTATGTATGTAAATACAATTTTAGGAAATGGCTTGCATTAGGTTTGAGCCTTCTTCTCAACTCTTTTCTTTTCACAAATAAACTATTGTTCCAACTTTGCTCAATCATAACATTTCATCTTTCCTAAATGACTGGTCAGTGCTGGTGTTTGTGGTAATCTATTGTAGATATGATTATGAAGTATTTTAGCATCTTACCCATGTCAAATTGCCAACATACAGGCTTATTCTCCGCCCTGTGTAACCTGAAGGTACAGTGACTGAGGGTGTGGACTTTGTCGGTGTATTTGGTTCAGACTGTTGCTAAAATAAATGAAGATACATCATCTTAAAAAGGCAGTAAACTCACAATTAGGAATATGTTCCTCTTTCTGTTACATGTGACTCTTAAAACAGCACTACACTCAGCACCAAGAGGGGAAAGCAAGCTATATGGATTATTTTCATTTCACAAGAAAATAAGTGCACACCACAGCACATGATGAGCCTGTCACAAAACATACCTTGGAACAACTGAACAACAGTCTTACATGGAATATTTCTTTGTTCAAATAGGCATTTATTACCACTTTTCAGTACCATAATACAAGAAAACATCCTTTTTTTTAACCCACAGGGTTTCCTTTAAGAGCCAGCAACCTTGGATCTTCTTTCATTAAACAGAATTACATTTGTATTCAAGCATTAAGATTGTTTTCAATGTTTATTTGCTGTTTCACCAGAACTAGCTTTTCCTCATTTTAGTATATCAATCTCAATTTTGTTGTGCTCTGCACAGCACAACATATCCCCTCGCAACAAATGTCTACAAACTTTTTCTACAAAGTGCTGTAGTGACCTTGACCTTTGAATTCCAAAATTAATAGAGGTCTTCCTCTCTTGATCACAAAGCTACATGTGAAGTATCAAATCAATCAAGCAAAACTGGTATGTAGAGTGTTTACAAGCTCAATGTTACAAACACATACGTACTTATACACGATTCCATTACTACATCCCCCCATGCAATTAATGGTGATGGGATAATAAAATAAGGGGGTATTTTACCAAAAGCCAAGATAATGATATAAGCCTTAAAGTTACAGTTATTTTTTTTTTTTTATATAATGTAATTTGTGTATATGGTTTTTATTTTTTGTGAGACAATTTTTATTCAGGCTTTCTAAGTAAGAATTTTAACATATCCCTCACAACCCAACCTGACCGGGGGTACAGGGTTTAAATAAATTCCTCTCTATCTCACACATTCACACTGAAAGACTTTCATTCTAAACAAAGGAAAAAAGTAAAAAAGTAGAAGGTTGGATAATGTACTCTGGCTGCATTCATAAATATCATATTAAATATACTAATTAACAATCAGATACACATTGTAATATACCAAGGTTGTTATTAAAAGATACATTTTAACAAATTATTGATTGGATATACATTTTAGACATATATACCTCATTTTCTATGTTTGGTTCTTAAGAAAACAAAAATTTAATAACAAATATATGTCATACTAAATAGGAAACATTGTGGGATGTTTTGTTGCAACATGGTTCACTTTATACTTCATATTTCAATGGTTCAAATAACTTCCATTTCTTATCAAACTGGTCTATACAATTGTTTTTCCATGCAGTTTGTTTTTCAACTTTATATACATTAGTCCTGATAACTTTGTATTTAGTCAATGAAAGACATTTTCCTTTACATTTTGTAAAATATAAATATTGTTTCAAATGATAATTTACAAAGTTTACCAATTCAATTTCTAAACATCCAAGAATAATTTCTTTGTTATCCATCACAATATTAAAGGAAAAGGTTTCCAATTACGAATAATTCACATTTCTTAAGATAAAATACTGACTTTTTTACAGTCAAACATAATATGTTCTAGAGATTTTCTCTTCTAAACAAAAAGTACAGATCATTCTCTGATTTCTTAATAAATTTTCAGAAAGGTATTTGTAGCTAAAATTCTATGAATCGCACTCTATGTTGCAACCATGTAATTTGCTACCTTTTGTGTTGATAAAAACATTCTTATGAATTCTTCTCCAATCTTCTTGTGGTATTTGAAATTGTTCATCTCATCTTTATTTTTTGGTTTCAGTTACTTGGCCTTTATTAAAATTCCAATATTCTGTAAATCTTTCTATTGTGTGTTTTATCAAATAATAAAGATATAACATGTAAGAGAATAATTGGTTCTTGTTCCTTCATCATCAATGTAATATCTCTCATCATTTCCTTTATTGCTTGTGTTACTCCAAAAAATTAGTTTTGATACGAGATATTGTTTTGAATTGAGTATATGTCTTTATATTCCTTTCCTCGTCTAGTAACGAGTTTACTAAATAAATATTGTTTTTACACTCCTTCATACATCAATTTTTTATCTATTTTAAGTTTTTCATTTGCAACAGTTTTATCTATTTTTGCTGGTGTCAATTCATTGTCAAACTAACCCTCAAGCTTTTTCCATGAGTTAAAAACACCTTGCCCAAATTTATTTGAAATTTCGATGCATTCTAATGCATATATTGGACCACATCTAATGACATGGCTTATATCAATATCTTTGCCTATGACAAATTCCCATTTTCTGAGCTACGTAATAATTTCCTAACCCAAGATATTTTCATATTTGCAATAATTTGTTTTAGATTTACCACATTTACACCATATTTTAGGTATATTAAAAATGTGAGAAATATTTTGGTCTCGAAATCTGTATAAAATACTGTGAAATTATGAGAGTAAGCAGATCTGATACAAAAAAGAATTTTTTTCTTCTTAGCATAGCAATCTGTGCTTGCACTAATGGCGAAAGTAAACAGCATGTGGCGAGTTGTTTTCATGCCTTACTCACCATTTTGGCAAACAAGATCTTTTACTTTCATTTTTGTTTTGTACTCGAATTCCGATCTCAACTTTTGTTATATTAATGTTTTCGTTTGTCTCCATCATTCGGAGACTCTCGTGATGATTCCGGAATAGACCGAGTGATGTTCTGATTGGTTTAGATACATGATCACGGAGTCAGTCGAGTTTGACAAATGATTTCACGGAAGGTGGCGGATGAGACGCGAGCGATAGTCAGAATGTACCGAATCAAACATTGAGTAACAAAATGGCATCTTACTTGAAAACACATGAACGTGGTCAAAAGTTACTTTTTGAATTTATTTCAAGCAACAAGAAGCACGGTGAGAACGAGTAAATAAAATCTTTGAACCTTATGAGATTGTTGTTTTTTCTTTGAATTTAGTGTGGCTAATGAAAATGAAATGGGGCTAATGAAAATTTGACCCAATTAGCCACAGTGTCTACAGAAAATTCTACACTTGCGCTAACGCAGGCAATGTTATCTAAACATTTTGTCATTACCTGAACCTCTGTGTTATCAGCACTTGAAGGGGCTGTTATAACATCATTGTAAAGGTCATCTTCTGCATTAAATTCATTATCCTGTAAAAATACAATTCAACAGACTAGAAATTACAAGTAAACTTTTGGATAGTTAACACACAAATCAGTAAGAATCACAATCAATAACAAGTGATCAATGGAAGCTATATGTAAATTTGAACTTTTCTGGCTCAGCAGTTCTTGGGGAGATTTTTTCTGTATTTTCCCAAGTAAAACTTTGATCCCCTATTGTAGCCTCACCTTTCCCCTAACAAACCTGAATATGCACTACATCAGGAAGCTTCCATGTAAATTTGAACTTTGCTGGCCCTGTGATTCTTGAGAAGAAGACTTTTAAACGATCTACCCTATTTATGCATTTTTGTGATTATCTTTCTTTTGAATGGGGCATGCCCCTTCATTTGAACAAACTTGAATTTCCTTCACCAAAGGATGATTGATACCAAGTTTGATTGAAATTGGCCACATGGTTTGAAAAAGAAGATTTAAGAAGATTTGTTCCTATATTTTCATATGTAAAACTTTGATCCCCTATTGTGGCCCCACCCTGCCCCTGGGGACCATGATTTTTACAAACCTGAATCTGCGTTATGTCAGGAAGCTTCCATATAAATTTGAACTTTTCTGACCCTGTGGTTCTTAAGACTTTAAATGACCTCACCCTATTTTTTTTGCATTTTTGTGATTATTGCCTCTTTGAAGGTGACTTGGCTCTTCATTTGAACAAACTTCAATCCCTTTCACCCAGGAATGATATGTACCAAATTTGATTGAAATTGGAGTACTGGTTCTGGAGAAGATTTTTAAAATTTGTAAGGGTTTCCACCCCTCCCCCCCCCCCCCCCCCACACTATTATCTCCCTTTAAAGAAGGACATTGCCTTAATTGAAAAAACTTGAATCCCCTTTACTCAATGATGTTTTTTGCCAAGTTTAGTTGAAATTGGACCGGGTTTTGGAGAAGGTGAAAATGTGAAAAGTTTACAACAATAGACAATGAAGTTTTCATCAGAAAAGCCCTCTTGAGCCAAAGGCTCAAATGAGCTAATAAAAAACAAAGAGTATTAAAATCGGTACATAATATGCCCATCACAAGATTATATTGGGCATTTTTCTTAAGCTATGAGTTGTATTTCGTTTGTCTGTTTTACATCCCGTGAAGAATTTTTCACTCATAATGAGATGTCACCACCTACCACAAATCTATACATAAGTGGATTGTCAGAGATTGAGAGGGAAATGCATGGGTTTCATGGTAAGTAGGAAGCAAGAGTCAATAAGTATTAGAATGATTTATATTAAGTATCAAAACACTATGACCCCATAATACAGCATGTTCTACATCCATGTTGACATATTACTGCAAAAACATTTTCTTGTACAAGTTGACTTGAAGTTTTAACTTGATCAAAATTGAAGAGCAAATTGTATTGACCAACAAAAGATGTCTTCCATTTTGGGTGATTGAGGAAATATACCTGTGGTTCAACAATGGTAAAAAATACATTGCTTTTTCTTATAAATTGCCAGTGAAAACAGATATTAGGTATTTTAACAAACTTAACTATGACCTATATCCGATTGATCGAAACCGGGATTGTAAATTTAACGTCAGTAAAATATAAAAAGGAGATGAATAGAAATGTGAGGTAGCAATTTTCTGGGATTCCCCCCCCCCCCCCCCCCCCCCACAATGTGTAAGTATAGAATAAAGAGGGTAAATTTGTGACGAGCTCCTGTGGTCTACAAAGACACAAATTTCAGATTCAGAGAGCTGCGTATCTGCAATTTGGGCACAGGCTCCGACCGGGGGCGCCAACTGGGGTATTTTCTCACATAAGTCCCTTTCCCCTATTTAACCATCCTGGTGTACAGAAGTCAAAATAGTCAATACGCTGAGAGTGGTTCGCATTTTTAATTTTAATCAAGTGGTTTCCACCTCCATTGGCTACATAAACAGCAAGTTCACGCTTGGTTGCATTTGGGCTTCACGGGAAGTTACAGAATTCTGCACCATTATTAATCTTCATGAAATTGTTAAACTACAGTGTTATAAAGCAATATGTATAAGAATATTTTCTTTAAATGTGGTTTTGATGCTTACTTGATCAAATCCTTCCTCTAAATTGTCGTACAAATCAATATCCACGCCATCGCCAGCCATTTTGTCCTTCTTTGTCAGGTTATAAAGAGAACCGAAAGCGGAAACCAACGGAAAACCGGATTGTGGATGGCGGATTCAGATGGAGCGGAGGGGAACTTCGCCACAGAGAGAGAGAGAGAGAGAGAGAGAGAGAGAGAGAGAGAGAGAGAGAGAGAGAGAGAGAGAGAGAAAGAGAAGCTGTCCCCTACTTTAATGTACAATTTCTAATTTCACAGAAGGAAAGAAAATCGATCATTGGTATGTGTTAATTTACAAGCATTCAAGTTAAAAATTTAAAAATTTTAGATTGACAATATAGTGGAAACTTGTTCAGTTTCGTACTCGTGCCAAGACCGCGTCAAACCTAAGATTTCTTAAAACAAAGGTAGTGATTGCCCTTCGCCAACCGCGTGAGACTCGCGGTCTTTCGGACAAGACCTTTAAAACGCAGGTCCCGTGTCGCGATTTGTGTTTGTTTGTTTTACGTCCCGTCGAGAATTTTTCACTCATATTGAGATGTCACCAGCTGTAGGTGAAGTACCACAAATTTAGACCTATGCTTACCGCTCAGAGCCGTAGCAGTGGGGGTTCTTTAACGTTCCAACGCCTACCGTGACACGGGGCCTCCGTTTTTAAGGTCACATCCGTGATTTTCACTTCGAAATGCCGAGTGTTTGGTGAAGGAGCAGTCACTATCTAGTTTTAGGTATCACACCGGTAATTATTTTCACTATATATTACTACAGAGGGGGAAAAAATCATTAAAAATCAGTTTACAAAATTGATGCCAAATAACGCACTTGGACATGTTCTATATTACCTCTCTCGTCTGCTGACACCAGAAAAAAGACACCCTACACGGCATTTTCGAAATAATTTTACCCGCAAAGAAGATTACCCTCAAATCCACGTGTTTTTCACATGTGTGTAAACAGACCGAGTGCTCCTCGGAAAGAAGCCTCAGCTACCAACATCAAATAATTCCACTGTAAACAACTGATTATTTCTACAAATTACACAAAATTTCCAAATCAGGGGTACAAAAAATAAGAGAAAAGAAGAAGGGGAAATGAGAAAAATCACGCATTAAAAAAAATTATTCTTTTAAATATACGGAACTACAATTGACTAAGTTCATTTAGATTGGACGATTACCGGTGTGATACCTTTACGTCTTAGGTTTCACGCGGCCATGGCACGAGCAGGGCTAGCCTGGTTCCCGAGGCCTTCCAGACTCGAACTCACGACCTCCCGGTTACGAAGCCAACGCTCTTACCACTGAGCTACCGTGACCGGTCGTTTCGGACCCAAGTTGTTTTGGCTTCACTTTTAATTACCTTTGTAATATATTCATCAAGTCCTTCTTATATATCAAAAATAAAATAAATATTCGAGTTTATCAATATTGAAGTTTGTATAGTCTTATCCCCCTTTGTTGTGTAAACAAGGAAGTCCAGATCATAAATAAAAATAATAAGCCACTTGCAATTTCCATAAACTTTTATTTCAAAAGCAAGAATGTCAAAACCCTTATATACCTGTTATGAACATAGCACTGCACAAAAAAAATTAAGCATGGACTTCAGTAAACCGAAAAAAAAAAACAAACAGACATTCATGTATCATAATAAAAAATATGTAAAGAAGCACAAAGAAAATTAATGCATCTATGCTTATTAATAAAAAAATAATCATATGAAATGAAATACAATAAATACCATGTATTGTCACTGCTCTGGCAATATCACACATGTTAACATACATGCACAGTGTCACTGTTCAAAAGAAAAATATAAAAAACATGATGCTGGCATTGCCCAGGCCATACCACAATCACTGGTCAGATCTTGATACAGCATGGGCTGTGATGTACCTCAGGAACAATGAGGTGGTGATGGTGTACTCTTCATTCTCACATTACAACTCGAAGAGGGTTTTCTGATTTTGTTATCAGGTAAGCTGTTGCTCATCCATCAGTCGCATGATGATGGAGAGCTGGCTGGCTTCCTTCATGAGGAGGTTAACAAGAACGTAAAATTGAAGTTTGGCCTTCCCTCCCTTCCCAATCATCCTGCGATGTCATCCTTAAAGAATAAGAACATTACTTAAAGAACAACAAAAAAATGTTATAGTTAAATAAGAAAATGTTTAAATTATAAACAATTGTTTAAATTATTAAAAATATACTAAATTTACCTTTGTTGGTGCAGACAGTGAGCCAGAAAACCGATCTTTTGAGTATCTCCCATCCTTCACTCTCCAGGCCATGTGGCCTACACATACTGGAAGAGCTCCCTCAATGTTGGTGTGTTGGCAAGCTGTCTAAGGTTATCAAAGGCTCCCTGAATGTGACTGGTGGCAGATAAGGAAGAGCAAGTAGTTTCTTGATGAGGTGGTGAATGACCTGTCTCTCCTTATAAGTTGTCTTCAGTCCAAGGTTTGCCACCTTTCTCATCACTGCCTGTCCCCGGTGGAAGGAGCAGTCTTGGATTCATGCTCCAGGGAAAACCTCTATACCTTCCTCCACTGTAACTCTTCTTTACTGTGCCTGTTTGAAAAAATATATCCCTTTTAATTTTGCATGATTATAAAATTCATATTCAAAAATCAAATCTCTTTATTTTCATGTAAATGATTCTCACTTTCATTACGCCAACTTAATATTATATAAGGATAAAAATAAAATGTGCTGCAAATACTACTGTTGCATGTCCTGTGCTGCTGTCTGCTGCACAAGTCACACTGTAGATTGCCTCTTGATTTTGATACACATGGACATCACACACAACATACTACTTCCAAGAGGGCTGTGTTCTTTTTTATGTTGTTGTGGGTTCTAAATGCAATTCATAGTGTTGATGATTGGATCTTGTCAAGACTCTGTAGATGAGTCTTGCAACCAGAGTTGTAAGCCTGGCAACCATAGTCAAGAGTTGATCTGATAAGAGATTTGTAAAGTATTAGAAGAGTTACTTTTATATCTGCACAAAACTTTGTGCCTGCAACAGAACCCACTCAGGTTTACAATTTTGCAGAATTTAGTGTTGAAATTTTTTTGTGACCTTTGAATGTCATGTTCATCAAAAATAACTCCAGAAAAAGTTACCTGTGATTCTACCTCTTAAGTAGACTTTTAGCTGGGATTAGTTTTTAGCGTGCACTTGATTAGTACTGCCAAATAGAATTGTGACAGTTTTTGGTTGTGATGGTTTAAGACCCCACTGGATGGACCAGTTTGAAATTGAATCCAGAGTGCTTTGCAATCTAATGTTAATGATTTTAACAGAGCACTTTGTGTGATAAATTTATGAGTTTTAATATTCTTGGGATAACAACTCCATTTTTGTGGCACTGGCACCAATCATTTTCTCATAATTAAAGTCTCTCAATTTTACGTTTGGTTGTGCTTGTGCAAAAGTATTTTCTCCAATGATTAAAGTCTCAAAATCTTATACTCACTTGTGTTAACACTTGATAATTACTGTGATAGAATGATATTGGGTTAATGAATAAATTTCATTTTTGATTTTACTAACAAAACCCTAGATCCACTCCTTTATTTCTCTAGCCATATATTCATGTACACTGAACTAGTAGTTACCTTATGACGTCAGAGGTCTAATAGTGTTCTTGGACATCATTGGTCGAGTTCTTGTGACGTTGATTTTGGTTGGTTTTATTGTTTTGGTCATTGGTTTTACTGCCAAAGTTGAATACTTTTTGTCTTGGCTTGAGAGGGAAAAGACCATTTTTCAAACTTGACTGAGGCCTTCAAAAAAAAAAAAATTCTTATATTCTGGTTAGTAATTAATTTATCACTAATAATCCTTTTTGGTATATGTCAATTAATTTGCCTAGTATATATATTTGCAAATTCAATGAAATTCCTTTAGCACTTAATATTAATTGAGAAAAAGGCTAGATACAGAAAGAAAGATATTTTTGCTTTGAGCTTATTGATTTCATAGATCAGTATTATATATATTCATCAAGAGTAATTTGGTGAACTTATCAAGTTACACTGTGTTTTATAATCAGAATATTTGATTAATTTGTTCAAAGTGAGCAGTTGAGTTTGACTTTAATTGATAAGTATTTGAAGACAAAATAATGTATCTAAATTACAGAGTCCCTGTACACATCCATATATTAGATACCTGTGCATGTGGAAGCCTCTTCCCATAGAATGGTAAATATAGGATTTTAATTAAGTCTTAATGATATCAATATATTTTTTGTGACTATTTATGGGAGAAAATCTGTTCATACTATAAATTTAAGAGTTATCTCCCTTGATAGTGATTTTGCGATATGCAATATATTTAATCACAAGTAATATTGTCAATTAATTAATGCACTCTGTGATATACCTTTGTTATTTTTCATGTATTTCAGGGCTGTACTACTACATATGTATTATCCATCACTGTTGAATAAATCAAATTCCCTGAACCCATACAGGAGTTAAATGTTCTTGAAATCAACTATGAAACCTGTTACATTACTCACAAGAATATCAGACAACATCACATTGTCAGTTTTTGTCACTTACTAAAATGAAACATTTATTCTACAGTGAGTGATGTCAATTTTTAAACGCTTGTGAAATTAAGTTTTCTGTTCATTCTAATATATAAGGATAATAGATTTGAAAAAAAACTAAAATTCCATCCACATCATGCAGTGGAAAATAATTGTCACGATCAGAGTTTGAATTTCCTCAATAAGAAATATAGTGTTTATTGACATTGTCCACGTCCCGAGCGCTTATGGTATTTAAGACCGAAACTACAAGTGTCCGAAAATACTGGGGGCGAACGTACCTTAGGCCGAATTGAAAAAGGGGCTGAAACAACTGGAACCCCAAACATTGTAGCATGACACTGGCCACTGTGATTGCTGGCTATTGACCAGTCTGACCTGGTTTAGATGCCTCGTACGATCAAACCCGTTTTAAAATAAATTTATCTGCACCAGTATTTTGGATGGTTTTATCCCTATCGTTATATAGCTTAGATCATCCCAAACATGAAATGTCTGTGCACATGCAAATCAAGTTTAATTATTAGGCGTTAGTGTAAATTCATTCTCAGTAATCTTACCAGTGTTGTAGGTTATACTATGTAAATCAAATCTTGTTTCTTTGTGTAATACGTACTAATGCTGTGAGACGCGTCGATTTGTCTTTTGTATACAAAAACGGAACAAATTCGAGCTGCACGTGGTTGTGTGCGGGATTAGCTTTAGAGCTAGCATATTATTTCGTATTGATCCCTCAGTCCAGTTCGCTTAAAGAGGTTAATATAATTTATATATTGCTTATATTCATTAACAGCATATATGAGTCTTACAACTTATCGTAAAAGCATTTCAGTATTTTCCACGACACACACATGCATATCCAACTTTAATTCGAAACTATCACTTGCCACTTTCTTCTCATTCCACTTGATGGAGTTTGTTTAATAACATTGACCAGCTCTAAAGCCAGATTGACAACAAAGCTTCAGAATGAATGGTAATTGGTTCATAAGTTGTAGTAGATATTATTTTTTTCATAAATTGAAACTACAAACGCATTCTTTACCGAAATAAAAACAATGCAGTCGCGTGACAGGAAGTTATATCACGAATATTTGCATATTTGTAGTATTTTCCTTTGTTGATGCGATGACCGTGACGCTAGATTTGCCAGATACCTGCTTTTTTGGGGCACTGCTTAGAATAGCGAGTAAATTTTAAGCCTTCTTACTCATTCTTGGATTTCTTAGCCTTGGACAACTTGGCAATATTGATTTGAGAACAGAAATCTACCTAAAATACGGAGCGAAAATCTGCATATGTCATCTGGGGGGAAATTGGTGTTACTGTACAATATGGCGTCCAACGGACATAACTTTGTTTAGCGTTGACGCGACCTATTGTCTAGATTTAATAAGTTCAGGTTGTCCAGGCAAGCAATTTTTTGCAAGCGTAATTAAATGGGGGAGGGGGGAGGGGTAGTAGAACTTTACAATTTCTTGGAGTTTATTTTCATAGTTATAAGCTGCAGAACTGTAGCGTTATGGTTTTATATTTTAATCTTTGTCTTATGGTCAAAGACTAAAATATAAAACCATAATGCTACACTTCTCCAGCTACATAGCTATGGATCCAAGGGTTTGGTGTCTTGCATTTTGTAGTGGAAAAATAAATTGTTTAAAGAATGGTTACTTAAAGTTAATGATAAGTACTGTTTATATTACAAAAAAAACAAACAAACCAAGTTTTAATTACTATATGTAAAATTTATATTAATTTCAAGTACCCTTGGTTTAAAGTGTACAGAGAACAATTATGGAGCACCAAATCAACATAAACTCAAATGACTGAACTGAAGATATCTTTAATTATTTGAAGATATCAATTCATGCATGCAAAAATTCAATTAAAGATCTCTTCAAATAATTAATGATATTTTCAGTTCTGAATTATTGCATGCATTAACATAGTTCACAGGTTTACAGACCTTTTTTTATTAAATAACCTCACCTGAAAATTTGACCAATATATCTTGACAATGTGTACGCTAATGTGTGAAAATTGTTTTTATTGAACAGCACAGTTTTCTAGTAATGACATCTTGAACATGCCATTGTTTAACAATAATGAAACTGTTTTTGTTGAATTATATAGAAAATGATGGTGATTGACTTCACTTATTGCATAATTCAACTTAAAATAGATAGAATTTGGTGTAGATCTTGATGATATCAATATCATTCAGTTAATGAGAGTGATGATTGAAGTGCACATCAATTCAGTTTTGTTTTATCAAATACGATAAAAATATGAAATGTTTACGTTAATATGATATTTTCAGTTAATATTTTTGTGTCATTCTGTTATGATGTTAACAATTGAAAGCTTTTGGTCCCATTAATGCATCATAGTATTCATAAAGCTCATGTTTTGGGCCTTTTATAAGGTCATGAAATTGGAACATTTATTTGAAAATTAAAACTTACACAAGTCAGAACAGCACTGTTAATTGAAGGTGAAAGTATCAGCACAAAGATTTTTCAAATAAAAGTATCTGCGGTGGGGGCACTTACAGTAGCACCCTCTCCGGAGACATTCCAAGACATTTTGACAGGTGAACAGAACTTTGGATGATTGTCACAGACATCATATTGTCCCCAATTAGCTTGCTCTTCCAAACTTAAAATGGTTTTACAATCACATACTTCTATAAAGAATACCACAATACAATAGGACCAGAGGCTAGGGTACATTTTTGGGGATCAAATGAGAGTGGGATCAGACATAAAGCAATGGAGAGAAAAATTAATTCCAAAACTCAAGATATAACTTGAAAAGTATGATAGAGTCCTGAGGTCTACAGAAATGAGAAGAGAATGACAGAGCCTACAAACTAGTATCAAGGTCAAGGGACTCCAGTGACCTTGACCTCTGATCATGAACATAAAAACTGGTATAACTTTAGAACCGGGACTGATAGCGACATGGGATCTTCAGAAATGATAAAAGGATGTTATGATCTACAAACTAGTATCTCCAGTTGCCTTGACATTTGACCTTGATCATAAAAACCTGTATTACTTTAGAACTGGAACTGATGGAGACGTGGAGTCTTCAGAAATGATGAAAGAATGTTGTGACCTACAAACTAGTATCATTGACTTTGACCTTGATCATAAAAACTTGTGTAACTTCAGAACCGAAACTGATAGAGACAGAGTCTTCAGATGTGATAGAAGGATGTTGTGTCCTACAAACAAGTATCAAGTTCAATTGACTCCAAAGACCATGACCTCTTTCTCTTACAAAGATAAAAATGTAAAGAAACATATTCTTCTGATGATCATGTTCTGCATTTTATATCGATGTCTCTCATTGATATGGATTTTGTGCAAGGGAGTAATGTGAGGGTAGACAGTAATACTTTGAAAAAGTGCACTTTTATACAGGCAGTACTTTGTTTGTGAGACTGTAATTGGCAAACTATAATCATATCTTGTTTTTTCATGAAGTTCCTGTGTGCACCATCAAACCTGTGGCTTGTCATGGAAAAATCCACTGAAACCTCAGTAGAAAGACGAGCGGCAGACCTCCCAGTCAATTCAAAAAGTTTACTGTCTGGTGGCCTTGTTCATCATATAGACTCAACCACTGCGAGTGTCAAATTAACAGGCCACTATCTGAGAAACCTATCTGACACGGAGTCAGATTTCACTTCATCGGGAGAGGAGGAGAAAGACTACACAATTACAGAGATTGATCTGAATAAGGAGGTTGGTTCACTCTCAGGCCTGGAGGACACAGAACCTCTTAGTGATAAAGACGATAATCCACTAGTCTCTGTGACAAGTTCCAGTAACAAAGAACAGCAGAATTCATCTCCGAGAGCAGGTACACATATCAACAAGACTGTAGAGGTGTCTCAACAAGATTCCAAGCTGAAAAGAATATTCTCTGAGGTCAGATTCAATCCATTTGATAGAGATTTGCCTATGGAAGAGGACCATTACACAGAGGTTGGCATGAGTGAACAAGAGTACAAATGCAAGTCCAGTAATGGTATGTTCATTGACAGTGAAATGTGCCAAAAATGTGCATTTAATAAATAGATTTAAATCTCACCATAATTTAGAATTCTTGGATCAGTACAATAAGGATTATATATTACTATAAGTTCATGATCAACAGTGTAGGAAATTTATTTGAGGAATGAATGTTTAGATTGTATTATGGAATATAAGAATATTGGAAGCATGAGAAAGACATTGATGCAGAAATAAATGTATGAAATTGTAAACTGCATAAATAATTGTATCAAATACATTATTAACCTTATTGGCAGAAAAAGAGTAGTGTTTGTGATTTAAATATTTTTAAGGTACAGACACTCAAGAGTTACAACTTTTTTATAGGAATATTTAACAGTTTAAACTAATGGATTCAAACATATAGGTGATTATTAAAAAGTATTGCTAAAAAAAAAATTCTTGACATTTCCCACAAACCAAATTTGGAATTTGCAACAAATTTATTTTCTTTTATTTATCTATTTGATCATTTTTTCCATATATCTATCCAATATATTTTTTTGAATGTGTACATTTTTGGTAGCTTCATGCATTTTTTAAGCTTTTCTCATCTTAGTGTCTTATTCTTTTTCTTATAATTGTTTAATAGTCCAGTCAAATTAGCCCCAAAAAGGGTCAAACTTGCAACTAATTGCAAAAGAATTGTTTTCAATGATTTTGACCTCGCTAATATGTGTACTAAAACATATAAAAAATCTAATGTTTCAGTTGAAGTGGAAATACCATTTTTTGGGGGTCAAAAACAGAGAAAAAGAGAAAAAACGACAAAAACTGGAAATTAGCTTTCTATCATTACCTATCAAATAAGAATGCAGTTTCTTGATTGGCATTTATAAATTTTTGTAAGAAATAGAAATTGTAAAATTTCCATGTAATAATTTCACCTTTAAGAGGCTTTTTTGGAAAAAAGGGGGGGGGGGGGGGGGGGGGGGAGTAATTTCAATGAACAGACCATGGAAATCAGTTTGTTTCTTCTTCTTCCTCCGTGTTCCTTGTTGAATTGGAACAACTTGTTCCTCTACAATGGCCACATCCAATAGTACATTCTAGGCCATGTTTTCGGCACGTACACCTCTTTGTATCACAATTTACCTTGCAATTACAGTGGATAATATTCAGAAGACGATTGGGAGCAGGCGGCAAAGTGTTTTTAAGCGGCATGCATTTGCTATCATCAGTGACTGTCCATCCCCAATCAAGTGGGTTCAGATCAGTGCCATCTAGTTTTATCCACTGCTGACACTGATAGTATGACCTTCTAGAATGCAGAGCCGCAGAATCAGATGTTGGCGGGAGACTCTGTACCTGAACGCACTTATTGTTAGTGATAGCCTTATTTGTGTATAAGCGCAGTCTCAGAAGATCCAGTCCTTCGCACAATACTCCCCCATATAGGCTAGCAATAATCTGTTCGCCGCTCGTTACAACAGTTTCCAGATGGTTTCCAGGCTTTAAGAATTCCTCTACTGCCATTGTAACATTGTTTGTTTTCGAAAGCTTCTTTAAAGCAACACCTTTTCCTATCCCAAATAGGCGGGAGGTTGTATCGCATCCCGTGATTGCGTGTACTACTGGCAGAATTTTGCACTTGTGCATACCAAGCATCCACTTTGTTTTTTGTATGTCCCAGTGCCTGCACTTATTAGAAAGTTCAGATCGGAAGTAAATGTTGTATCCATCCAGTGATGCATGGTAGCAGAGGAGAACAAGAAGATCAGTGTCTTCGCCAATGACAACGACTTGTGTTGACTGAGCACATGCTACAGCTGTTGAAATGATGAGACAATCTGCATCTTCCTCTGCAAGGATGACTGTGCATTCATTTTCCCAAAGTCTTTGGGCAAGAAGACTTATGAAACGAGACTTGTTGTTGTTATTTGTGAGAAAAATTTCTTTTTTAGATTTGAAGGTCATATCTGAAGTAAATGTTACATCAGGGGAGATGATGCCCTTTGAACGTCGAAGATGAGTCACGTCTTTGGTCGAGGGTTCACTGGAATATCCATCAAATACATTAGTTGGTCTTGAGTATCTTCTAATAATATACTCAACATACAACTGACATATAGCATTGAATGACATGCCTTTTGTCCATGGGATACGCTGTAGCAAAGAACCGCCATCCAAAACAAAATGTACATCAAGCAATTCCTTCTCTGATACAGCACAATCACCCATACTCCAAATTGCCTCTGAAATTTGAGGCTTACTTGCTGCTCTTGGAAGTCCTGAGGGTTCAAAGATCAATGATGGATGCGTTGATAATTCATATTTGAAGATATTTGCAATATCTTCAACAGATTCTCTCGATGAAATTGCCGTTAGTCTTTGAAAAAGCACTTGGGGATCAACCTCAACTCTGCCTTCCTCAACCGTGATAGATGTTTTAGATGACATAGTTAACACCTGCATTGATTTTTTGAAGGAAAAATCAAAAATATTCTGACCAACCATAGAGTCAATGATCTTTTGTCCACATGCTAATGCATTATGAGCATTGATATTATTGTCTGCATTCACACCGGTGTCAATATTTCGAAGAGGGATGCTCTCAGTAAAAGGGTCACAGTCTCATAGGTATGATATAACTTTAATTATATCTTGTTTGTCCCTTTCTTGGCGAGAGGTTGAAGATTCCTTGTGCTGCTCACTTGTGTGGTAGCCAACATCTGTCAGATTCTGCATTGCCTCATTTACTGCTGCACAAGAAGGCATAGACAAAAGCCACTGCGACCGCTGTACCTCTGTCATTCCTCGACCTCTCGTTAAACCACCTGATGTTTTCACACTTCTCATTAATGCCTGCTCAATGACAAGATCACACGACAGACCCGCCCAATACCTCTCACTTCTTCTCAGTACATGATAACCTTCCATGAACTTGCTGTGTACATCGGGATGAGCTTTTTGAAGATTGATCATTGACATGACATAGATGTATGCTGACTTTACATACATATTATGCCCAGCTGCAGCAAATTAGGGAAGCATTGCGTGTAGAGTTTGTATATGGAGTAACCAATTGCCTGTTCTTTCAGCTGTGATAAAAGCTATTAAGAGACTTATCATTTCTAAGTACTGAAGCCAAAGGGCTGCTGTTCTGAAGCACTTGAGAGAGGATTTTGTGTCCGCAAGTTTCCCCAGTACTTGTGTAATGGTAGAATTATTGCACACGTCTTGTGCAGTAGCATCTCCCTCTAGCAACTGGTCATACAAGGCAGCAGCTTTCTTCAGCAGATGATCTTCTTCCAGTTGGGCTGTGGAAACGTCTGCAGATTGAGTAAGGACGTGATCAGGGGCCTCTGTGTCAATGGGTGTTACAAGATAACCTGAAGATATATTTTGGGGCACATCATTATCAGGCAATTCGGCACCAAAGGTTTTAGCCACGAGCAAGGCATGAAGGGCTGTATCAACTAGAAAATGGGCACGGGTTGCTCGAGCTACTGCTTTTCCACTAAGAATATGGCCAACTGCATTTGACGCATATACAGTCTCTAAAACTTCCTGCAATCCCGATTCTCTCATAATGCGATCGATACATCCTAAAAAGCTCATTTGTGTGTGAAACCCACCTAACCTGAGTATAATGGAGCTTAAGTCTTCACACTGTGACTCATGAGTGACAATTGTAACTGCTTTCATGTAGAGAGGCTGGTCAAATGTCAGAATTGGAGTTGTACCATATTTTCTAGCTTGGCGAGACACAAACTTCAGTGTAGAGTAGATACATGACATATCGCTTGCGTCCATATCTATCATCGGCAGAAACGTGATGGTGGACTTCTCAGGGTAATCTCCATTTTGAGTACACTGCATCATTCCTGACCAACTTGGAGTTGGAGATCGAAGAGGCCATACAGCCTTTGAAAGAAGATCTAAACTCAAAGATGGATCTGGTACTTTCTGTTCTTTATTAATTTTGGCGAATTTCATCTGCAGTGACGATTTAGGTGGTTGCTTGTAGAAATGTATATTAATTTTCCCAGCAGTGACCAGGTCAGTCGATGAAACGTTCAGTTTAGGGACCAGTTTGCTAACCTTTTTACCAGGTGTAGAGCCTACAATAATGCCCATGCCATGGAATGTACCATACCCATCAAGTGTGCGCACATTGTGATCCACGTTGTCAGCAACGAATTGCAGAAATTGTCCATTTTCATAGCTTGGAATATCTCTTCCTTGTGAAATGGCTGCACTTGTTTCAAAACGTTGTATCTCCGAATATGAGGAACAAAATCCTAAGGAATTCAACATATCAATAAGAAATTTTGATGAAAAATGGTGATGAAGCTGCACTCCTAAACCTATTTGTAGTGGTGCAATATGGATACGTGGCTTAGCCATCTGCATAATTGTCTGTCCAATCGATGCAATTTTCAAGTCAGGGTCCTTTTCTCGGACGAGAATTTTCAAAAAAGTTTGAAGACTTTCAGGAACGTACTGAAGATTCTTTTCAAGTGATTCAATATCTGACGACAAAGGGTACAGATCAGAAGCTAGATGAAGGGACAGGATATCAGATTTTATCAACTTAGCAGCAGTTGTAATGATGTTGAGCTTCTCCAATGTCTGGTCCACTGTTTTAGGCCGATTGTAGAAGCTCTGAAGAATTGATCTTGCCGTTTTTCGTACTGTTATTACAGTTGATTTTCCTTGTTCTTCTGTCATGATGATTTCATCCCCAAAACGCTCATACAATTTCTTTTTCAAGTAAACAGGCGAGTATGCATCATCACCACAGTGGTCCTTCATTTTAGCAACAAGATCTAACAGTTGATGTTGTTTGTCATCATTCTCCTGCAGATAATTCACCACTTTAAGAAATGCGTCAGTAATATCACTGTCAACAGGTCTGCCTCTCTTGGCTTCCGTCGAAGAGGGTGAGAATATTTTAGGTATGTGTTTGCCTGTGCGAAAATGTACGTTACAAGTTTGATGATAGATGGCATCAGCAGCATGCAAATCATTTACAGCTTCTAGTCTACCATAAATTTGGTTTGCCCAAGCGTCTTGTCTTGTAGAACAGACGGATTTTATACAAGCCTGAAAATCATGAGTTCGCACAGGAAAAACATCATGCCCTCTTTTACTTTGATTAAGTTTGGCAGTTTGTCCACAAAAGAGGCAGTGGTCACGGAATGAAAAGGTCTGTTTTGATCTAAGAATTGGTGTACTATCAGCAGGAGGAATTGGCTTGCTTTGTTCTTTTTCCCTCAGATATTTGCTAATTTCAATCGCATTTGTAAATAGACGCCTACATTTGGTGTGCACATATTGCCCAGGATGCGTGCGAAGATTGATACCCCTTTTCTCAGCAGCAGTATTGATACCTGTGCTACCCTTCCCACGAAGACAAACTAGACCATTCTTGTCCCCCGATTCACAAATTACACAGTCTTGTAATCTTTCCATATTCAACACAAGGTTAGAACAGATATAATTAAAATGGAGGAAATTTTCTACTAACACAACATAAAAGGTTAAATTAAATTGGTATTGTATTAGTTTTGCATATTACAGAAACCGCATTCAAGTTGCAACTAATAGCGTCACTTCAGGAGAAAGATTTACTCCGTCGGATGGGACGTTAAAAGGCGCCCCGTATACCCCAATCAATAACGAGAAAGATGGCTTTGTAACGCGAATGGGTGTCCTTACATAGAAAATAGAAATAAGCAGTGCAGTATAGAAAAAAGCCTTTTCACTTTCTTACTTATTAATTTTACCTTGAAGAAATGATGCTCTGCGACTATTTAGTTAAAAAAAATGTTATTTTCCGTTACATTACGGCACCTTTCTCAAATTTTGAATGAACCCAGTAGGCCGATACGTCTACATGACGACACGTGTTGTGACTTTACCAACCTGGTTTTTTTTTCTAAACTTTTGAGAAGCTTTAGAACGTCTTGTTTGTAAATAAATTTATAGTATTACACCTAGGCTATATTGATTCAAGCGTTTACACGCTTGTATGAACATATGTCATAAAATTCGAGCAAAGACTTTGATCAATGTCTACGTAATGATAATGTATATGTCACGATTTCGGTGAAAGCACGCTATGATAGCGTGGCGGTGACATAAAACAAAGGGAGCTATCAGCAAATTTGATGCATTATTTCTGCACATTAGATAAAATTAGATTTTTTATATGTTGTTTTACTGATACTAAGGAATACTTTGCAAAAAAAATTATTTCTTTTGCAATTAGTTGCATGCGAAATCGTAACTTGACTGGACTATAATTTGATGTGAACATTTTAGCCCTTTACCATGTTCACTATGTCATTAATTTTCATGTATTGTATTAACTTGGTCATGTGATATAATTTTTATTATATTCAGTGCCTTGGGGTAAAATGACTTTTATATAGGGCACTATATAAATACAAGTTATTATTATTATTATTATTATTATTATTGTCAGTATGATTGATTGATTGATTATTTATTGCTTTCCGCCACACTTAACAATTTTTCAGTTATCTGGTGGCGTCCAGTTTTTGTTGGTGGAGGAGAGAACCCAGATACAATGTACCTGGGAAGAGACCACCGACCTTCCGCAAGTAAACTGGCAAATTTGCTCACATAACACCGCGGCCGAGATTCGAACACACGCCGACAGAGGTGAGAGGCCTTGTGACTTTGAGCCCGATGCTCTAACCACTCGGCCACGGAGGCCCCTACTGTCAGTATGGTATATGAATTCTTAGTATCCCCGCAGAACAAGGTTGATGATTTGTTCAGTCGTATAAAATTCCTTGCTAAAGATTTCAGTAGATGAGATTCTAGAAGAAGTTGTAAAGAATTTTTTTCTGACAAGGTATTGGCATTCCCACTGAACTTTTCTGACATGCATAAATGTTGAATACTGCTCATTTCCATGTAGCAAGGTTTTCAGGTGAGCTATGTAGCTCTTGGGTCTCTTGTTAAACAGCAGCACCTACTTCATTGTTTTAGCGAGACTCTTGTTTTGCGTTTTTCCATTGTTTTTTTTGTATTCCATTGATACAAACAAGCTAGACATTTTTATGCAATGAATGAAGTTGAAAGGTCACAGTCAATATGAAATGAAATGCAGTGAACAGGATTATGTGATAGTATGATGTTAGTACATGTACAGGAAAAAAAACTTGTTTAATGTTTACAACATGTTCACTATGAAAGTAAATGATATATATGTAGTCTTATTGGGTGTTCAGGTTCATACAACAGCTCCTGGACTGATATATCAGATGACAACCCTGATGTTACAAATGCTGATCTTGGGCTAGCAGAAGACCATTTCTCTCATCCAGAGGTATAAAAAATAATTCATATTTGTTAGATTTTAAAACATATAAGAAAAGTTATTCAGTTTTGACGTCTTCACTTGTTCATGTTGAAACAAGGCAAAATTAGTCAAATTGATCTGTGTGTGTATATGTAATTACAGAGTTTTGGAAATGTGATTCATTCATGCCAGACATTTTAATAAATTTACCAGGTGGAACAGTGAACTGTACTCTGACTTCCTACTGGTCCAGAGGAAATTCTGGTGGACAAAACATTTTAGACAGCAGTTATCAAAAACTCCCAAATTACAATGATGATATACAACATCATTTTTGATATTGTAATTAGCATATGAGAAAAAACTGATGAACGTTTTTAAGAGATAGCTAATATTTATGTTCTTGTGTGCAGTTACAAACTTCAAAAGTTTGCTTATTTCTTTTAAGTGCATATTTTGTTCTTGATGTGCTTATTACGAGTTCCTGTGTATATTGTGATTTTACGTTGGGCTGTGTATACTTTTTTTAGTTCCTTTCTACTAAATCAAGTACACCTGTAATACTCAAAATCGATTAAAACATGTTTAATGATAAATTTGGTACACATGGAGGTACTGTGTTTGCAGCAAGTTGTAAATATATTCTATTAAAGGGACACTTTGGAATGAGTAACACAGAGGAAATGGAAATGGCAATAGAGAATTGTAAAGAATTGATTGACAAAGCCCAGCCTCATTCTGATCGACACAAGAATCTTGTTCAAAAACTTGTACAGTTAAGAATGAAACTGCAAGAATTAAAGGTAGGCAGTGCAGATTCTCAACTAGGTCTCAGAATTTGGCTTAGATACTTTGTGAAATGAGTGATACATGTATATTTAAATTATGATTTGCATAACAGGATGGCCCACAACCAGTCCCTAAGGACATAAAGCAGGTGGTGGGACACAAGTTCAAGATTCAGGAGAGTCGCACTTCCAAAAACTATTGTGAGAAGTGCAACGCCATGATTCTCGGGGTCATACAGAAATGGTTCCGATGTACAGGTATCAAAGTTTTATGTATACATGTAAATGAATTCTATATACATGTAGTTCTGTACATCACATTTTATTTGCAACAACATTATTTATGCATAATTTCACGAGACTAGCTATTTGCAAAAATTTAATTTTCATGAATAAATTCCTATACATAGAAGACAAGCAATAAATATTGATTTATGAATGAATGCATCAAGTGAAAATAAGGTCTTGCAAAATAAAAGTGATCTACAGTAGCTCAAGATGTAAGGATATATATAAGATATGTAAGATAATAAAACTTGCTGGAGGTGCTTGATACCAAATAATTTAGTACAAAAGAATATTCAATATGTTTAAAATGTATGCTGTAAAGATAGTTGTCAGTGGTGAAGAAATTACAGAGTTGGGTTGTTCAGATATTCATGTGGATTAAATTACTGAAATACAGTCTGTGTCTCGGTCTTTCTCTTAATCTGTCTGCAACTTTTATCTTTAATCATTACTTCTGAACTATACAAAATGCATGTAGGGACTCGTACTATGTGACCTGTAAGATCAGGATGTGACCAACCAAGGTCAAGATAAGTTTGCCACATGAACTTGGTCGTGCTCGGAGGTATAGTGTATTGGGGATAGAAGAGATCAGATGGATCTACTTTGATGATGGCTTTAAACAATATTGTGTTGCAGTAGCATTTAGCTCAGCTGTGGGTGTCCCATTTTTATGTGCCCATCATAAACAGGTCATATTATGGTAAGGCTCATTGTGTTTGTCTGTCTGCTCATTTTCCGTACATTATGGGTTAGATAAAAACTACTTGTAACATTAGGATCATCAAACTTTTAACACGTTTTTAATGATTAGTCAAAGAATCCTATGGTTTTCAAGGTGAAATCAAGGTCAAAGGTCAAACTCGTATGGGTACTCTTGTAGATACAGAACAAGATCAAAACTTTACTAATAGTAATGTTTCAGTAAAGCATGCTCTAGTTTGTTTTGTTGATGTTTCAAAAGCATATTGGCAGTTTATTACAGAATCTTCATTCATTTTAACAACTTCTGTCATGTTTTGCAATGTGACCAAAGCATCTGTAGTAGTGTTTGTTTTTAATGTATGTCAGTTTGTTTACTATTTGCTCTTTGAATTAATTTTTTTTTCCATATTTTTCAGACTGTGGATATAACTGTCATGAAAAATGTCTGAATAACATCACTAGAATGTGTGCTAGTATAAAGGTAAAATCACAAGAATGTGTGATGGTCAAAAGGTAACATCACTAGAGTGTGTGCTAGTATAAAGGTAAAATCACAAGAATGTGTGATGGTCAAAAGGTAACATCACTAGAGTGTGTGCTAGTATAAAGGTAAAATCACAAGAATGTGTGATGGTCAAAAGGTAACATCACTAGAGTGTGTGCTAGTATAAAGGTAAAATCACAAGAATGTGTGATGGTCAAAAGGTAACATCACTAGAATGTGTGCTAGTATAAAGGTAAAATCACAAGAATGTGTGATGGTCAAAAGGTAACATCACTAGAGTGTGTGCTAGTATAAAGGTAAAATCACAAGAATGAGTGATGGTCAAAAGGTAACATCACTAGAGTGTGTGCTAGTATAAAGGTAAAATCACAAGAATGTGTGATGGTCAAAAGGTAACATCACTAGAGTGTTTGCTATTTGAAGGGAAATATCATTAGAATGTGCACTAGACAAAAGGTAACATACCAGAATGTGTACTAACAAAAGGTAATATCACTAAAATTTGTGCTAGTCAAAGGTAACATAACTAGAAAAATAACATCACTAGAATGTGTTGTAGGCAAATCTAACATCACTAGAAAATGTGCTAACCAAATTGCATAGAAACTTCTGAAATCTTTGAATGATTAACAGTAAACAGAATGACAAGAAACCTATAATAGCAGAGAAGAAAATCAAAATATTTTGCAGGTTTTGGAGAGTCCTGAATACTGTCTTTCAATCTGTCCCAACAGAGGTTTATCCGCCCAAAACTACCGCTGTGCCGAATGTCGGAAATCCATTTCATTCCGTAAGATTTTTCTGCATTTAATACCTATATTTCTAAAATTAAAAATCTAATTTAACTTATATCAAAGTTATAAGAAAGAAATGTGAAGTTATTTTTTATTTCAGAATATTAAAGATTAACTTTATTCTTAGGCATATTTTGCATAACTTAGTTTCAGTTTACATAAATAAAATGTCATAATGGGGTTGGGGTTTAGGGTTGAAGATCCCAAAATGGCAAAAAATTACAAAGGGTGTGTGTACATGTGCAACCTCCATACCCCCCCATTTAGATCTGCCACTGTCATAGAATAATATCTATAGAGATGCATGTATGTATACATACTGGTATATATCTAAATAATGTTGAAAATAAACCTTAACATTTTGGCAATTTTAATTCTTTTGGGTGCTTTCTGCTTTTTATATGTCCATTATATTGTGATACGGTGATGTCTGTATGTCCGTCTGTCTGTCCATTCATTGTTTTCTGTTTTTAATTTTCATTTCTCTGTCAAGCTGAAACTTGCTATGTAGCTTCATTGTGGATCACTCTAGATCATATTGCAATTTTTATCCATTTCAATCTCTTGCAGGAGTTTCGCTCCTTTATTTGAAAATTAATGTTATATTGAGGGTACATAATTTGTCCAGTTAACTCCTCCCACAATTCACAAGTGAGGAACTCCTTGTTTTACAGAGTATTTGTATGGATATTGAAGATGTACATGTTGCAAGGATTTTGATTTCTTTGAATTTTTAACTGTCCTTCAAAGACGGGAGGTATTATGGTATGGAGTCATCTGTCTGTCCAGATCTTGTGGGTAAAATGCGAAATGAATCATAATCTCCAGAATCTCACAACTTGGCACCTTTGATCCCCATGATAAGAGGAAGATGCCTATTGTTTTTCAAGGTCAGTGGGCAAAGTTGAAGGTTGTATCAGTGAATAGGAAAACCTTGTAGGTAGGATACAGACCAAACTATTGGTGTTAGGACTGTCCAACTTGGTACACATACTCCTCATGCCAAGTGGAGGATGCCTTCTGTTCTTCAAGGTCAAAAGTCAAGGTTGTAGTATCACTTAGTAGGAAAACCTGTTGCCATGTTTGCTAATCAATGTCGCAAAACAAAAATATCTATAACCTCCTCACATATGTATTATGTACCGTTTACAGTGCTCTTGAAAAAATTACAGGTTGTTGAACTGGGTCATTTTTGAGGAAAGTACATGATTTGTAAGTATCTCCCCCTACAATTTTCTAGTGAGAGCTGTCTTATTTTATAGAGTATTTGTATGGGCATGGAAAGTACACATGTGTCAAGGATTTTGATTTTCTTCTATATTTTTAGAAAATTCCAGGTTGTTGAACTTAGTCCATTTTGATAAAATATTATATTAAAGGATATGGTTTGTCCTTGTCTCTAGGACCTTTGTAAGTAACTTGAAGATGTGCATAGTGCAAGGTAAGAAAGTAAGGGGTGAGAAATTACCAGGTGCCAGCTCTTATTGAGAACCCTGAATTTTCCTTCCTTTCATTTGTTGTGTAGATAATGAGTGAAAGTCAGCAACAGAATTTACAGTTTTAATATTCAAAATATGAGGAAAGAGATAGTCACAATAGGGAGTGAATTTTTTATTAGAAGTCAACTTTGTCTCAGTTTTCAGTGATTTTTTTTTAAATTTTGAACAGTCATTTTTGGCTCATTTGTTTCATAAATCAAAGGGAAAAATGTCTGAAAAATGAATCTGAACACTATTTTATATTGTGATTTTTATTATTAATTTTAAAATCAACTTTAATGATGTTTGGTTGTATATTGCCTAACTTCAAAAAAAAAAAAAAAAATACACTCCCTCCCTCCTTCCGGGATCTGAAACCCCCCAGGCTGAGATTCCAAACAAACATTTTTTAAGGCCTTATCGAACTTGGTCACTTTTGAGGAAAGTACCTGATTTGTCAGTCTCTCCTCCCAGAGTTTATTAGTGAGAACTGTCTTATTTTACAGAGTATTTGTGGGAGATATGCATGCATCAAGGAATTTTATTTTCTTCTATTGTAGAAAATATTACAGGTTGTTGAACTTAGTCTGTTTTGAGAAAATATTATATTAATTTCTAGGGCCTTTGTAAATAACTTGAAGAGGTGCATAGTGCAATGATTTTATTATGTACCATTTTTGGTACTCTTGTTACAACAGAGAAAACTATGGAAAGCGAAAGATATGTACAGTTATGTTTTGAAATTGAAAACTTCAAATTTATACTTTATATAGTGAAAAAATATTGTTTCAGTAGAAAATAATGGGTCTTATAAAACCCTTATAAGATTTAAACTCACAATTTACACATTAACCCTCAGAGCCAACAGGCAGGGAAATAGTGTTAAAAAGTAAAAGAACTACGTATGTATTACTGATGATTATTTTCACACACCCATCTTCAGATGGGACATGATATGGTACAGTGGTATTTGTAGGTCAGTCTTTTTGTCTGTTTGTGGTTTTGCTTCTATTTCCATTTCTCCTTCACATATCAAGCTGATTCTTGCTGTGTAGTTTTATTATGAGTCAGTCTAGGTCATTTGGCAATTTTGATCCATTTTGAAAAGTTTGGCCTCATTACTTGAAATTTAATGTTAAGTGGAACTACATAATGTGTCTAATTCCTCCCATAGTTTTCAAGTGAGGGCCTTGTTATTTTACAGTGTCTGTATGGGTATTGAAGATGTGCATGTGGGTAGGATTTTCTTCAATTTTTTAGAAAATTACAGGTTGTTAAACTTGGTCAGTTTTGAGGAATTATTACAAAGTTAGTAATGGTTTGTCCATTTAATTTCTCTCACAGTTTTAAAGCAAAAGCCTAGTAAACACTTGCAGATATGCATATTTCAAGGATTTTGATTCTTAACAATTTTTGATTTTCATATTAAGAAGTTGTTGAACTTAGACAATTTTGAAAAAAAAAAATTCCAGAGCTCTTGGTGTGTTAATATACCTTCTGTCACAGATTTTAAGCTAGACCTTTTATTTATACAATGCAAAAGAAAGTATGTCACAGTGTGATGATGACTGATACTAATTTAATAAAATTCTACAACTCATGGTTTACACAAAAAATGCCTGTCATAAGCTTGTAGCAGGTGTGTTATGTACCATTTTCAGTACTCTTGTTCCATTCATGGTTCAAAAGGAAGTCAGTCATTATGATGATATGTTAATTATCCTCAATAGGTTTGACATATTTTGGAATTCTGTTCCAGCAAGTCTGATCTTCAGGATATTTTTACCTGTTTCAGAGTCTGAGTTCAGTGAGTTGGAACTCTGGGTGTGTTACTTGGTTAATATTTAAACTTTCTAAGGGTCTGAGTTCAGTGAGCCAAATCTCTGTGATATTTCTTTGTGTTTTAGCTGTTTAACCTCTCTGAGAGTCAAGGTTCAGTGAGCCTGATCTCCGCAGTATTTTTAGATGTGGTACCTGATTAATTTTGAACTTTTTTCAGAGTCTGGGTTCAGTGAACCTCGCCTCTGTGATTACTCAGGGAACTACTTCTGTGAGCTCTGCCACTGGAATGACAGCATGGTTGTGCCAGCCAGAGTTCTCCATAACTGGGATTTTGAACCCAGAAAGGTTAGTTTTCTGTACCAAACCTTTTAATTTCTTTTTAAATTTTTGTTTGTAATTAATTTTAACATTAATTATAGTAAAATACCTACTATACTGCATAAAATGCTGGAATCCAGTGTTTTCTTGTACATGTATTTGAAGTAGTTTGAATATTATATGCATAGCAGACCATTAAGAACATTATTTCAAACTTGAAGGTTTGCATGTCTGTGTTTAATATGAGTTCAGAGCATAATAGTGATTATGCCCCCTTTTGAAAGAGGAGTCATGTTGTTTTGCTGCTACTGGCTTGTAGACCAAGTCTTGTCTGCTCAATATTTAAAGAACCCTTTGCTTGGTAGTTACCAAACTTCGGGCAGTGGTTGCCCCTAAAGAGTAAATGACTTTTTATGATTTACAGGTCACATGATCAATGGTCAAATTGGCCACAAAAAGATTTTTGTGTGCTCAGTGTCTTGATAATGGTTTGCTTGAAAGACATCAATGTTGGTACACTGGTTTTACCTAAAGAGTTGATGATCCCATCGATTTTAAGGTCACAAAGTCAGAGGTCAGACTAAACATTAAAAATGATATCGTCTGCTCAGTATCTTGAGAACCATTTGCTCAACATAAAACTTGGTACACTGGTTTCACCTGAGGAGTAGATGTACCCTATTAATTTTGAAGTCACAAAGTCAAACTGAATACAATAAGACATTATTTGTTCTATATCTTGAGAAACCTTTGCTTGACAGACAACAACTTGGTACACTGGTACATCTTAAGAAGTAGATAAACCCTACTGATTTTTGGGTCACAAGGTCAAACCGCTAGGCAGAAGATATCTTGACAACCCTTTGCTTGACAGACATCAGTGTCCCATAAAGAGTAGATGACCCTCATTGGTTTTCAAGTCACAGGGTTAAAGGTCATGACTCAAATGACTAGTTCATTGGAAATTTCTTCTTGATATCTTGAGAGATAAAACTTTTTATAGTTGTCCCTGAATAGTAGATAACCCATATTTTTCACTATCACTACAGAAAATCCATCCTTTTTAATATTGCCACATTTTGGGGGGAGGGGGGCATATGTTTCTAAAACATTTCTTGTTTTATTTCATATTTTGAAATTTTTGTGCCCACAAGATTGGGAGTAGGGGATATTTTTATGTCCAAAACTTTAACCTTGATCATAACTCATGAATGGTGAGTGATATGGCTGTCATATTTCAAATATGCAATCCTTGTTGCATTAAGACTTTCCTTTTGGTACCAAAGTTTTTGACCTATTGACCTTGGAGTTTGACCTACATTTAAGAAAGTTAATCTAAGCAATATGACCTGAACTATTTAAGGTAGGGTTTTCATATTCCTTATGACGAAACCTTTCATTTGCCAGGGTGCTTCTCAAACTTTCAACACATCTTGTTTTCTATAGAGTGCCCCTGGGTTTTACTGAGCTATAAAAACCCACACTGTGAAAGCCCAGTGTCTACTTTACCTCTACTGTGATGTCACATCTGTTTGCAAATGACAAAGGTGGAACTTATTTGTGACATTGTGTCTTTTTACAAATAACAATAGTTGTAAACACTTGTCTGCTACTGAAAATACAAATGAATGTGCACTTCTAGAAATAAATAAAAATACACAGAATTCGAAAAATATATTGAAGAGAAAGGTTATTGATTGAATATTGAGAAATATACTCACCCTTGGTCATTTTGTATAAGCAGACCTCACAGGCTCTGTTTGTTTTACTGTACAAAAGAACACAAGCTGGTGTATTTTTCGATATTTAGTCAGTAACTTGTAAAGTCTGGATCACTATTAAATTTTATAAAAAAATATTAATTTTTTGCAGGTATGCCGTGCTTCCAAACAGTTCTTAAAACTAATGACACCCAGAGCAGTACTGAGGATACAAGATGTGAATCCAATGTTGTTTAACTTTGTAGAGGAACTTAATGATGTCAGGGTAAGGTTGGTTACTAATGTATCGGAGAGTGTGCTCTATACATTTTGAATCACAAGTTCTTGACCCATTTACCTTTAACTACCAATAAAAGGCTTCTTTGTTAAGGCATTTGGTATTATATTTGATGATGTAAATTTATTTCTAAATTGTGCAAAAGTTTCGTATTGTGTTTTCAGAAGTTGCGAGAAGAATTGTTGATTATGAAGAAGTACTTGTTGGTGTGTAGTGAGGCTATGAGCAAAAAGTTCCTGTTGCTTCTGAAGGACCGCCAACACTTTGTAGAAACTTCCGATAGATATGCCATGCAAGACCTCTTGGACATTGCATCTGATATCCTGCTTCCAGAACTCGCTAGTGTACATACTGCATGGGCTCAGCATATCAAGACTGATTGCCAAGTGGGTCACATATTGAGTTTTTTCTTAATTCTGTGCTTAAACTATTGATGTATGTTTCAGATCCAATTAATTGCCTCCTTGAAAACTTGAAAATCAATTGAAATGTTTGTTGATTTGAACTTTATTTTATTGTCAAGCTTCAGTTCTTGTGATAAAAAGATTCATGATGAACCCATTTGCTACCAATTTTGCACCACTATGTTTGTTATATTACAACAAAAATTTAGTGTACTGTCATTTTTTGAATGAAAGCATCATTTGAAGTGTATAAAGCAACTTCATGAACAAGAATAATATTCCATTAATGTTGTATCTCAAAGCAAGAATATGAATGTTGTACATGATGTTGTCTATAGATTATACAAAACATTTATGTTTGTTCAAAATTTTAAAATCTAGGAAAAGTTAATCATATAGGATATCATATCCTAGATTTACCAACATTTTTTTCAAATCATAGCATATTGAAGCTGTGCTAACATCTTTCATGAAAACAATGTCCAGGGTATATAGAGTAATTCCATAGAACTCACTTGTGATGAACTCACTTGTCATGCACTCACTTGTCATGCACTCACTTGTCATGCACTCACTTGTCATGCACCCACTTGTCATGCACCCGCTTGTCTTGCACTCGCTTGTCTTGCACTCACTTGTCATGCACTCGCTTGTCATGCACTCGCTTGTCTTGCACTCGCTTGTCATGCACTCACTTGTCTTGCACTCGCTTGTCATGCACTCACTTGTCTTGCACTCACTTGTCATGCACTCGCTTGTCATGCACTCACTTGTCATGCACCCACTTGTCATGCACTCACTTGTCTTGCACTCACTTGTCATGCACTCGCTTGTCATGCACTCGCTTGTCATGCACTCACTTGTCTTGCACTCACTTGTCATGCACTCAGTGGTAGTTATACTTGTTGCAGTCTACATCTCTTAACATTAGGAAGATGTACAAATGTATCTGAGAAATGTGAAAGTTGTATATTACACATGAATATTTTTATTATTACAGAAATGCCAGGCCAAAGGCTTTATCTGTGAGATATGTGACGACAAGGAGACATTATTCCCCTTTGATAGCATAGCTGTTGTATGCTCCCAGTGTTCTTATGTTTTTCACAGGTAATAGACATCTGCATTATAGGGTATTATGATGTTTCCTGTTAGTTTCTTCTTATATATTTGATACTCTACTATTTTTGCATAGATCATAGATATACATACACTCTCACTATTTCTTTTGCATAACTTTAATTTTTTGTTTATTTATTTCAAACTTTTCACATGTAATTCATTTATTCAAAAAATATGTGCTCATTCATGGGTTCGAACCTGGGGCTTGCTAAGTGAACATGCTATCCATTATGCCACCACAGCTCTACTTTGAAGGATAACTAAAAATTACCATTAACTGATATAACTATTATAAAGAAAACTTGATCATCACAAAAATGATGAGTTGTCCTCCCTTTTTGATGATTATGCCCCAATATAGAGTAACAAGTTACTGTCTTGAATAAAGGACTGCAATACAGGCAGGAATAGACATTAACTGCCCTTTGGGCAAGTTAACTCATACTTTCACTTGTCTGAATGAAAAACTTTGTTAACTCCAATACACTTGTCAACCAATAATTCTAATTATCTCCAATATGGTGTCTGCCAATCAGTAAACATTCAAGTTTTCCTTCCTCACCAAATATAAGGCCTAAAAATAATTAATAGTTTCTTAATCTCAAAATTTCAAATTTTGATGAGGTAGGTTTTTTTTGGGGGGGGGGGGGGGGGGTTCTTTTTTTTTTTATACTGTAGAATGAGTTATCTTTCCAACTTTCCAATGCATATTGACTGTAGCATGAGTTACTTTTTTAAGTCACCTGAGTAAACTGAGTGACCTACTGCATTGGTTGTCATCCACCGTCTGTTAACAGTTGGACATTTTTAAGTTCTTGATAACTATCAATTCTTTTCAAATTTGGTTTGAAGCATCTTTGGGACAAAGGGGACATATATTGTAAATTTCAGAACTCCTGTATCCCTGGGACCTTAGGGATAGGGCAGAAATTGCCAAAAATTGACTAATTTGCAAATTTCTATGAAAAACTAAATGCATAGTACTACAGGACAGAAAGGCCTTTACAAAAATTGTAAATTTCATGATCTCTGAGGTAGAATTTTGAACCCAGGGTTGGGCCAGACTTGGTATTATACACTGTATATGTGTAAAACATTTAAGTAATATCATCTTCAATGCTATTGATTCTAAATTTTTCCAAAATTGGCAATTTCATGATCCTAGGGGGTAACAGTTTTTGTTTAAAATGGGGTCAAAATAATTATAGGGAGTATTGTCTTTATCATTTGGAAGAATTTTGCTGATACAATATAATAACTAAGTGCATATTTAAGAAAAGCATGAACGGATTTGCCAAAATAGTGAATTTTGCAACCTTGGGTTTTGACTCTAGGATGGATCCAAATTAGTCATATTTTAATGCTGCATGATATATATATTATGTCAAGTCTTTATCAGTATAGGCACTTTCAAATGCATTTAAGATCACATCTTGTTTTATACTTTTGCTGAATATTAGAATTTAGTTTAGATATTCTAAAGAGAAAAGAGTTTTCTAGGTTTCTTGGGACTAGTGATACGTTTAAGTAAAACTCAGGTGACCGATAAGGCCTGTGGGTCTCTTGTTTATGTTTTATCACCCATAATTATATCCTAAGTTTGTAACCTTTGATCCCAAATCAAATCACTGATGTACATCTTGCTATAACTGTTTCGTTTTGCTTTATTTAAGTAATTAGGTCACCTGAGTCACTAATTCGACCTATTGCTTGTGGTCTGCAGTCATCATTGCATATCATCCATTGTGCATTAACAACTGAACATTCTTAATATTTTAAAATTTGGTATGAAGCATCTTTGGGACTAGGGGACATAAATTGTAAATTTCAGGACTCTTACACTCCCTGGGCCTTAGGGATAGGACACAAACTGTCAAAAATTTACCAATTTTCTGTACAATTATATATCTTCAAGTAAAACTAAATGCTTAGTAATGTAGGCAAGAGGGCTTTTACCAAAATTATAAATTTCATGATTCCTTGCTAGAGGTTAATCCCCAGGGTTGGTCCAAACTTTGTATATGTGTTTATGTGTAAAACAATTAAATAACAACTTTTTAAATACTATTGTTACTAAAATGAAAGTAAATAGATATTTAGATGGAGCAGCTTGTCATTTACCAAAATTGTAAATTTCATGATCTCAGGGGTAGAGGTTTTGGTTCCAGGATATGGCTAAAGTTATCATAGTCAGTCGTGATTATTGTCTTCTTTAATTTTGCTGATACTTTTAAAATAAACTAATTCATATTTAGGAAAAGAAGAAAGGGATGCACCAAAATTGTGAATTTCACAACTCCAGGGTTCTGACTCTAGGGTTGGTCCAAAACAATGTTAATATGATAGTATTATATCATGTAGTATTTCATTAATATGGGCATTTGTGCTTTAATTTATACTGCTGATGAATATTAGAATTTAGCTTAGACGTGCAGAAAAGAAAAATTATTATAGTTTCATAGTGCATGAAATTAGTAAAACCTTTAACTAATACTAGGGTGAGCGATAAGGCCTATTGGCCTCTTGTTTTCATAGAGTACGTACATGTAGCTCATTTTAGAAAGGAAAAAGTGACAGATCTATAGGTATGTCATAGGATTCAAATACTACTTCAAAAAGTTCTAGAATTACTTGTTTCGGTGAGATATATATTTTAGCACCGTTGGTGGCAAAGCAAGAACACCAATCTCTATCTTATCTATAAAGGAGGTAATTCATGATCATGCCAAATGTAAAATAAGTACACAATGTTGCACAGTGAAGCTTGTTAATCAAAAGATGTTTCAAATTCTAATTCCATCTACAACATACTGACATCCTTGATGTTCTTGATACATGTTTATTTATTTGCAGGCATTGTTATGCGGCAAAAGGTGCCCAATGTCCCAGGTGTGAAAGAAGAAGCAGACGAAACATCAACTAAAGAGGGAATTACATGTGTATATCGCCAGCATCAATATATATATAATCATACCTTATGTTTATCATAGTTGAGAGAGAGAATTGCATGTGTGTATATGTATCTTCATTATCAGTTTAAGAATAAACATACTTTACTTTTATCATAGTTGTAAGAGTGAATTACATTTGTAATTTTGCCAGTATCATTATATGAATAAACATACCTTACTTTTATCATAGTTGTAAGAGTGAATTACATATGTAATTTTGCCAGTATCATTATATGAATAAACATACCTTACTTTTATCATAGCTGTAAGAGTAAATTGCATGTGTGTATTGTATCTTCATTATCAGTTTAAGAATAAACATACCTTACTTTTATCATAGCTGTAAGAGTGAATTACATGTGTATTTTGCCAGTATCATTATATAATAAACATACATTATGTTTATCATAGTTGTAAGAGTAAATTGCATGTGTGTATTGTATCTTCAATATCATTGTAAGAATAAACATATCTTATATTTAGCAGAGTTTTTTTCTACAAAACATTGCATGAGTAATCCTTTGGCTTTGTAATCAGAACATATACACATTGAAGAATGAGGTCCATGGGTCTCATTGCTCACCTTAACAACTGCATTTTTCCATAAGAAATATTAAATTCAAATTATGGCCCCTCTAGCCTCAAGGGTCTTGTTGTGAACAAACATATTGTACCTTGCTGTTCTTCTGAGTAAGATTTTCAAAGAATTAAGCTATGTATTCCAATTGAAGAATTGAAATCCCTACTGTGGCCATAGAGGTGGTAGTATGAACATATTTGAATGTATTTGGAATGAAGATTGTAGTTCTGGAAAGATTTTCAAAAATAAAAATTATGTTTAATTGTGTCCCTTGTCATGTTGTATGGTGTAAACAACATAAATCTACACTACATGAGGATGCTTGCTTATTCATTTGACATGGTTTATCGTTTTGGTTCTTGTAAAGAATTGCTGAAGAATTTTATGTTTCTACGTAAAACTTGAAACCCTCATCCTGGGCTGGGTAATGGTTTTGATAAAACTTGAATGTAAACTAAATGAAGATGCTTGCATAGCATAAGTGTCAAAATAGTATGTGTCTCATATCTGCAAAGTGGCATCTATTTCTCACTGGAAATTCACATGTAGAAGTGAAATGGTGCACGTATTACCTGTCGGATATGCAACTACCAAGAATTATTTGTGTCACTGCTCAATGACCTTGAGCACCAATAAAACCTAGGGTCAAAATTTGAAGCTCTTCCACCTGCACCAGTGACGTCTCTATATGATTGAAATTTTCATGAGAGGGACATTAAACAACACACAATCATGGGAAGTAGTATCTGAATTAGAATCATAGCCTCAAATTTTGAAGTAAATGCCTCAGTCCAGTATAAAATATCCCTCAAATCAATAACCTTGAATTTGGTGAAATGACTTTGATGAGTTATTGCCTACTATTTGGCAAGAACAATGCCAATGTATTGAAGAATCCCCCCCCCCCCCCCCCCCCCCCCCCCACACACAAGGGTTTTTATTCATATGACGATGTTGAATATTGAGGCCAGATAGTGTTGAATTTGCACCCTAGTCAGTTGAAAATTGACATGTTCACATTATTCTCTTCAATTTCAAATGGATAATCTGTACAAAACATGAACCATTTTAGAGATGAAGGTCTCGAATTAAGCGAAGAACGATGTTTCCATGGACAAGAAATTCCAGTACACAGCGTATAAAATTCATGTCGGGATCAAACTTTTTATTGGCGCGGGCTCGATAATCAAGATACTTAACTTCTCGAGTGACAGTTGATAGCACTTGGATTAGTTGATATCATATCCCTTGATGTGTCTGTGATATTCTGTTATGTCTTGAATGATTAAAAAATAGTCTGGTAAGTATTTTCGTTAAGAGTTCACTGATTCATACAATAGAAATTATAATACAACACCAGTTCAAGATTTATTTCAGCAAGACAAAGTTCTTGTATTTGGAAAGAAAGAAGTGTTCCATCATCCTGCAGTCCCATCTTTAGCTAACGGTGTTTATAAGAAGTTGACGGTGCTACCCTTAGAGTGAGCGCAGCTACATATATATTCGCAGATTAAGTTCTGCGTTCATCCCCCCATATGTATTCGAACTCCTCCCTTATGTGCGCGCCTGACATTGCCTATGGCGGGTCCATGGAATTCCGGGAAACACCGAAAAACCAATTAATTATTGAAAACACCAATAAACAATAAAAATACCCCAAACACCCGTGAATCATATAAAAAATATCTATTTCAATACATGTATTTCCGAAGTTTTATTCATTTTGACAGACAATTGAATGATTAATGGCAAATTTCTATATTTTTTTTCTTCAGGTGTGGGTGAGATTTTAGCCAAGTGAGATGTTGTTTTGGGTGAACCATCTCTGAAAATTTATTCACATGTGGCCAACATTATAAATAAATTTTACCATTACACCAAAATTGATATGTTTACAATTGAATTGTACAAATATGAAATGGTCATTGAAATGTGGTACATCGATGATGAAAATTAGTTATATAAATCATTAAATTTTCTATCAACATGAATGAAACTTTGGGCATATACGTATATAAGTGTGAACTAACATACTGTAGATGGCTGGGGGGGGGGGGGGGGGGGGGGGGGGTTATGATTCGGTAATTATCTGGTGTTTCCGTGAATTCGGTGGGCTGGCCTCTGCTGATGGAGTGAAATTGTTTGATAAAAAAAATGAAAAATAGAAAACCAGAAAAGATAGCACAATAGGATAAAAACATTTCAAAAATCACTTAGCTGCAAAGTGGTGATAGACTGTTATAATAAACTTCATGTAGCACTGTGGTTTTAAAGAGCGAATAATAATGATATCATTATTGTACAGAATCCTGATCTTTAACACAGAGATTAGATATTTCAGCATTTGCATAAACATGGTAAATAAAAGCTTTGCACTTTTGCATCTATTTTTATGAATATATGTTATTTACAATGTAACAAAAGTGAAAATTATATCTGACTGCAAGATTTATGGATATGTATTAAATGTATGTATGTGAAATAAAAAAAAAATAAATAAAAGCTTTGCTACATGTTAGACACCACCACCCCCCCCCCCCCCCCACCCCCTTCTCTGCTGCTTTTTTCCCTAAAATTCTTCATTACATTCATCATTGAGATCCATTCTAAAACCTAGATCCAGTTAACAAAGATGATCATGATGGTTTGCAGTCAAGCTTACATTTACATATTTTCATAGACATAAATGCAATTTTTTTGCCATAGTAAATAAATTGGCATATTTAATAATCATCTTGTGCATGCATGAATATTTTGTAACGAAAAACAATGACATGGACACTCAGAATTTTCAAGCCAAATCTTGGACTTGTAGTTTATGTGCAACTTAAGTCATTTGAAAATTTGATAATTCTCAATTAGATCCATCACATTATTATTTTTATTATTATGATATCAAAACAAAGTCTGTGACATCACATTTATCATCTTGCCCTGGCTTGATCAATATTACATTTCAGTGTATATTAGTCCTACTCCTTTTCATTCAAAATGACACAGTGCATTATGCATGGGATGACAAAACAAGGATGAAATTGGGGTAATCCACCAAAGTTCAAAGTCTCAGGACTTTGCAGTATAAAAAGGACAGTTATTAACATTATGGAAGCATTTTCATAATGTTGTGTTTTGGGGTTTTTTTGGGTTTTTTTTTAATATTTACATATGTAGTTTAAGCTTTTTATGTCCTGTTCTGTAGAGCTCACTATGAGAGCAATCCTTTGGGCCACTTAACTGAGCTTGCTATTGTGATACATCCCCTGGCTCAGCTGATGAGCCATTGATCAAATATTTCCCAGTGTCTGATGGTGTCGTTGGATGTTGTGTTAAAAAAAAAAAAGTGACACTTGCCTCATTAAAAGTATCACCTGCATATGGTGTGTATGCCCTGTCACACACAATTACAAAATTTTGTGAAATGTAAAAGTGATTCAAATTAGAATTACGGCTTCTGCAGCTTTTGTGAAACAACTGAGCTAGATTGACTTAACCGTATTCTCAGTCGCGTATATCAAGAAATTTTAAAGAATGAACTACTTATACTATTAGACATGTTAGAAGTAACTGGTTGTAGTGAAGATTTTGAAGAGAATATTTGTAATAGTGTAACTGTTGGGGAATGCACATGTATGCTTATAGCTCTTGTTGGGTTAAATATAATACGGTATGTAAAAGTTGCAGTGTGATCTCTTGCTGTTGCTTGTATGTATAACGCAACATGAAACACATGATAAATTTGATCAAGATTGTTGAATTTGGGCTGTATGAATGAGGGTTAAATTAGGAGAATTTTTTAAGAATTCTTCTTTATTTATATGCTGTGTGCCCAACCTCTGAATTTATATAGGCATTTGTCTTATAGTCGTTGATATAAATTATATCATCTCATTACCAATTACAATGGTAATAAAATGTGTACTTATTGTCTTTGATATTTAATTTGAGGAATAAAATGTCTAATAAGTTGGTTGTAAATTGGGGGTAAAAAAAAATACCAGTCATGCAGGAATTCTTCATTGTTTTTATAACCCCTATAATGCAAACTACCTCAACATTTATTCCTTATATCTGTATTGTTTATTTATATAGGTGTTTCTATGTCAAGATGAATAGTTCGTGCTTTTGTCAAGAAATGAAATAGGGTAAAGAACATAGGTTTATTACTGACAAAACAATTAAAGGGGGCTATCCCTGGCAAAAAGGTGAAAACTAAATAATGATTTCAAGCAAAAACTGTGAAGCTAACAGATCCGTGCATAAGTTTAATACAGAATGGAAAGAGGGAGATCGTGGCATACAATGAGGAGACAAGTGTAATGACTTGTTCAGTCTGTTTTGATTGTTATGGCTCCAGTAATTCTTCCAATAATTCTAACCTAAAAAGGACAGAAAACTTTTCTAGCAGGATGTTCAAACTTTAGAGTGACCGCTGAGGTCGATCATAAGAGCAGTGTTGCTCACAAAAAAATCTGTTGAGCTCCAAAGTGCATCTGTCAGGACAGAATTAGACAGTTTGCTTAGTACTTCAGCAGGCAAAGCTCTGCAATTGTTAAAATAGGCTGAAAAGGACAGATTATTATTCTTGTTTCAAAATGCACATGCTGTTATGAAGCCTAACCATCCCATGCATGATTATTGTGATGAATTTAGAGCAGATGTTGGTTGGTTGTATATTGTGTTTGTCTTGTTCAAGAATTTTTCATTCATATGGAGATGTCACCATTGCCAATAAGGGCTGCAAAATTTAGGCCTACTTGTGGCTCTTACGGCCTTTGAGCAGGGAGGATCTTTATCATGCCACACCTGCTGTGACATGGGACCTCGGTTTCTGCAGTCTCCTGTGTAGGACTGCCCCATTTAGTTGCATTTTACAACACTGCAACATGACAGAGGTAATGAGGACCTATTCTAACTTGGATCCCCATGGCCAATTTAGAAAAGAAATGAAAATTGGGCATTAATATTTGAATTGAGTAGAGATTAATACATTTAATTATAAATTAGATTTATAGTTTTTGTTTTTAAATTTATCTCTTTTGCATGTTCTGGTTAAAAAAAATATTACTAGACCAGATGTCTTGTAAAACTTTTTAGACCTTCACAAACACTGACACATCGATAAATGTAGATCTTAAAAAATAATTGTTTTAATCACCATCCATCAAAAATTAGTGATTTTATGTTCTGTGATAGAAGATGTTTTCAAGGACCCCATTTCTTGAGACTTTCAGACAAAGCATTAGAACTGGACATGGAAATGTTTTCATTCTCATATAATTGGAGATAAATAAAGTTATTTGAAGTGATATCGTTTCTTATTGTTAATAAGAGTCAGTTTTGATCAAATATATCCTGTAGAGGTTTATCTAACTGAAGTCACATTCAGTACTTTCCAATAATCCCTCGTTTTGACCTGTTTTCTACCAGCCCTGACCCTTGCACAGATGATGGTAGTCAACCATTGACATGTTTTCCTCTTTAAAATCTTCATTGTTTGCTGGGAGGTCCATAGTGCACAGTAAACTGCAGGCTATCTCAGGGTCAACCACGGTATTTCTGTGAAATGACTCAGCATTTTCAAATAATTGATCCCCAAGATCTGGAGGATTGTTTAGTCGAGAGCCAATGCAGGACTTTGATCTGAGTTGCAATTTTTGTTGTACCGAGACAAACTGCTCTTGAAATAAGTTTTCCTGCTGCTGTGGAGCAATGAAAGATATTAGTGGCTGAGGACTTCAATTTCAACTCTTTCTCAATGTAGAGGAGCTCTTACAACTTGTATCAATATTTGTCTAGCTCTTTTCCGTTTGTGTTTTTAGCAGAATCAAAAGACTACAAAATTTCATGTTGCATTTGTAAGAAAGATCTAAGATATGGTGAAGAGTGAAAAATAAATAGAAGATAACTCCCCTTGTTTGCCAATTGCATTGTTGTACATCTGAATTTGTTGTGATACAGAAATGACTATTAAATTAGGTCATTGTTGGTTTGCTATAAGGTGACCAATCCAATACATGTAAATCTGTCCAACTTAAATTTTTATTCACTTTATTGAGGATCGGAGAGCATATTGTTTGTGCCCTGTCTAGTTGTCGGTCTGTATGTGTGTCTGAAAAATTAACACAACTCATAATGTTGCTATTGAATGGTGAGTGATAGGAATTTCATATGTGCATTCCTTGTCATAAGATCTTTGTTTTTGGTACCAAAAGCTTTTGACTGTTACCTTGACCTTAGAATTTGACCTACTTTTAAGAAAAGTTATGCCAGGGCAAAATCACTTGAACTATTTAAATTAAGGCTTTCATATTTTGTATTCAGATTCCTTCTGTGGGTGACAAACATTTTGGTCTCATGCTTTGGCATTAGAAATATCCTATTTTCTTAAAAACATTTTACTGTTTCTTTGTTGCCACAGAGGGCATAGTGTTTCACAAACACATCTTTTTTTTTAATGCAAGTGGTTTGTTTTTTTTAACCAAACACAACATTGTTTTAAAAATGACAGTGGATGTTGCAGTGGAATCTATAATGTCTAAGCAGTGACTATCAATTTGGTGAATTCTAATGAATAGTAATAATTTATTTTCATGGCAGATTATGGTCTCGGTGACAATTTTTATGCAATTACATGTATTTCTATTTACAATATATTTATAATGAGATCTGTACAGGTGTATTTGTTTATGTCTGCAGGTGTGTAAACATTTTGTAAGGCTGATATTTAGGATTTGCTATGAAAAGATTCTTGAGCATGTCTAGATTCCAATAGTCTGTAAAAGAACTTGTATGAATTTAGGATGATAAATTATAATGAAGAAAATATGGACGGAATTTTTTTTGTAAACCTGAATATAAATGTTTATTTTTGCAAATATGATTTGGGGCAGGATTTTAGAAGAAAAAAAATGTACACTTGACATAACTAATTTTCTGAAAGTTTAAATGAACTAAATATATGACTAAATAAAACTTAAACACTCTTACATTTGCTTGAAGAAAATGTGGTCTGTATTTAAGAAGAATGCACATTTACTTAGTGTTTGCATGTGTACTGAAATGAAGATGTTTGGAATGTGTTTGGATATTGTTTCCTATAAATGGTACAGTTCTCGTAGTAAAATACTAGATGCCCTTTACATGCTTTACGGGGGACCTTTGCCATAGCTTTATCTGAGTTTATATACTTGGAACAAATGCTCAGATCAGTGTGACAATTTTGTCTCTTTGTGCAGTGACTTATAGCAGACAGATATAATGCTGCCTACAGACAAAATGATGAGGGATACTGATATAGATCTAACTGTCCACACTTTAAGCAGATCAAGTTTACCACTCTCCTAAACAAACATTGTCATAAAAGCATGCTGTGTGACAGTGATACAGATCATATGTACCCCCCATGGTATTCCTGCAGAGGTTTGAGATATAGGGCTGATATCTAGCAGAGCATGATATTAAATTCATAAATCAAATTTAAGAAGATCCTATATGTAATATGAACTATAGTATCAATAGCAGACCAGCTGTATTTTTGTGTTCTGGGAGAAAAGTATATTTGAGGCAGTAGGTTATGAGTGTTAAAAATTTCATCATAAAAAAAAAAAAATAGAACAGACTCCCAATATTGACTACTGCAGCTAGAGTATCACCTTTTAATGACTAGTAAACATGCAAAAGTTTGGGAAACTCTTCTACAATCTGAATATATTAATTATGATATGTCCCTAGGGCAAACCTCAGCAGGAGTATATATGCCAATATGAAAACATTAACCAGGTCACCTCTCCCATTACCCACATGTATGTTCATTAGTAGAGTTTGATAAATCTGTTTCAGTTAAATTAAGGTTTTTATGCCTGTCTCTGTGAAAATAAGACTATTTTTGATGATCATGTCTCAAACTATAGTCAGATACTCCATATGATATGGACAAAATGGAGTAGGTATGTACCTATTTTTGGTACTCCATTAGTTGTAGACAAAAATGGAGTGTGTACTTATTTCTGGTACTCCATATGATATAGACAAAATGGAGTGGGTATATGTACCTATTTTTTGGTTGTAGACAAAAATGGAATGGGTATGTACATATATCTGGTACCCTGTATGATGTAGAAAATGGAGTGGGTAATTTCCTGTATGTAAGAAGATGCACCAAAGATTGTCACCCTATATTGGTATTAAATAGTTCACTTGTGAAGATGTAATAAAGGTTCAGTTTGTACCAATCGACCTATACATAACTCTTGAGGTAGACACCAATACTCATACTCTGAACCCAGAGAATAGGACGGAATGCTAGGATTCTATCTGGTGTGTCACATCCAGGGTTGTATTACTCTCAAACAACTGATTGATGACTAGATTTTTCTTAATGACAATCCCCATGTCTTCAGTTCATCAGTTCTTACAGTACTGGTGTTGGTGATTAGGTGCTAATGGGGGGGATTAATTACACCCCCCTGATTGAATGGAGACAGCGTAGACACCCACTGTTGCCACTGTCTATTGTCACCTTAACCTGTATAGTATTTTTAGAAATAGTGAAACTGGGCCTCCCTTGCATAAATTGTGAAATATCATGCATGTACCCATATAATGATAGCTGTCTCTGTGAGGATAATGGCAAGCCTTTGATGTACAGCATTTGGTTCTGAATTATATATCCTGCATAATGCATAAATGAATATTTCTCTTTTTTTCATTGTAGAACATTCCAGATGTCAGGAAAGTTGGCTAGTTAAGATGTAGGATACAGGAGAACTTCCTGAATAATCACATATTAAGGTAAGTTAGATTCTCACCTTACAGGTGAACACATGTACATGAAGGACTTTTTATTGTAGAATCTTAAACAAGAAAAGACAATTTAAAAATAAACTTTAGGAAGACATAATTTTATCATAATGTTATGTCTAAATGAAGAGGTGGACATAATTCTATCATAATATTATGTCTAAATGAAGAGGTGATGCACAAGAAACCATTTTATCTTGTTAGTTGTGAACTGTTCAATTTTTTTTTCCTGAAAGTTGAGAAATTTTTCAAATACTTTGGTTACTTGGCTGCTAGGGTTTTCATTATGAGAAACTTACAAAATTTCCTGTGTATTAATTTGATTAAGATACAGAATGATGTAACACCAAAGATTGTTTATGTGTCTATTTAATGGAGCTGCACTCTCTGTACTCCAGAAAATTTGTATATGATAGCTAGGGTCTGTGTGATGCATTTTCCTTAATCATTGTAACATTCTGATCGTCATGATAGGTATAAAAACACGGCTGAATGTCTGGTTAGATGTGGAGTATATCAATAAATCTTGTAAGGAACTTTTTAAAATACCAGTACTTTGAAAACATTGTATGTCAAGTGGGTCTAGGGAACTCTCCATGTCTTGATTCAATTCAGTCTCAAGATTAAAATGCACACAATAAATGCAAACTGAAAAAAAAGGAGTCATCAATCAGAGTATCAATGATTAACTTACAAATAAACTCACTGTATTCAATTGATAAATAGTTCTATTTCTATGGGTGTTTCCTCTGCATGATTCATTTGCTTATACATGTTGATGCAACTTTTTCTCCCCAGAAGAAAATTGATATAAATTCGATATAGAAATTGCAGATTCAATTGTGTTGTCAAGGGTGTTGTGGCAGTTGTGTAAATTGTTTTGAAAGGCATGTCTTTGAAGTAGGCAAGTGACAAAAGAGCACTTGTATTAAAGAACACAAATGTATATCTGTCATCATCCGCTTCTCATTGTGTTTTTGAACAGTTGAATTATGTGCAATATCCACATTGTCCTTGGACTCTTGCGCAATACCTGCCATGCTCTGACCAACCTAGGTTTTAAAAGTTCTTGAGATGAGAGCAATTACAAGCTCATCAAACAATTCTAGTTGATGTGTCTTAGATACTGTGGCAGTTGTCAGTTGCAGACTATTAGAGGTAACTGGCCAGCTCCAGCTTGTAGAGAAACCCACACAACATATTGATGAGTAGACATAATCACAACATGCTGTTTTATCCTTAGGAATTTTTTTAGGGAAAATAATGAAATAATCCAAAGAAAATACACAGGGTGTTATAAGAGGGTTGATCTCTCAGTGGGATGTCTGGCACTAGTAATGCACTGACTGCTGTAGATGTGGTTTTATTATGCCTTGATCAAAGCCGTCTTTTATGTAACCACAGTTTAATGCCAAACACATTGTTAATCAACTTTGTGAATTTTTTGTTGATGTTGGACTTAAAAAAAGTTTGAAGTTTTTCATTCTTGGTTCAGACTTGTCAGTCGTCAAACAGCCCCTGAACATGTGGAGTAGAGCTGCCATTGAAGAGTTTTTTCCCGGTGCTCTCTGAATTTACGTAGTTTGCATAGGGTTAAAAAGATGTTCATTTAACAGTGTCACAACGTTAAAGACAGCTTTTGATGAAATGGGGAAGTATTTTTTTACATGGAAGAAGATATCCCGGAAGTAAATTTGACATTACTGGTCAAGAGTTTGTTTTATGGATTCATGCATTTAGGTAAATGCCAACATTATTACTATTTATTGCTTTTTATCTTCATTGATGTACATTTTACAGAGAACTTTCATTGCTAATTCTTATGAATTTGTATTCAAAAATAGAAGAAAAGCATTTACTGTAGTTACTTCGTTACATTCATGTTGATGGATGTTCTGTTGCACTACTTTCAGGTTTAAGTATGAGTTTGACTACAGTGGTGTGTGTGACATGAAATCTTGTTTAGCACTGCTATTGAAGTTTTTGCCTAAACCTTTTTAAGTAAAAAAAAAAAGATGTACATTTATTTTAATAACAAAGTGGGGGTTTTCTTTGGGGGAGGAGAGTAGGGGATTAAATTGATGTGACTTGAAATATTCACTTTGATATGTAACATTGGGTGAACAGAAGTTATATTTGTAACAAGGGTATTTAGTTTCTTTTAAAATCATTGGCTCCTGGTTTGAAGAAGACAGATGAGAAAATCATGGTGCTTCATTTTGTGACTGTTTGAAACAATTAATGAAAATGTTTCTATGTTGTAAGCAGATGAATACAGTGGTGTAATGTTACAAAGAGAATCTGTAAAACATTTGGCATTTACTACGTATCTGAGGTTTTAAATTGTAAAACACCCATTTTTTAACTTCAGTAATGCAAAAAAATTGCTAAAGGGGATTAACTTCAATGTTTGTTTTTCACAATCAGAATAATTAAAGTGTACACCTCTTGAAATTTTTCTGAAACCATTTGAATTCGCTGTTTCATTTATGGAGTAATGCCTTTCACCTTTGTGTTAATAAAAGAAAAAAAAAATTCTTCTTATGAAAAGAATACTGAACCAAGAAAAAATACTTCAAATATTTGACTTTAATTCATGAGGAAAGCTCTTTTTTAATTATCTTGTAGAGTTGAGCACTCCTATGGCTTAATATAACAAAACGATGGCTAAGTGTTGTGGTTTATTTGAGGTGAGAGATCATTGGAGGTCGTTTGGTATAACCAAAGTATATTGTGGTTACAACTCATATGCCAAGTTTTGATGAGCTGTCTCTGTGTGCTTCTATGGAGGATTAATGAGCGACATAACATCTTCAGTCTGTGGTTCAGTTTTTTCAGGATGACATTAATTAATTACTACACATTACATAATTAAGTTTTCTAATTATATAAGTTTACATTTTGGACAGAAATTTAAAGTCACAGGTATATTTCCAGGATTTTGTTAAAATTTTAATTTATGTAGGTAAGTTTTACATTATATTAAATCAGTAATGTTGAATTGTAACATATTGTACACTTATGAATATTAAGAAACTAAAAATTGGGAGATGGGAAAGAGATACAAAGAAAATGGGAATTGAGAGGGAAAGAAGATTAAGATAAGAAGTAAGACATAACACTTATGAATATTAAGAAAATAGGAATTGAGAGAGAGAGAGATATTAAATTCACTATTCAACTTAATCTGTTGCCAGTACAAAGTTACTGTACAAAGTAATTTTGAATTATTTGTTTGTTCAGTATGTTTTTATTGGTTATGATATGTGGAAAATTTTGCATATGATGCCTTAACATACATGCAAGATTTTGATTATGATAATTATGTTCAATGTCGTCCTTTGAAGAACTGATTTTGAAAGACAAGGAAATACTTATGCAGACATGCAAATGCACCATTGTGTAATGGGGCTTGAAACAAATGCACTCATATCAATACTGAATCATTAAAAAAAATCTTTTGGGCTTTTGTCTTTGCATGCAAATTAGTTATGAAAGGATTAAATTCATCAACAGAACAATTTTATCCAATTAATTAACAGAAGTTTTCACATGAATTTCTTGTGAAATAGGTTAGGTAGATAAAACTACATATACTTTAAGTTTTCGTGAAGAATCTTTGATTTACTTTGTACAACATCACGAGCCTGTGGATTTCCTGCCATTTTCTTTCCACAGGCCTAAGATTAGTATCTTTCCAAATTTTTAACGGCTTCAGAAAGTTTGGATGTCTTGCATGTATGAACTACAATTAACTGAGGTATGTTAATTAATTATAAATCAGTTTTTATTCATATGCAAGAATTTTTACTAGATTTGCCAGATTTTCTTGATCACAAATATTTCTTCCAAAAACCAGTCCTTCAGTGTCTCTTGTATATATGATTATACCAGCTGTGAAAATTAGCCACTGCGAACCTGATTATCATCAGTAAATTGCAAAAAAAAGTTGTTGCAAATAAAAGTTCATTACAGTACATGAAAATGATTTTGTTTCATGGCAATGATGACATCAATGTTTTGTGGATAAATTATCGAACTGTCTCAGGAATTCTTTTCAAATATGTTGTAATGAAAATCATTGACACCAAATTGTTTGTAATCTGTTTGATAGTATAAATAAAATACATTCAGACCAACCTTGTGCTGTCATATTAGGAAATGGAAACCAATATTGGGGACAAAAATTTTATGTTTTGTTTCTGACTATTTCAACATTGAAATTACTGAATTTTGTTTAAATTTAGGGCCAAAAATGGTTATCCTTTGATGACATATAAATAATATATATGTCAAAACAGATATTCCAGAATTGGAAAATATGCTTGCAGTGCAAAATAATAAAAATAAAACTAGGATTATTGTCTCCAGTCTGAATAGTAAACCAGATATAATTAATGTAGGTTGCTGTCAATGGCGGGGATTTTATGTCTATGAATAAGAGGTTTGTTATGTAAGGTATTATCTCATGCCTTGTTTAACATGATGAAGAGTGAAATTTGTTGTTCTAGCGATCTTTAAAAACATGTTTGTTGATCTGCAGGATGATGATTACCTATCTGTGTTTATTAGATTATCAATGTTTGAAATATGAATTTGTGAAGTCAAGTGTAATGTTCTTTTCAAGTTAGACGTGATTTTGCAATCAGTGCCATGATTTTGATAAAATTCATGCACTTTGATTGATCATATATCTGATTGGAATGGAATGATTGACTTCGCTTGTGTAGTATGCATCATTTAATCATTAATATACAGATTTAAATATGTAATACTGTGTCCAATTTCCAGCTGATATCTGTTTTGTAATCTACAGGAATTGCACAAGGATGACACCTGAATCAGCTGACCACAAGCATTTTCAAGATAGATAGAAAAGACTACATCTTCTGTGCCAACTTGACAAACAATATGTGGACATTACATATTTTATTTGTATGGATGCTGATTTTAGGACTTAGTCTGGGGTCATGGCGGCGGTCTCAGTACGATGACCCCAAAAGCAGCAGTCGTCAAAGGAAAAGCCAGAAGCCCAACATTGTACTCATTCTTACTGATGACCAGGATGAATTGCTAGGTAACTTTGGATTATGTACCTGTAAAGTTGTTGGCTGTTGGCAGCAAGATCAGAAATTTCAATAAATAGCTACATTAGGTAGTTATGTATAAAAAAGAAAAATAAATTTAAAAAAAAAAAACAGCTTTAATAATTTTATGTTTCTCCTCCAATATGCACTATATCTTTTCAAAATGAGTGGAATAACAGATTGTTTAAAAAGGGCTCTTTGAATGAAAAGATGTTATTTGATTATATGATTGAATTATTTTTTGAGCTTTTTAATTGTCTGAGACCCAACAAAGTAGAAAATTGATTGATTGTATATTGTTTAACATGGAGACATCACCATTGCAGGTAAAGGGCTTAAAAATTTAGGCCTATGCTCGGCACTTATGAACTTTGAGCAGGGAGGGATTTTTATCATGCCACACCTGCTGTGACACGGGACCTCGGTTTTTGCGGTCTCACCTAAAGGACTGCCCCATTTAGTCACCTCTTACGACAAGCAAGGGACCTATTCTAATCCGGATTCCCACGGGGCAAAGTAGAAAAAGTAAAAAGTAAAAGTAAAACTTGCATGTGCCTTTGAAGTAAATAGTACAACATTGATTTTTCCAACTTCATATCAAAAATAACAAAAATAAATTGGGGAAATTTCCGAATGAATAAATGAATATTTTTATATTTTTTTTTGCTTGTCCAATAGGGTTTTCTGTGTTTTTCCATGGGGATCCGGGTTGTTAGAATAGATCCTCAGTACCCCTTGCTTGTCATAAGACACGACTAAATGGGGTGGTCCTTCGGATGAGACCACAAAAACCGAGGTCCCGTGTCACAGCAGGTGTGGCACGTAAAAGATCCCTCCCTGCTCAAAGGCCATAAGCGCTGAGCATAGGCCTAAATTTGCAGCCCTTCACCGGCAATGTTGATGTCTCCATATGAATGGAAGATTCTCAAGCGGGACGTTAAACAATATTTAATCAATTAATCAATCCTTTCTGTGTCATATATTAAGCTGAAATTTGTTGTGTAGTAACTTTGTGGGTTGGGTCACTCTAGATCATGTCCTTTTCTACCTCTCCTTGAAGAGTTTTGCTCCTTTGTTTGAAATTTAATTTTATATTGAGAGTACATGGTTTTTATGTCTAACACCTCCAATAATTTTAAAGTTAATACCTTATTTTGCAGTGTTTGTATTAGTATTGAAGATGTACATATGGCAAGGAATTTGATATTCTTCAATTTTTAAGGAAATTACAGGTTGTTGGAATTAGTCAGTTTTGAGGAAATTTTTCAAAGTGGGTACATGATTTGTCCATCTAACTCCTCTCATAGTTTTAAAGCTAGGGCCTTCTTATTTCACGAAGTGTTTGTATGGGTATTGAAGATGTGCATGTGGCATGGTGTTTCTTAAATTGTTATGAAAACTTTGTACCCTTGTATGTTACTAAAGAATATGTCGCAGCTTGATGATGCTGATACTACGTCTGTTCTACAACTCGTGGCGTACTTGCCATGTTCACTAATCATAGGAAACAATCTTCTTTTAATAAAAATGTCCTGCATTACTTTGTGATAGGCATATTAAATAAGTTATTTTTAATGCAAAAGGAAACTTAAATGTAATTGAACATTGAATGAATTAAGAAAAATGCTAATCAATTGCTATTTGAATTTTTCCCTTATTAAAGATGACAACAATGTAGTCATTCAGTAATATACACATGCATGAATGGAGGTCAATTTTCAATGCTTTCAACACTAAAGCCCCTTTCCTAATGTTGATGCAATCTTCGGTGTTTGAATTCCCGCTAATCTTTGCCAGGTTTTCTTTCATACAGATTCATCAGGGAGTAACTCTATTATAATAGTATATAGATTCAAGTAATATATCAGGAGTTCTCTTATTACAGTAATATAATTATGGTGATAATTAACATTGAAAATCATTAGTAAACCAGAGCTTAATCACGACTTAGTTTCTGGATAAGTTTGTTATGAATAAATTCTCAGTTTTCTTTTGTTGTTAAATTACAATCTCTAAATCGCAAATTTTTCATAATGAAAAATTCAGTGTCCCATGAAATCGAAACCACCATGAATTGTAACAACAGAAAAAATCATGAAAATTTAAACAAGTGGAATTAAAAGATGTTTACAGTATATGGATAAAACCAAGAATAAAGTGTCAAATTTAACAAATAATTTGTGCTTTAATACATTTGATCATTGAATATAAATACTGGGTGAAGTATGTATGCATATGTGACATCCTTACTATTATTAAGGCGTCAAGCTTGCTCGAGAGCCTTCTAGCGATCATGCAGGATTTTGCCACTACACTGATCTTCAGCTAATCTCAATGGATGAAATTGAAATAGTGCCTACTGTTTTTGAAAGTTTCTTACAATTCAAGACTTTGAAACATTAGATTTAATTGATATTCTAAAGGCATAATAGCAATTCCGTTGTTGATGTCTTTAATTGAATATCCAATTGAATTGAATTATCCAGTAAGTAAATAATGATTTTTGGTAATAAAATTTCATTATTTGTTAATGAATTTACTACAAAACAGACCAATAAGTAGTCTGGTCCCCTTTCCCACAATTCTGTTCACTAATATAGAGAGTGTGCAAACGGGCTCACGGCAGGTGTGACCCATTAGCAGAGGATGCTTACTCCTCCATGGCACCTGATCCTACCTTCGCTTTGTCGGAGGTCTGTGTTGCCCTACACTCGAACTTGTATATGTCTTGGGATTTATGATTATGATTTACACATTGTTTACTTCGCCATTTGATATATTGTGGAAAGGGGGACCAAAATAATCAATGAGAAATTTTACCGTGAAATATGTGGTTCATGAATATCATTAAAAACTTACAAAATAACATGCACAAATTTCATTTATATCTGAAGTCTCGTAGTTTCATCAAAAATTCTTATTTCAGATTAGCAGAATGGATAAATACCAAAGTGTGAAATAAATTTTGCGTAAAGTCAAGGTTCAATTGCCATTCTTTAAAAAAAAACCCACTAAAACAGAGAGTATTTCCGGTTTTGTTTTTGGTAATCCTGATCTGATTTTCTATTAAGCAAAAGGAAAGTTGAAGTGCATTGCAAAGAAAATAACAGATTATTGCAAGAAGAAACCCAGGCTAGGTAGCATTCATTGGGAGTTGAATCTTGTCCAGATTTCCAATAACGTTTCAACATATTACGTTGACCTTTTGAATTGTTATTGAAAACAGAGAGTCAATACCATATAATTGTTACATCATGAATGAACAGAAGATACAACTTTTATAAACTAGTAGTTTCACTCTGAAGCATGATATTCTTTTCAGCATGGCTTGTACTGATTGAAATAGGTGTCAGATTCACTGATTGATTTGTAATCCTGTAGATCAGCATATACTTTCATTAGTTAGATAAGTTGAATATACACTGCAAATTCAGGTTAATTAGTTTTGAAATTGTTAAAACATTAGATCTGTTTTCAATGACTTGGAGTTTGAATTTTGATTGAATTTTGATCATCATTGCTGAGAACCATTATTAGATTTCTGTGGTTACTCCCAGAGAATCTGACATTAAATTTGCAAATTTGTGCATTAGAAACAACCAATTAGAAATTCCTATTCCAAATTGGAACTCTTTAATGTACAAAATATTATTCATTGGTTTGTCATACATGCCCTGGAAAATATGTTAGACTTGTTTTAAAAGATCATGAAAGAACACACCTCTGGACAATAAAAAGAAAAGTCATCCAGATTTACTTGTTTCAGGAAGAACAGATCTAGTATATGACACAAATTATGATTAGTTCAAATGCATCAAGATTTTTCAGTGGCACCAATCATATGCATATTGATCATTTATAATGTTTCCTAGGCAATTTTCTGTCATTTTTACTAGTCATGGTAGCTTGAGTCCCCTTCATGGCATGTCTATGTCAAATCTAAGACATTAACCAGGATTCAAATTCATTATGATTCTGATTTATTATGTCTCTGAAATCAAAGATTGGCAGGCATATTTTTTTTGTCCTACATGTCATTCGGTTTGAAACCTGACTTTCTGTGTGGTTTATATCCAAAATATGTCAAGTCTTATTGAAAAAAAACCCCACTTTATTCAGTTATAACATACAAAGCAAAAACACAATTTTGATGGAGGTTAAACCTAGCTTTTGGTACTTTCAGTACTTTGATTAAATTATTATACTACAAAGCATGGTATTGGATTGTCATAGGAATCCTCACAGTAGTCTGTTTGTCTAACAAAATTGCAAGATGGGCGATTTTTGTTGCATGAGGGAGTGTCTTGATCAAAGGTCATGTTACAGAGTAAGGTTCATTCTTTGAAACAAATTCATAGGAAGATGTATACAATGTATTATGTGATAGGCTACACCTCCACAGGTATCTCCAGTTCTGAGATGTTTAGGACTTAATTAATGGTAATCAATCAATTCAATCTCTGTTATCAGTATTATGTTTTGTATTTAATTGATCAATTTGTTAATTTTCTATCAGTGTGATTTTAATTGGAGTCTTTGGTCTGATTCTACTGTTTCTATTTGTTTGAATTAAAAACAGTCCATATAATTTAAGGGCAACTGATACAAACAAAAAGAATGGAGGCATGGGTTGATACATATTTTTTGGCATAGTCTGATTGTAAAAAAAAAAAAAAAAAAAAAATGTAAAATTCCTTTTAAAAAATAAGGGACATTTTTGTATTTGTATTTTGTATGATTGTTCAAAAGTTGAAATATACTTCTCCTCCGTGTGTGTGTGTGTGTGTGTGTGTGTGTGTGTGTGTGTGTGTGTGTGTGTGTGTGTGTGTGTGTTCCTCCCCACTGTTTAAATTTTCTTAAGAAATCATGGAAATAAATCTCATTCCATGTGGTAAATTGTATTCATTTATTCATTTTACTTACAAAACATAAATTTAGTTTTTCATTTTCATCATTTCTTGCAAAAAATGTTTATTTGTAGATTGTAGCAAATATCATTAAATTCCCTGTTTATGTGCATCAACATATCTATTTTTAAGGTTGTAAATCATTTCTACTTAAGAGTGTATGCTCAGTTATCGTGAAATTTCATTGTATAACCTTTGATGTCTCTTAGGTTCTATGGAGGTGATGCCAAAGACCTTGCGTATCATGAGAGACCAAGGTGTCCATTTCAACAACTCGTTTGTTTCCACTCCTATGTGCTGTCCATCACGTAGTTCTATTCTGACAGGTCTATACACACACAATCACAATGTACACACAAATAACAATAACTGTTCCTCTCCTTACTGGCAGAGGACTCATGAAACTCGGACTTTTGCCACCTACCTCAATAATGCTGGCTATAGGACAGGGTATTTCGGGAAATACTTGAATGAGTATAATGGAACCTACATTCCACCAGGATGGAGGGAGTGGGTGGGGCTTATAAAAAATGCCAGATTTTACAACTACACTGTGAATTTCAATGGAAATAAAATGAAACATAAGGATAATTATTACCAGGACTACTTCACAGACCTGATTGCTAATGACAGTGTTACTTTCTTGAAGAACAGCAAACAGTATTTTCCCAGAAGGTGATTCATTAATACCATATATAACCTGAAATTTGAAGAAGATAAATAGAAGATATTTAAAGATTTTTAATTGATATGGAATTTACCTCACATGTTGACTGATCTGTTACAGGCCAGTGTTAATGGTACTGAGTGTCCCTGCCCCACATGGTCCAGAAGATGCTGCCCCACAATACCAGCATCTCTTCTACAATAACACACTACACAGGTACCTTTCTCTTAAGTAGGGTTCTGTCATATCATGTAGAAGCTCCATAGTAATTACACAGTGTCTGTGTGTCCATCATTACTATTGTAAAACCACTCATATTTTTTATCTTCAGACTTACTTTAATTTTTAAGTGATTGGTGATCAGAGAAAGATAAAGTTAAATTTGGGGGTCAAATTAAAGGTCATCATTCGGACTTGTATAAATGTTGTTCCAACTATGGGACCCAGAATGTCAGTAGTTTGACATTGTCATTGATTTTGTCAAGTATTATATATATATATATATATTTCTATAGCATCTTATTTTTACACACAGAACTCCAACATGGAACATGGCTCCCAACCCAGATAAGCAGTTTTTGTTAAAAGTTACTGGGAAAATGGAGCCAATTGAACAGAAATTTACTGACATTCTTCATCAGAAAAGGCTTCAGACTCTGCAGTCAGTGGATGAACTAGTGGAAAAGGTAAGGGGTTACAACAGTCAGTGGGTGAACCAGTGGAAAAGGTAAGGGTTTACAACAGTCAGTGGGTGAACTAGTGGAAAAGGTAAGGGGTTACAACAGTCAGTGGGTGAACTAGTGGAAAAGGTAAGGGGTTACAACAGTCAGTGGGTGAACTAGTGGAAAAGGTAAGGGGTTACAACAGTCAGTGGGTGAACTAGTGGAAAAGGTAAGGGGTTACAACAGTCAGTGGGTGAACTAGTGGAAAAGGTAAGGGGTTACAACAATCAGTGGATGAACTAGTGGAAAAGGTAAGGGGTTACAACAGTCAGTGGGTGAACTAGTGGAAAAGGTAAGGGGTTACAACAGTCAGTGGGTGAACTAGTGGAAAAGGTAAGGGGTTACAACAATCAGTGGATGAACTAGTGGAAAAGGTAGGGGTTACAACAGTCAGTGGATGAACCAGTGGAAAAGGTAAGGGGTTACAACAGTCAGTGGGTGAACTAGTAGATAAAGTTAGAAACTACAAATATGCTGTGTTGGAAGAATTAACAATTGATATAACAAATATTGAGTTTGGTATACAACCAACAAAAATATTGAAGGTAAATAACATTAAGCTGTGTTTGTAAAACACTATTTTCCTGAGTTTGTCTGGCTGTAGTTTTGGCAAATTTGACCTTTAGGGTGACTTCAACTTTTATCCATCATATGTATAGCCTTGACTTTTCATTTCACACAGTATTTAATCTCTATCTTATATAATTTAAAAGATATGACAAACTTTCAAGCAAATAGGAAGAAAGAAAGATCCAACACAAAATATGTCCCAGTTTTTTTAACCCCAAGGGAATTAAAAGTTAAAGGCACAGAGAGAAGGGAAACCTATAGTTTCCTTCAGTTTCACAGACAGATAGGTGGGGATAAATAAAAACCAGTCACACGTCCTAATGGCCATGTACATTTTGCAGTACATCCACGTTAGAAACACACATTACCATACTGAATGCATTGTTTACAAGGATGATTGTTTTATGGTACCTGTAATATGGACCTTGTATACTTTAGTGAGATAAAACAAGACTTTATTGACAGGTATATAATGAGTTGTGGTACCTGGATGAGCTGGAAAATACCTACATTATTTACACGTCAGATCATGGCTACCATCTGGGACAGTTTGGCGTCGTAAAAGGGAAATCCATGCCGTATGACTTTGATACACGAGTTCCTCTGTATATCCGAGGTCCTGGCATCAAACCAAGATCTAAGTAAATATTACATTTGCTACTTCATGTAAATCATATGTTATTACATAACTTTCATTGACCAACAAGAAATTTTAAGCAAGAATGACATCTGTGACTGAATACTTGGAATTTTGATGGCTGACGTATCCAATTATCCGATTGTAGGATCTCTAACATTGTGGTGAATATTGACTTGGCACCAACTATTCTGGACATGGCCGGTGTGGCGGTTCCTAGTCACATGGACGGACGGTCGCTGTTGAAGCTTATCAGGGCCAGGAGTTACAGAGACCAGGATCATGGGTATAAGACTATGTGTGTATAGTACATGTAGTTAGATAGAAATAGATGGACATAAATCCCGAGTACAGCTGTATATGGGTTGAGTTGATATTAGAGGTTACTATGATACCAACAGGAAACACTATACTATGTATGACTGTTGAATGTATAAGAGATGATTGTTGTTAGATGATAAAGGGTCAATCTGTATTTTGTTTGTAGTCGCATTGATTCCAATAACTTTGTTACAACAAAGAGACCTTGGAGAGACACCATCTTGTTGGAAAGAGGGTAAGAAAAAATCTTAATGCATCAATTTATAAGAAAGGTTTTGCAAGGCGTTTTATACAAATACATGTAGTTTCAATTAGTGTAAAGAAGGAGTACCTTTTTTTTTGTGAGCACCATCAGTTGTATACATATATGTTTTAGAAAAGTTACAATCAAAAAGAGAAAGGAGCTGATGCGACAACAGAAAAAGAATTTCCTAGAGACAGTGAACAGTTTACCAACTATTAGTGATTCCTATCTCAAGTATGCCACCCCAAAACAAAAGAGGATCTTCAAGGAGTGCTCCAAACCTGAAAACCAGCCACCCTGTAAAAAGGGTCAGGTCAGTGATACCAATCCCAAACCAGCCAATCTGTAAAAAGGGTCAGATCAGTGATACCAATCCCAAACCAGCCAATCTGTAAAAAGGGTCAGGTCAGTGATACCAATCCCAAACCAGCCAATCTGTAAAAAGGGTCAGGTCAGTGGTACCAATCCCAAACCAGCCAATCTGTAAAAAGGGTCAGGTCAGTGATACCAATCCCAAACCAGCCAATCTGTAAAAAGGATCAGGTCAGTGATACCAATCCCAAACCAGCCAATCTGTAAAAAGGGTCAGGTCAGTGATACCAATCCCAAACCAGCCAATCTGTAAAAAGGATCAGGTCAGTGATACCAATCCCAAACCAGCCAATCTGTAAAAAGGGTCCGGTCAGTGATACCAATCCCAAACCAGCCAATCTGTAAAAAGGGTCGGGTCAGTGATACCAATCCCAAACCAGCCAACCTGTAAAAAGGGTCGGGTCAGTGATACCAATCCCAAACCAGCCAACCTGTAAAAAGGGTCGGGTCAGTGATACCAATCCCAAACCAGCCAATCTGTAAAAAGGGTCAGGTCAATGATACCAATCCCAAACCAGCCAATCTGTAAACATAGATTGTTACTCAAATTAAAACCCAGTCACCTTGTTAAAAAAAAACAGACTGTAAAAAAAACTAGACTGTTTCTCCAATCCCAAACCAAACATCATGTGAAGACAGATAGGAAATGCAAAATAAGCCACTTATAAATTGTGTGTCATAAAACCATTGAAAAATTGTAAACTAAATTTGCAATGTGCTGTAGAATTATCTCATCAGTTTGAAAGTATTTGGAAACAGAAGACAGATGCAAAGTTTCACAAACTGCAAATTTAAATGAAAAATAGAGAGTTCTGAATGCTTATTAAGGGGAATATGGATTTAGTATTGTGTGGAGACTTGTGTTGTTATTCATTTATTTATTCTATACTAGGAAAATTGATCTAAATCCTTAGTTGTGATCGAGTAAATTCATAATTTCAGATTGCATGTTGCATAAAGTTGACTTTGCCAATCATGTCTATGCCATGCACAGAATTCATCACCAGTGGCTTGCCCTTGATTTTTTTGGCAGCATTTTTACCAAAAATATCAACCAATGACAACCATGCTTGTATATGATCACATGATAAATAAAAATACCAATATTGTAAACAATAGAATGTATGCCATAGTATTACATTATCATAACCAGAATATTTATCATAATCTTAGAAAATAAAAAATAACATAAATTTCACTAGACCCATTACACTTCAAAAATGGTAAATGAGGTTTGCTCAAACATGATCTTCAGTTGGACAAAAACAAATATATAAGGAATTAGAAAGGTTTATATTAGATGTTACATGTGATTTAGTCATCATTCTTCCATGACATTTGACATTCTATTGATATAGAAATACCAGTGCATTCAAGAATACGGACGAGAAATGCCAAGGTTGATGAAGTGTCGGATGAATGACAAAGGGAGAAGAAACATGCAGATGGATGGTTATCTGTCCAAGAAACACTGCCCTTGTGGTCGCAGGAAGTACAGAATGAATAGAAGGGAGAAACAGAGTCAGAAAGAGTTCTTGATGAAGCATGTTAGCAAGGGTAATATAGCCTTAGTTTATGATATAGTCAAATTATACCAAACACTGACAATTCTTTGATAATTAGATATTGAAATTCTGCTTCATTTTGGAGCTGAACATGATGATCAATTGTGAATTTCACTTTCAGGATTTACACCAAAATTTATCAGAACCAAGAGGTCATATCTACAGATGATTGGCAATGTGAGCTCTTCATCACAGAATTCTATATCATATCTACCAGGTAATACTCCACAGATTAGTGCGTGAAACTATAATTTCATAGGCATATATTTCATGTTCCATTTTTCTGTTGGTCTGTTCATTGGTGGCAAAAAACCTTGGTTGTAAAAAGTTTGGTTGTATCACTGGTTGTAAAATTTAAACTACAATGGAGAGAATTGAGGGGATTTTGGTAATTAATAAGTGTAATCCTTGTAATAAGGCCTTTTGATAATGATCTTTCCATTGACTTTACACTTTTTCTTGAAAACTCTTGCATGATATAATTTTTCAACAAAAAGTGAGAAGGCTTTAGTATTTGGGATATTTGGAGTGTAATATGATAAGACTTTTCAGATGATACAGGTTCTTAATTGGAATTTGCTACTCTAGACTATACTCTCTAGGTATGCAGGGCTTTACAACAATTTTCTGTTGTTTTTCTATGTGTAATTATTCCTTGGTGATCTCTATTATCTTTGCAGTTCAGCCATTTGATCGTCGCTGCAGAGTGTTGCCCAATGATACAGTATCATGTGACCATGTTTTGTATCAAGACCCAGTAGAATGGAAAACTCACAAAGAAAAACTGGATGAAATGATAGAAGAGTACAGAAAAATGCTGGAAGATCTAAGGGTACATGATTAGCTCGTTAGCAAAAGCATACATGTGTTTAAACTCTGAGACTGTTAAAAGTTGCTTCAGTGTAGAATCCTTTGAGTATAGAAAGTAACTGATGGTACAGTGATGCTTACAGAATAATGTTGGAGATAGTAGTTAGATGTGTAATTTATAAAACATGCTGCTTTTTCTGCATTTTTAGTGAAATCCACTGTAATGATAATACGGGTGGAGATAAGATAAGTAATATTGTACAGTATGTATTGTAGGTCTACAGAAAGCATTTGAAAGCATCCAAACCATTGGACTCCTATCTGAACCAGTTTGGTAAGGAGGTGAAGGACAGAGGATATATGGAATATGAATGTGAGCCCTGTAACAGCAGGCGATTGGAAAGGTAGGTCCACAGAAGATATTTGGATGATGAAAAAGTTATGTAACATCAAGTGATCTAAAAGGTTGGAGGGCAGAGGATATTTGGACTACAAGTGTAAATTACCCAACATCAGACAATCTGAAAGGTAGTAGGACAGAGTAAATTTATGTGGATTATGATTATAAACCATGAAACAGTAGACAAACCTCCTTTCATACACAATGTTTCTGACATTTCTCTCAAATTATTTTTTCATCTCTTCAATGTGAAGACTTTTTGTATGATTTCCAATGTAGGTTTTAAATTTTATATTATAGTAACATTACCATGTTTTGTACACATATATCGACCTGGGTAGCTCAGTGGTTGGATCACCTAACTAGTAATGCAAGGTTCCTGGGTTTGATATCCAATTGTACAAAATATCCTTGTTTGCTACAGTAATGTTCATTTATACAACTGCTTGTAATACATTTATATATAAAAGCTGACTTTACATTTTTACTTGCAACAACCAGAAACTATTAAAATATGCTAACTCTAAAACAGACATTACAATACACCCAGAGATTTTTAGGTCACCATAGTAAACACAGGTAACCTATTGCAATTGGTCTGCATCCGATGCGTGCATCGTTCATTGTTGTATGTTAATAATTGAACTTTTTTAACTTCTTGATAACTAACATTCCAGTTATTATCAAATTTGGTATGAAGCATCTTTGGGACAAGGCAGACATCAATTGTAAATTTGAGGATTCCTGCTCCCCTGGGGCCCTTGGGTTGGACCAAAACTGCCAAAAAGTGACCAATTTTCAAAAATCTTCTTTAGAACTGCACATTTGTAAGGAAAACTAAATGCATGGTAATGTAGAGCAAGAAGGCCTCTACCAAAATTGTAAATTTCATGATCCCTAGGGTAGAGGTTCTGACCTCAGGGTGGGGCCAAACTTGGTATATGGTATTTATGGGTTAAACATTTAAAAACATCTTCTTTAATGCTATTGACACCAAATTGACACTAAATGGATATTTATAATGCGCAGGTAGCCCTTTGCCAAAATTGTAAGTTTTGTGATCCCAAGGGTAGGGGTTTTTATATGAGAGTGGAGCCAAAATGACCAGTGACTAAAATGTGTTAACAATTGAATATTTTTAACTTCTTGATAACTACCATTGCAACTCCTCTGAAATTTCGTATGAAGCATCTTTTGGAGAAAGGGGACACAAATTGTAAATTTCAGGTCTTCTGCTCCCTAGGGCACTAGGGGTGGGGCAAAAAATGTTAGGATAAGAGGAATGTAAATTGGGAAATTTAAGATCATGGCTCCCCCAGGGCCTCATGGTTGGGGCCAAAACTGGAAAAAAAAACCACAAAGCTTTAAAAGTCTTCTTTACTCCCACACATGTAGGAGAAAAACCATATGCATGGTTATTATGTCCATGAAGCCCTTTACCAAAATTGTGAATTCATTGCACCTTGGTTAGGGAAATATGCTTCAAACTTCATCTTCTCTTCTGTTGTTATTGAATGGGAATTGTAAGCTTATTTAGAAAGATAATAAAGCTGTGAACAAAAGACTCCAGAATGAGGCGTAAATAAATGCAAATATGAGACTCCCAGACAGGTCTATTTATGGGCTATTATAATCAGGTGACTGTTAAGGCCTTTGGGCCTCTTGTTGTAAACACGAGATATAATGAACTGAATTGTATGTGAAATATCATGAAAAATTATATTCTATAGAGAAACATCATGTATGTCCTTAAGTGTGCTGTGAAATATTTCAGGAAAAAAGAAATTGATCAGAGACGTCGCCGTAGACGTAACAAGAAGAAGAGGCGGAAACACAAGCCACTGGATGGGGAGCAGGCAAACTCGCCACTGTGGAATTGTAAGTCATGTCATGTTTTTCAGTGCTTTTTTTTTAGTGTAGTTTTTTAGATAATGTCATTGGTACATGTATAACAATAGTTTAATTTTGGGGGGTTTTTTTGGTTTTTAATTTATTTTTTTTTTTTTTTTTGGTAAAGAATGTGTAGTCCTCAGTCCTCATTTTCATAATTTTTCAATTCTGGATTTAAGAGCACCTTTCGATTACAAAATACAAGTATTGTAATAGATTAGCAGAATCAGAAAAGGTAAACTAATCAATTTTCAATTGTTATCAATTATCTGTTTCATTTGCTATAATTAACATCAAACAGGAAATGTATAGAAGTTTTTCTAACAATTAGCCACCTACTGGAACTTGCCACCAGATGAGAAAGTGAGTCGTCGTAAACACCCGGCCTGTAAGAGGGCCACCATGGACTGTACCCTGATGGACAACACCCACTGGAAAACACCCCCCTACTGGACAAGTAAGAGTGCCCCAGTCTGTGTCAGTCTATATCAGTTTCCATTTTTAATATTTACAATGCTTAACTGTATTTAAGGTATTTTTAATGGTCAGCACAAATTTGAATGTCAGTTGTCGAGTTACAAGAGAGATACAAAACTTACAATTTTATTTGTTGACAAAAACATGGCACAAGCCTTGTTTACGTAACTAAGAATTGTGAGTGCTGTATCTCACTCATAACTCAACAAATGACATTCAAGTTTTTGCTGACCATTAAAAATACCTTAGTTAGCACTGTAGATATTAAAAATGAGAAAACAAAATTTTAAAATTTTTAGTTCAACTTACATTCACTACGTGCATTTATAGATTTAAACTAGATTTATGTATTGAAATATCATATCTTTGATCCATTTGTTACTGTGACTGGAAAAACCAATGCACCGTTTGACCTTGACGATGCTCCATATTTGATTACGCAGACAGTTGATACTGAAAAGCCATATCGAACTAGAATTTTCTCATACATGCACAGTACTTCCTTTACAGATGGCCCATTCTGTTTCTGTACTAACTCTAACAACAACACGTACTGGTGTATACGAACAATCAATGCAACACATGATCTACTGTACTGTGAGTTCATCAACAATTTCATCAGCTACTATGATCTCAAAAAAGATCCTTATCAGGTAAGGTGCCAGGAAAATTAGTTACACGTAAATTTTGTATTCTGCAGACTGATGTCATCTGTTATATTCAAGAGGCTCTGGGTATTGATTATATTATGAAGTCGCTTTGAAATTTCAGATGAGGAATGCTATCCATGATGTGAACTATGGCATTTTACAACAACTTCATGAACAGTTGAATGCAATGAGGGCATGTGAGGGTTCCAAAGAGTGCAACAAAGCTGGACTTTGTAAGTACATGCATTGCATGGCAACAAAATGTAGCAAATTGCAACAAAACAAACATTTAAGTAAAATTGAGAAGGAAATTTATAGATTTAGACATGTACAAGAATTGGAATTTGTTCCCAGATCTTCCATAATGATGTAGTTGTTTTGGGGGTTTTTTTGTTTTTTGTTTTATTTCACATACATACATTTAACACATATCTATAAATCTTGCAGTCAGATATGATTTTCACTTTTGTTACATTGTAAATAATATATATTCATAAGAATAGATGCAAAAGTTTTTATTAGTAATAAAGGAAGTAAAGAGAGAATGTTATATTGTAGGTGATAATTCTACATTGTAAAATTGAATTGCACTTTTATATGATATATATAGTTATGGCTTTTACAGTGCATCACATATGTTTTGCCAAAGCCTTTCGTATTCCGCATATCTACAATTTTGTCGCAATATAGACTTTTCTACAAAAATTCTATCAATGATAACCTTGATAAGAGCATCAACATGTAATTTAGGAACATTTTTATATTTGCTAGCAAAAATGAATTGTTTTACTACAGTATTAATATGTTTTGTAATCTATATATATTTTTGTTTTCATATTTACCAAATAGAATTCCTTGTGTATCGAAGCTACAATAAATATTAAACTTTTTGAAGATCCAATCTTCGATAATAATGATATAGTTTGTAAGTACCAGCTACAATATGTAGCTTGAATTCTGGACTTTTCTTAAACAGTAGGACTCGGTGTGTAAAGTTGAATGGACTTTTGTGTGTTTTGAATGAAAACTTGAAGTGATGAAGGCTGACAGTAACGCCTACCAGTCTTTGTTTTATTTTATTGATTTTTGAAGTTCATGTCAGAATGAGTGCAGGCCACTATAACCAACAGAAATTTGAAAGTTTAATTGCAAATGCTGCAGTGAGATCCTTTGTATACCGACCTCAAGAAATAATGTGGTCATTTGTGTTAATTTGTTTGGAGTTCTATCTGATACAGAGATTTGCACAAGACCAAAGTAACTAAAAAGAGACTGCTTAAAGTCACCAGTAAGTAAGGTGTCGACAGCTTCTATGAAAATATCTATATTCACCCTTTTGGAATGCTTGATGAAAATTGAAACAAATGAGAATTTCAGAGCAGAATGTTTCCTAGTTTTATCATTTTTCTGTCTGTAGAATTCTTCCATTACAAGGGCATGACTCTGTGTAACAGAATGAGTCAGATTAACTGTCGGTATTTAAGCTTTTTTGACACAATACTGAGGAGTAAGCCCTTTTCTTCCATCACTATCATTGTACGTACGGAAATGTGGCTGATCATTCAAGTTGTTTTGCATGACATTTGAAAGAAAATTATAGCTTCTTCATATGATTTGATATGAACATACTGTATATTGTATAATTCGATACAGCTGAATTGGATGTAATTTCTTGCTACTTACAGAGTCCTGACTTTCTCTGTGCCTTGTACATATGCTTGCAAAATTAATTGTAGAATAAGTATACAATTTGACTTTTTTCCATTTTGGTTTTTAAAAACAGGTCAATGTAATTGATTTATGATGAACTTTTTCTTTGATACAGGGTACAAAGATGAAAGTAGATCAAATGATGAATTGACTGATGATGGATGATGCTTGCCTGTGATAGATGGGGGTGCTGGTCTACCTCTGTAGAAGACAGTGAGGGGGGAGGGGGAGGGCTGATAGGATGTTTAGACAGACTGTGTTCATTCATTTCTGTGATTATCATCTGTCTTACAGAGGACATCTTTATCATATTGTCATTTCATAGTCCAAGTTATGTGATACTTTTGTGAACATTAAGGAGGAAATACATAAACAGCTCCTGCTTTTTTTTATCTGGAATACACTAAATGTAATAGTTTTTTTATTAGAATATTGTTTAGATTTTATACTTACAGTGTCTGAGACAATGATATCTGGAAAGCAACACAGTTGTGAAGGTTGCTAATCATGACAGTGAAGGCTAGCTATATGTTACTTTAGTACTAGTTTGTAAACTGTATTAGAATAGATTTCGATGTAATTTTCATACCTTAGTGAAGAATCTGTAATGTGCATTGTATAGGCCCATGTTTAATAATGATTGTATCCATGTTTCCTATCCTATATATATTGCTTGTTATGTGTAAATGTTTGAAAACGGACATACTTGTAGCTGCAAAACTTCATGTTTCTTGTCAGTTCAAGGATTGACTATGAATTTTCTTTCAGTTTTTTGTGTACATTAAATTCAGGTGATTTTATTACACTAGAGAAGGCTTTGGTCTCTGTTCAGTCCATTTATACTTTAAAAAACACAGGTATGGAGTATTCAGTACGTACATGTATTAAGGTATTACATGTACTTGAACTCCATCTATTTTTTGTGTACACTTCTAATTTTGTTTTGGAGGTAGACAGTTACATATTGAAGTTGTCAGCATAGAAAAAGAAAGTTGTAGTATAGTTTTTCTTGAAGAATATGACCATTAAAAAAAACTGCAAATATTGATGAAGGTATGTGTATAAACATAGTATATTGCAAATTTTTGCTGACGGATCCAAGGGGTAAATATTTATGCATTTTTGTTGAACCTGTTTTAGCATTCAATTTATTCTGAGCTATTGATCCCGTAGATAGGTAAATCAGGGTTTATTTATCATGTATACATGTATGATTACAGTCCTATGAATCTCCAAGCTATGTTATGCACTGCATGACAGAAAGAACAATCTGTTTTCAGTATTGTATTTTAATCATGTGACCTTCAATGATTTTTTTTTTTATTTTTCTTGTTTTTTGTTTTTGTTTTTTTGTGGTTTGTTTTTTTTTGTTCCCTGCAGTACAGTATTTATTTGTAAAAAGATTTTTAAAAATGTCAATCATGGATTTCTACAGTATATTGTTATTTACAGGATAACAAACTTATTGGAAGTTTTGAAATGTGTACAGAACTGTGCATTTACTCTAAATGGGGTAGTTATGGCAACTTAGCATATTGAAATAAATGTAAAATATTTTGCATAGTGAATTTGTGGGGGTTTGTTTGTTATGAAAGTATTGAAAAGTATATTTCGACTTAAATATTGATTAGTTGGTACCTAATAGGTTTATAACATGCAACCAATTCTCATGTGATTTCATAATATTTAAGAAAATACATGTATATATATATTTTGAAATTTGACTAAAGAATTCTTCAATAATAGTCAATATTCGTTGGTTAATGATATACATGTACATAAAAACAAATGAAATCCTTAATGAAAATTTATTTTTATTTTGAAAAAAGCTCAAGTGAAACAATATATGTGTAGACTTTTTTCATGAAACTTTTTATGTAGACTTTTTTCGTAACTCTCTAAAACTGGGATTCTACATGTATCATGCATGTTTTTGGACACACTCTTTGTTAAAAGTCTATCACAGCAACTTTGTAATTTCATGTGTCAAAGCATTAATTAAGGTTTGTTGTCTTTAGGTGCCTTGCACAGTGCAACAAATGGATTCAGTGTTAGTGCTTGTGTGTTTTAAATCAAATCATTGCAATGAATTTCTTATCTCTCTCTTTATTTCATATATCAAATGCCATAAAATTTGTATTGGGAATTGAAAAAAAAAAAAGGAAAGACTTCCTTTATGTTAAAAGACCTATGCTACAATGATAGCCACTTTTCACCAGGAAAAAAAACTTGGAACTTTGTATGGTACTTCAGTGCCATTTGCAGATGTGCATATTGTAGGGACAGGAGGATCTAATTACTATCCTTATAATTATGGTGGATCTAAGAGTTCCTGTTCATGCTTTCTCTTCCATACCATGCAGTACATTAAAGGTTTAATTTGGAGCACTTTCAATTTGGGGAACTGGAAAAATACTCATTTTTAACAAAAACAATCTCTCGTTTTTGATCCTTTTAGCCTTTCCTTTGTTTTTATATTGTTTTGAAGACGAAATTGCACCTGTTGAGGGGTTACCCCATTTGTTAATCATAATTCTCTGCATACAAATTCCATGATGCTGTTTTAAATGAGAGAAAAAATGTCCAACAAATGATGCTGGTCCAGCATTGAGTCTTTTAATGTGATCAAGTGTCGCTAGCTATATCAACAATTGACAATAGTTCTTTGATTCTATATGTTTCAGCCAAGCCTACACATGAAATTGATATAACCCTCTCTTGTTATTGTCTGCTTCAGTGTGGAAATGGAAAGTACCAGATACAAATAGTCGCAATTGAGAGAGGGGGTATTAATAGCTCAGTTCTCCTCATGAAGAGAAGGAACTGATGAGAGGGGGTATTAATAGCTCAGTTCTCCTCGTGAAGAGAAGGAACTGATGAGAGGGGGATTTATAGAAATCACGTAGGTTTTGTGAATATTGTTTTTATTCGCAAAAAGTATAAGGTTCTTGTAAATAAATTGGTATATACATGGTAATAATGGAATTGAACTTTGGCGAAAGTTGTGTATCGCTAATAAATCCACAGCTGGCTCCAGTGTGTGGCATGTCAGCTATTGTGATGTGTTTGTTACCTGGAATGCTCCTAAGCTGATTATATAAATATACTGAGCAGTAGATCTGGCGACGATGCACCAAAGTCACTAAAACATATACATGTAGTTTTATTCCTAAACATCTTGCTATTAATCAGTATATAGTTATAATAAGTTTGGAGGTCTCTGTCAAATCAGAGGTCCGGGTTCCCCGGCAGGATGAAAAGGTTCGTATTGCAGGGGAAAAAATTGTGTCTTTGATAATCTTCTTTACTCGTAGATGTATAATTGAGGAGAGGGATTGCAACGCTTGATGTCTTTCCTTCTTTCACATATCTTCCCGTTCCACTGTGTGTCAGAATTATGACTGGGTAAGGGAGAACGACTTGAAGCTCATACTTGGTACAGCAATTACTAATGTGTATCAGGATCTTAAGTCATATACTGATAACCATAATCTCGGTAAATGGTGTAAAAAAGAAAAGGAATCTTTTTCTCTGGTGCGTGATTCTAATTTGTAGTCGAAAGATATTGTTATGACCAGCTAGTATGTCGTGGTCTTGAACCAAAATGAGTTGGATGAAATATTAGGCCACTAATTTTTTTTTAAAGACATTTGTCCCAAACTATAACATTGGTAATGGACAAATTTCAAGGTCAGTTGAATATCAAGGATGCTGAATAAATATTGATTTGTCCGGGTCATAATATGCTGAAGTGAACAATTCAAATATCTTGGGTTTCTAAGTTGCACCTTAAACACGTTTGAATATGAAATAAATGTAACTGTGAGAATTGTACATGTGTCTTGGAATCAGAGTGACGTCAACGTTGGAGTTAATTGAGGTTAGGTCGACCCTTTTGCGCTTTTAATGTCTAAAATATGACAGCATTATATACGTAATATATTATTTTCTGTGTAGCACCAAATTAACATAAGTTCAAATAACTGAAAATATCTTTAATTATTTGAAGAAATAATCAATTCATTTGATTTTTGCAACAATTCATTTAGAGGTCTTTTCAAATAATCAATATGTTCAAATCTAAATTATTGCGCGCATATATTGAATTGTTTATAGCATTAATATGCTGAATTTATGCACGCCATAATATTGAATTGTTGCTTTCATCAAAAGGAATTAATGTTAAGAACTGAATTGATGCCCACTATAATTCAATTGAAGGGAGCAATTTAATTCGCACCAATTAAATTTTTTGCACAATAACTGAGTTACTGTTCTTTTATCGTTGAATTATTGCGTGCATTAATTTAATTAATTAGTATGCGCATTTATTGAATTATTGCCCTCTTCAATTGAATTTTATAGTAATATCATTAATTCAATTGATGCGCGAAATAATTTTAGGGAGATCAATTATTTAATAAGAGATATCTTTAATTCATCATATCCACAACTGAATTAATGATCTCGTTTTAAATGAACTGTTATTATCTTTAAAGAATCAATACTCACATATTTCCTTATATATAATTGTTGTAAATAAGTAAAGATATATTCAATTGAATTTAAAAAATTAAATATTTCACCACATTGATGCCCGCATCAATTCAATTGATGAGAACAATGATTAATATTTGCATCAACTCGATTATTGCCCTTGATTCAATTGATGTGTGCATCTAATCAGTTATTGCTTGCGATAATTCAGTTGATGCGCGCATCAAATTAATTACTACTACTACGCGCAGTGACTCAACTGATGAGAGCAATAATTGATTTGATGCTCGCATCAAATGAATTTTTGCGCGCAATAATTGAATTAATTATATCTTCAAATAATCAATGATATCTTTAATAATAATAATGCACTTATATAGCGCCTGATCTAAATATACTCTAAAGCGCTTTACACTATACTAAAATGCAAATCAAAATTATACAAAATACATAAAATACTTAATAATGCCAGATATCAATATCGCACAATGAACAATTGGAAATTATGATAGAAATAAGCTAGAGAAAATTAGAAATTAATTCATATTATAAAAAAAAATCATAAAATACTATCTTGAGTATAAGTTGTGTGATACACGGAGTGCCCTTTATGAAGTCATCTAAGGAAAGTATTTCAGTCGCAAATATGTCTGATCAGAGAGAAGTATGATGCGTCCGCATGTTTGTCATCTCTTTCTGAGTTTACGGAAATGTCTGCTTGACGTCGACGGGGTTGATAGCACGATGGATCCAAACTTGTTCATTCATTCAATCTTTATTTCCTGCCTTAGGAGATTATAAGTTAAGTACAATTAAATTAAATAAGTATGACTACAACATACAACAATATGTAATGCTATAATCTAATGATACACATAGTGAAAATGAGGCGAAAAATCTCTGTACAATGCTTACTGGAAGTAGAAAAAGTAACATTCCGATTTGTGCAACAAAATTGATTGCATACAGAGCTGTAGCAGCTGTCTCTTTGAATGAAAATTACATGGGTTATTGAAATGCTTTACTGCGTAGAACATCTGTAGTATTGTGCTGAAGCACTACGCACTAATCTGAAGTTTAAATGACGGAATGATACATCGTCCTCCTGGTTCAAGTGGGTAGATATCTGCCCGCCAAGAAGTACAACGTACCACTCGAATTCCGAAAGTCCACAGAGTTCTGCGCATAATTCTACACAGAAACAGTCAGCTATAGCGTTCCACCAAACTTCTCTAATACTAGCGGTACATGAACATGAGCATGAAGAATGACAAAAAACATCTGTAAAAGAGTTGCCACATAAACGACACAAATAGATAACGCCATTAACATGCATGCCTGAGTATATTTTGCATATAAATTTGCAAAGTTGAACGTTGGGTAGGCTCCAAATAGTTGCAGGATTTTTATCAGAAAATATTTGTCTGAAGAGATGAAAGTCGGAACTGTTCATCCTGAGCTGTCGCTGGTCTTGGTGATATAATCTTACGGTTTTTCTGGTTATTTTTTTCCAGGATAGTTTGTCGGGGAAAAATCCCGTGTCCAGCCACACACTGATATGGTTGGTAAGATCGTACGATTGCAAAATGTTGAAAATGTCCGGAATAAAACCGTATTGAGTCTCTGAAAGATTTTGAAAGTAAGAGTATAATCTGGTTAAAATTATTTTTTTGGGAAGAGTGTGTATATCCATTCGGCATAGTCTTCCTAGAAATAGTAGTTTTCTTGCATCTATTTCTGCGCTGATACAATACATCAAAAAGTGATTCGCATATATCGGATCTACATAATTTCGGCAAGTTTAAGGATTTTTTGCACACAAAATGTTGGAAAGTACGTAGTTTTTGGTGGTCTGAGCAGGACATATTGTTCCAAAGTTCACATCCATAAAGTACTGTGGGCATCACTATTGTTTTGTATAAGTGAGATACGGTCATTGGGTTAAGAAATTGAGATCCTAAGTCAGATAAAGCAAAAAATGACTTTCGGCCCTTTTCGCAGGCTCTATCTAATCTTTGGGAAAGCTTGAAATTCTGATGAATCACAATGCCTAAGTGGTCGTAGAATTTTCCGCATGGGATGAGCGATTGTCCCAGATGCCATACAAAATTGTTTTCGACATTGTTTTTCTTGCCTTGGAATTTCAAAATGCACGATTTTGATGCATTACATGAGAATCGCCATTTATTTGAATATGAGTTAGCAATATCTAGCATATTTTGGAGGGCAACTGGAGACAATCCAATACAAGATATGTCATCTGCTAATGAGGGACAGCCGCTCATAACATTAAGGATACCTGTATTAGGACTATTTCGCTCTAATTCATTAATAAGGTCATTAATGAAAACAAGGTATAAAAATGAAGACAAAACACCACCCTGTCTTACACCTTGGTTAACAGAAAACCATCTAGATTGAGTATGATTAACAATAATAGAACTTGATGTTCCTTGATGACAATCATTAATCAGTGACCAGGTTTTGCCTGTTATTCCAAGTTTGTATAGCTTTAACATGAGGCCGTTCCTCCAAACCGTGTCAAACGCTTTACTGCTATCCAAAAAACTGACATACACATTATTGCCTTGTTCTAAGTTATGAAAAATTGTCTCTTGTATATTAAATGATGCAGTTAGACAGCCGAGATATTTTTGAAAATCTTGCTGTTGATCATTAGGAAAATGCTTCCATGCTATAACTGATTCTGATATACGAGGAAGAATTAATTTCTCAAAGATTTTGAAGAGGCAGGATAAAAGGGATACCGGTCTGTAACTGTTGCAGTGGGATTTTACTTTGTTATCACCTTTGTATAATGGAACTATTAGACCTCGCTTCCATTCAGAAGGAATAATACCACAAAATATGACTGCGTTGTACATTTTTAGGAGGCAAAGAATAAGATTTTTACCTCCGTAAATAACATGCTCATTTGTTAAGGAATCATACCCTGGTGCTTTCCGCAACTTTAAACTATTTATAACCGATGCTAGTTCTTCCAGTTTTATTTCACCACCGGGTAGATCACCCTGAATTAACACGTGCTACAGACATAAACGTGAATCGAACATAACACACCGAGGGTAAGCAATAGGAAGACTACGTCAGGACTAATATATATATATATATATATATATATATATATATATACATATATCGAATAAGAGACGGGTGCTCTAATACAGAGTCTTTTCGAGGTTTTTTTTATGACATACAGATATCTAGAATTTGAATTGTTTTCACTCACCTGAGCTGAAAACTCAAATGAGCTTTTCTAATCGGAAGCTTTTCACACTTTTGAAACCTTGAGAATAATTTGATCAAATTTGGCACAATGTATTCTCGGTCAATGAAACAGAAAATACTCGCAGCAGGGGATCATTGTCGTATGTTGGAATACGTAGGAGCATCCTTTGAAAATTCAGGAGTATAATTTGCCAAATATGCAAGCATCAACACGTGTGTAAATTCAGGTTTAAATAATGACCCATGAGGTCCCATGCAGTCCCAAAAAAGTGTGTGTATTCAAGTTCGTTCACACTATGACCAATGAGATCTTAACGAGGCCATAAAAGGGTTTTGAACTTAAAAGTAGGAATATAAATAAGAAAATTAAATTCCAAATTCTCTTTTAAAAACCAGGAAGACTCTTGTCAAATTAAAACGCATGCCCTCTCCTGCAGTATACACTCACGTGTACTCGCGCCATGGCCCAGGGAGGACTAATCTCGGCTGGATATATATGGAGTGACGGCGAAGGTGTCAGTTCGAATATCCAGTCAAGATTAGGGCAGGGCCACAGAGAGTATACTAAGTGTTAAATAAGGATATGTACGAAAAATCGCTAGAAAGTCCATCTCAAGAACCACAAAGGTACAACACGTCAAAAAATTGATTGATTGTATGTTGTTTAAAGTCCAGTTCGAGAATTTTTCACTCACATGGAAATGTCACCATTGCCGTTGAAGGGATGCAAAAATTGAGACCTATGCTCCGCGCTTATGGTCTTTGAGCAGGGAGGAATCTTTATCGTGCCACACCGTGCATTTAGTCGCCTCTTACAACAAGCAAGGGGTTCTGAGGACCTATTCTAACCCGGATCCCCACGGGATCGTCAAATTAAAAGATAAAAACCCTCATACATTGTAGACTCAATTCAGTCTGTTCACTCAGTGACTCTCGAAGTTCTGGTGGAGCGAGGACACAGGAGAGGATTAAAAATTTTATATAGGAGTATATATGTATAGGAAAATTCTTTTTAACAAATCTTACTCTTAAGAACCACAAACCTTTAAGGCCCAAACGAGTCCAAATAATTAAAAAAGCCTTCTATTTTGTGTTTGTCTATGGCATTGCCCATGAGTTTAGAATTCATCGATTTTATAAAGGAAATTTCGTTTTTGAAGATATTCTCAAGAACCACGGGGTAAGATATGTCAAATCAATATGCAAAAAATGTCAAGTCGTGCAGATTTTAGTTTGTTCACACTATGTTCCGTTTGATTAAATGCAACTGATACGGTGAGCAGTGTGGGCCGTGTGCTCACGTGTCAACTTTTAACGATGATGGATAGTCACTGAAGGTAAATATCCATTTAAATTAATGGAGAAAAATTATACATAACCGATATGCACAATATGTTATCGGTAAATGATCTTGAAAATTTGCTATATTTTATCGATGTGTTCCTTACAATACAAAATTGAAATGATTAAATCAAATGTTTCAATTTTAAGGTTAAATAGAAAAATCAATACTACAAATGGGAATATGATTTAAGTACAAGACCATATCATATAAACATGTAGTGTAAATTTATGTATTTCAGTTCAACCTAGATATTGAGAGAGAGAGAGAGACGGAAATGGTGCATTATGCTTCATTGCATTTGATGTAAAAACTTTCTAACAGATGGCAGAGATTCCGCTCTTTTGAGTAACCCTGTATATATTGATAGCGCGCGTGCATCAACCCAGTGAGTAATGTAGCCATGGCAATGTTCTCTCAGGTTGCAGAAGAATTTTGTCAGATGCTGTACATAATCTGACTGATAACAGAAGTCGGACATTTTATTTTCTGGATTATACTTCTATCCCAAGGTACATGTATTAATTTATAATGAAATGGATCGAAATATTCCATCTCGATGCCAAAAACATTCACATAGTTGACATATACTGGAATCGGCCAATTACTCGTGCAATGTCTACCACACCTTTTAAAGAATATTTTCTTCTAACTAGTGCGACTTAATATCCTTTTTTTTTTTCTCTATCTGACAGCTGCTGAGATTCGGACCTCCAAAATGTCCAGTACCAAGTCCAAGAAGAAGCACCGAACTCGGACACAGCGCTACACATCCAATGTGTTTGCAATGTTTAATCAGGCCCAGATTCAGGAATTCAAGGTAATCACCGCTCTGATAAAGTCTCGCGGTATCTCGAGGGTGGGTAGGATGGGTTTCTAGCACATTGTGCCAATTAATCCAAGATAGTTTCTTAATGATGCTGTACGTAACGTCGGGGACATGTTCAAATGATTAAAAATGACCAACGCTAGACACCCTGGCGTTAGTATTAGTGCTATATGTGTTGCAACCCTTCATTGGAATAAAGTTGTCTTCTGTTTTAACATCTAGGCCAAGAAAACTTTGTCAGTTCTAATTGAAAGTGCCCCATTTTGAAACTTGGAGAAGACTTTATAGTGTAAAAGTTTACAACGGCAATATGTAGACAGGCGAAGACATTAAGCCTGTAGACAAGACAAAAATAGATTAGGTACTATGATAAATCAACTCAAAATTTAAATGACGTCACTACGTCAGTGTAAATTGCAGATGCTGTCGTTGATGGCAAGTGATTGTTGTGCTGTCTGTCTTTTACTTCGTGGCAGACATGATCTAACCGAGATTAATATGTATAGGACAGAGTCCGTTTTAATTTTAAGACCCAAAATATAACGCGATTGTTAGCTTCCGTACCTATGCATGGCATATGTTCACTATAATTTAAACATCACAATGATGTCCGACGTTGAAATAAAACGCTAGTTAAAAAAAACAAAAAAACACGGCAAGCTACCAGGACCCCAATAAAGGCCGTTCCAAGTTTTATAGAGGAAAGAATACGATTTGTCGAGGAAAAAACCGATTCAAAGATTTGAAATGTTTCAAATCATATAAGCATTGTCTCCCGATCTAGGGGCAATCGGGAAGCCAGGTTGATTATCAAGAGCTAGAGTTAAGACTTTTTTTTTCAATTTAACATGAAGAATGGTGATTTAGCCATGTACAGTGTCTCTCGGTCATTACCCAGGTTGTGACCCGTGGGCACTTTGTTCCTGTACATATTGATATACAATTAACATTTCATTTGTTTTGGACAACAGGAGGCTTTCAACATGATCGACCAGAACCGAGATGGCTACATTGACAAGGACGACCTCCTCGAGATGATGACGTCTTTAGGGAAAGACCCGTCTAACGAATATCTGGAAAAGATGATCAAAGAAGCGCCTGGACCAATCAACTTCACAATGTTCCTCACACTCTTCGGGGAAAAACTGAATGGAACAGATCCCGAGGACGTCATTAAAAACGCCTTTGCTTGCTTCGACATCAATGATTCAGGTAACAGGACAGTATCCCCTTCAAAAAGACGGTCTTCACCTGAAGAACTAAAACTTCATCAAAGGCAAATCCAGCATATGCTGAAAATTGGGTGGGGCTTTTAAAATTTACTGAAGAACAGCTTATCCAGAAAAGACTCAACTTGTGTATCAGCAACTTCGTAGTGTAGGTCCAAATTTGGTAAACGTGTCAAGATCAACAAGGGAGGTTTAAATTTCGCATATAGTTGGAGTTTTTGAATTCGTCAGGAATTAAAATGACAACATCCCTTCAGAAGGGGGATAGGGGTTGCAAATTCTCTTTTGGTTAAATATTTTGAACAAAAATTGTCATCTTTTGACATTTTGGGGTCTTCAACCTTCCTTAAAAAGCAGAAAAGGTACAAACTTTAGTCAGAGCCACCCCCCCCCCCCCTTTAAAAAAATATATGGATCCGCCACTGCATCCAATTTGTCCAAACTAAGTTTGAAAGTAAATATCTTCATGATTTAGCAAATTATTAGAGCTTCTGTAGGTTGTATACGAGTAAATTTGTAATAACCCTCCCCCTCAGCAGAATGGGCTTCCTTTACAGATGCAAAGGACTGCATGCAACAATCTTTTTCAACTGGTGGAAATTTGGTAAAAAAAAAAAAAAAAAAAAAAAAAATATCTTACATATTTGTAATAGATGAATTTTCCCCAATTTCCTTTCAGGTTTGATTCAGGATGAGTATTTGAGGGAGTGCCTGATGACAATGGGTGAACGCTGGACAGATGATATGGTGGACGATCTTTTTCATGGAGCTCCCATACAAAATGGATTCTTTGACTACATGGAATTCACACGCACACTCAAGCATGGGTCACGTGATAAAGAAGATGATCAGGTGCCCTCTCTACCACTAGAAGAGTTAGCTTTCAATCCTAATGCTCCTAAGTAGTGACAAAGATTTTAAATTTAGTTATCCTTAGGACATAATATCACCAACAATATTTCATATTATGAACATCTCTTCAGAAGATGAAAAGGCACAGGATTTTGTACAATTCTTTACTTCATATGATTTATTTGTATGTATTCAATAAAAAAAATTTCAACAACACATATATTCTCATGAAATGTAGAGAAAAAATGTGACATAATTCAATTTTTTTCATAAAATATTGTTTACAATACGAATATCATAACTTTCAACATGAAGATTTCTGTAAAATGATTAAATGAGAGGTGCTAGTATTTTAAAAATTTTCATCTGTGTGTAAAGATGCCAATATCTGGGCAGTATTGGAATGGCTTGCTTCTGCTTGGACCTCTGTAAAACAGATATAAAAAGAATTTGATCAAGTTCACCACTTTCTTCAAAATACATGATAAAATTGAAAGAGTTGTGCAGTCCTATATTTTTTTTCCCCATAAGATCTGTTGAGATTTTTTTCTGTCAAAGCATTTTAAAATTCCGTGCATTTTGCCACATGATCCATGAATATTCTTCCTCATTTATGATGGTAAAATACAACACTTGCAAGGGCTTCACAGCAAAGGTGACAATCATCATTCATGCATTTTGTCAACAATTTCTAAAAATTATTTTACATGGATACTAAATCATCTCCGACTCTGACCAACTGCAAGTTGATGTCACTAGAGCAGAGAGATGTGAAGATCTTGATAGCTTGTATGCTTTGTGAGTACGAATTATCATACACTAGTAATGAGTAATCATCACCCTTGCTGTACACAACTATATGGCATTGTATACCTTTAACTGACGATATCGTCTTTAAAAGAACACTTATTCTAAATGTTTTGATATTTTAAAATCAACTAGCTACAGTTTGTATGTTATAGATAATAACTGAATATGCTACAGTTTGTATGTTACAGATAATAACTGAATATGCTACATTTTAAAGAAATAGCAATCATAATGGATGAGAAATAAATACTTGTATCAGCTACATATCCCTTGTCCATTAAATTATATAGCTTAGCTGGAGAGTTTATTGTGCTATCATGATTTAATATTCAATTTGTCTTAGTACTGGTACAAGTATCCCCCTTCAAACCCTTCCCTCTAAGTTCACGCCCCAATTTGAAAATGCTTCTGACAACCTTATCCTACTTCACATACCTCAGCATTCTGTTGTATATTTTCTCCTTGGAGATTTCCCGTGGTCCTTCCTCCTCTGACCCAGCTGCCTCTGTCTCCAAATATATGTCAAAGCACATCAACAGTCGCTGCATCTGATTGGACAGAATTGTGTCACATGACTTAGATTTCATTAGCTCCTCATGGTGAACATTCACCTCTTCCTCCATTTCCTGTAAGCAGATTTGTCATGTTAGAACTGTTATAATTTCTTGTCAAAAAAATAGAATTTAAGTATCATGGAATCATAATTATTAGAAGAAGTCCAATTTCCATTGATTTCATAGGATAGTTCTGTCCCACAACTTTTGATTTGATATTCACAATTCATATATTTCAATGTACAAAATCCATATCTATAAAATAAATCCCAACAAAACTGTAACAAATTGGCAATCCATAAAAATTACCCCCCCCCCTACTTTGAATTTAAATGACTTGTATAAAATATTATTCCGTGACTCCAATGCAAGTTTAATCCAAAATACAAATACTTCTGAAGCATTTTGTCAGAACAAAATTATACTACATTTTTGTACATGTAAGTGTAAATTTCTTTTATTAAAGTTTCAATAATCATAAACTTTACCTTTCTCTCTCTCTCCCCCCCCCCCCCCCCCCCCCCCCCCCCCCCCCCCCCCCAATGTGATTATATTCAATTTCATGACATAAAATCTAAAATCTCACAAATAGAGCAAATAACATAAAAACTTCTGAAATTATGGGAATCTGAACATGAAATCCTCAAAATGATCCATTGAGCTACTCAGAAATACTACATTGCTACTTCTACAAAATCAATTTTCAAATCATGAAAAATTTTTGGATAAGAAAATTGATTTTTAGCAAGTGTCCTTCATCAAATTCTGTAGAATCATTTCAGTTTCAGAGGGCCAATTTCTTATTATGGCCAAGTTTTGACTTACTTTCACATGTTCATCATTGATTGCTGATCTCTCATGCTGCCATAACACAGACACAGCAAACATTGGAGCCACCTTAGGATAGTCGTGGGTCATCACAACCTGGGCTGTCATCTTAGCTGAAGTCAACAAAAACATGTTAACAGGCATGAACAATCCAACACATCATGACATGTTTTATGAAGACAAGAAGGAAATGGAATTTTTGTGGAACACGTGATACACCTGCCAGATGTTAATTCATTAAAACCAGATCAGTGTGCGCGAGACAAAATTATGTCAACCTTGATGCAACAACTGACTGGTCAATATATCTCTTTAACTGTTCAAATAACTACAGAAATGATATTTCAAAACATATTTCATTTTATTACATGTATTTAGATAATTTCTTTCACATGATGTGAATTACTTGTTTTGGGTTGTACACAGAAATGCCCCATATCTAAAGGAGTGATAAATCATATCCACAGCCTTCTTACATTACACTCATTAATCAATTTTTAACTTGACAGATCCAACTTGGCTTTTATCAAAGTGATCTTTGCATATCAAAATGCCATGACTTGGATCATTCCTTTGAGAAAATGGAATCTTTTAACTGAATAGATGCCATTTAGTTCTTGTTAGAATGACCTCCTTAAAACATTGTGGCTGAGATCATTACTCCCACGGGACAGATGGAATTACTCCATCTGTTAAGTGCTTTACTTGTAAAGTTTTTGCATTATTGTATTACAATATTGCATTTGTCATTATTATTGTAAAACAAATTAATATAGAGTTATTGAACTTGTGTTTGTGAATATTGGCCAAGTTAAGTTTCAAAAATTCATGAACAATCTTACTCAAGATGCATCAGTTGACAAAATTTGACCATTCAAGGTTGAAATGGACATGAAAATGCTAACAGACAGACACAAGAAATCAACTCGACGCAGGCATAAAAGGTATCAGGCCGCAGAAGATACAAAGAAATAATTCGATTAATAATTTTATTATCATTTCTTTTTTAAATTAGATTGGGTCACAGTGAGAATATGAATTTCGTACATCCATGCAGGATGAAAGTTAATTGTAAAGTCACACTTAATTAAGATATCTTTTAGTTATCAAAATTAGCTAGTAGAGATAATTTTAAGTAGAAGGTAAACAACTTTAAAAGGCATATATATACATATATGTATGTTTGGAGTTTCTACTTGGCTAGATTTGACTCCCTCAAGACCACTTACATATATTACTAGTTGTGTGAATCCACAAAAGTAGTCTCAAATCCACAAGACACTGTAAACCCATTTTGTATTTCATGAACAAATAGTAATATGAATTCAACCAGAAACAAATGCAGTACAAATTGACAACTATAATGTTTATTTTTTAAATACACTCAATTTATATATATATATATATATATATATATATATATATATATATATAAAATTCAAACATAAAATTAACAATAACTTTAATGCCCAATTAAATATTATATTACATTAATTTTTGGAAGAAATCATACAAAAAAAACCCAAAAAACCAAAACAAAAACAAAAAACACAAAAAAAAACATAAAAAAAATTAATCCAGCAGAAACGCATGTACATTTTGAAAACCCATTTCGGAATAGACCATGCTCTTGCGGGGCCTGTAATGAACGCCAAAGCATATGTCTCATCTTCAATGGGCATATAAAATTTAAGAAAATCAAAATTATTGCCACATGCACATATATTTAATATCCATACACAAGATGGTCCTCACTTGAAAACTGGGGAGGGAGGATTAGAAAAAGATATAACATTAAATGTCAAATAATGTGGTTAAACTCTTGCAAGGGAGGTTGAAATGGATCAAAATTGCAATATATCTAGAGTGACCCACAAAGAAACTACACAGCAAATTTCACTTGATATATTGTATGTGACAGACAAATGGAAATCCCAAACAGACAGACATCACTGTGCTACAACACATCCCATCTAAAATGGCATATAAAAAGTCTTAAATTTAATGATACTAATTTGGCATTTTGAAACCTGATCAAAAGTGGGCCAAACTAATCGAGCTGCTTGACCTACCTGATCCTCTTTCAATGACAGCTGTGAAGAAGATATCTGACTTCTCCACAATCTCGTCTGCCACAAGTGTCTGTGTGTAGGTCAGTGATGAGAAGTCTTCAAATGTGGACCGTTTCCAAGATGTCAGACGAGACACAATTTTACTGGGGAATAATCCTTGGTATTCTGGATTCACCACCACATTACCTGTTTCTGTAAAAGAATAAGAATTGTACGTTTGTATTCCCTGAATATTTGTTGCCAACTTAATATTTTTCATTGAAAAATACTGCTTAAATGTATGCATCCCTCTCCTTTCACTTATGGCTATCTGCGAGACAATTTCATTGGATCTCAAATATGCATGATGAGAATGATATAATGTGTTACTAAAAAAATTAATTCTTAGTCTAAAATGGAAGATCTGGTTTAGTACAGCCAGGGTTTAGCTGTTAAACAGTAATAATGGCTGCAGCAATGAAAACATGTTCTTTATGTTTATGCACAGAAATTTTTGTACACAAAAAATCTGACAGATCAATGACATTGGAACTGTCCACTTGTTCTTTCATAATTTAGCTTCAAAAGAGGGCAGAGGGGGGTGGGGGGAAGTTAATTACCAAAACACAACATTTCTCGTCTTTAGTCTCTGAATACTTCATTGGAAATGCCTGGTAGAATACAGACTTCCCACCGCTCTTTCTTAATGAAAGATAAACATAATTTCTCCTCATCAAATGTGCCAAGATGTTGGTTTGTTCATTTGTTAACTGCCAATGTCAAACACACTTCATGCCATTGTCATAATTGTGTATACATACAGATTCTGTGTTGGTTAGTTGACCGAAGTAATAGTAGAATAAGCGTTCTTATTTGTCAAGAGTAATATACCTGCACTCTATAAATAGTTAAAACTCTGACTAACCTTTACGCAGAAGCTCAGTAACTGGTCAAATTGCATCATATATATTTATGAGAAGCAATCAAATTTTCATGCAGAGAGCTCACGGGTGAAAGGGTAAAGCAGCATATGCTTCAGCTGTGGCGTGTGACGAGGGGTATTTTTGTACCATAGATTATAAAAAATGCGGGATGCACCTAAATCTACATGTGAATTCTAAATGTATCGCTTACATTAACTACATTGTACATACTGTATAAAGATGTAAATCATTCTTACATGTAGATAAGAGCACACAACACTGTTTAGACAAATAAAAAAAACACACCAAATGCTGCTGTCTGCTTCATCAAACACAGCCTTGATTTGACTCTCTGTTTCAATCGTCGAATTGTCTCCTGCATGTGAGCAAAGCTGACATCTTCCTCAGGGGTGTTTACAGCATTGTTCTCCAAGAACTGCAGACCCCCCAGCCACTGGGCCCATAGGTATGGCCAACCAACTTCTGAGATGTAGCTGGTGAAATCCTTTAAACTGAAATTATCAAGGAAGAGCTCAACAAAACCACATATATGTATTTAAAAATCAACTGATCAAAATGTACTTAAAATTTGAAACTAACCCTAATTTCCGAAGCTCATAGTGATTGGCTGGGTTAGGGGAGGTGCTGCCATGATCACCAGGATAAAGATCTGTTAGAATGGACTCTGGTGCTAGGAGATCACTGAAAAGGAAATTGTATAACTTCAAAGCCACAAGTTATAACATGGTACTGGCAGGTACTGCTAAACAGTGCAGGGCAATAAAGTCAAGGTTAGGATCATGATCAATATGAATTATGAAATGAACACCAATTTCAAAATGCTGAAATGCTGGACAAGGAATATCAATGTAAAAGTATTGTACCGATTATCAAGTTGAAAACTTTCTGTTTCTTTTGCAACAATATTCTTCTATCAATATATTAAATTATTAGAAATTCATTAAATAGCAATATGAGAAAATCATGAAAAGATGATGGTCTAATTTGCTCCCTAAAAATGTGAAAATTTGTGAGAAAGCCTTTAGATTTGAAATTAGTTTTTTCAGACTGTAATTCTGCAACACAACTATGATGATGTTTATCACCAGTTTTGTGCCATTTCTTATAATATGACATAAGAAATAAAGCAATTTATTTATCATGATTCACCTCAAATGTAACTTTCAAATGTGACATTTTAAGTGGAAACACAAGAGCTGATAAAAAAGTTTATATCTAAAAGCACAAATGCATTGGCGAACAACATTTTTTTTTATTCTATCATTCACTCATATTTGAGAGATACAAGCTAAGTGACAATATACACTGAACATCATGCTCTCTGATACTCTTGATGTTTGCAGAGAGGAAAGTCATATAAAAAATGTACACCTTTTCATCAGAAATTAAAAATTCAGAAAGGGAAAGTTGTACACAGTTGAACTTCGGTATCTCAAACACTGATATCTCAAATACCAAGGATATATCAAAGTGATTTGGAACTCCCAACAACTTTTTCTTTAAGTGTTTTATTTCAATATCTCGAATACTCAGATATCATAAGTTTTTCTTGGTCCCATTGAGTTCAGGATAGCGAGGTTTGACTGTATTTATGATGTCATATCTTAGGATTACTAGCATATTTCTATAAATGACAGTGTATATCGTAAAGCGGTACAAAACATTCTTCATCATAATAAAGTAAACTCTGCTTCAAATAGTGTAAATTTATTTTAGGGAACCATATTAAGTTCACACCATATATACAGTTCTTTATCAAACACAAAAATGAAGTTGCTTTACAGCAGTATAAATCTAAAAGCACCAAAAATAGCATTGGATGTAGATAACATGACCTACGACAAATTCTTAAAAAATGAACACCAAAACATTACAAATGTTTAGTCAGACTATCCACAGACTGCAATATCACACTGTCCATAGACTGCAATATTACACTATCCACAGACTGCAATATCACACTGTCCATAGACTGCAATATTACACTATCCACAGACTGCAATACCACACTGTCCATAGACTGCAATATTACACTATCCACAGACTGTATTATTACACTATCCACAGACTGTATTATTACACTATCCACAGACTGCAATATTACACTATCCACAGACTGCAATATTACACTATCCACAGACTGCAATATTACACTATCCACAGACTGCAATATTACACTATCCACAGACTGTATTATTACACTATCCACAGACTGTATTATTACACTATCCACAGACTGTATTATTACACTATCCACAGACTGCATTATTACACTATCCACAGACTGCATGACGGAAACTCATATGTACAGATCATAATTACAGAGATCCTTACCTCCCAGAAACAGAGGTGGCATTACTCTCTGCCAAACTGAGGCTAATGTTGACGGTGATGATCTCCAGGGTCAGCAGGAAGTTAAAGGTTAAATGTAAAGTATTCCCATCTGGTAATAATAGAAAATGACTATAACATTCTCAACACTGCATTTAAAAAATATTACACAGACAAATATAAGTACATGTAGAGAGCTCCTACATACCTTTACAGTTGATGTCTAGTTTAACTGCCAATGGGTGCTTTTTGAGAGCTCGCTGTTTGCGTTCTTGAACACGACTATCCACAGTCTTTCTTCTTCTTTTCTGTTTCAAAGAGTAAAATTGTCTATACAGCGTACCTTTTTACATTATTTATGCTGCAAATCCACAGTAATGGAACTGTCTTTATAACTGCAAATACGTATTAAAGCTCTACATGAGTACACAAAATTCTCACTGATTTTTTGGAATGCTCTTGATCCTCCTGATCAGAGTCACTGTCCTCCTCTGGAAATTAAACAGATTAACTTCATTAACAGCTCTCTACTTCATAAACAGCTCTCTACTTCATAAACAGCTCTCTACTTCATAAACAGCTCTCTACTTCATAAACAGCTCTCTACTTCATTAACAGCTCTCCACTTCGTTAACAGCTCTCTACTTCGTTAACAGCTCTCTACTTCATTAACAGCTCTCTACTTCATTAACAGCTCTCTACTTCGTTAACAGCTCTCTACTTATTAACAGCTCTCTACTTCATTAACAGCTCTCCACTTTGTTAACAGCTCTCTACTCCGTTAACAGCTCTCTACTTCGTTAACAGCTTTCTACTTTCTTGTGTATATATACATTGTACATAATAAAAATGAAATAGAAAGTTACTCACCCACAACCTTTGCACTTGTTCTGATTGCTTTTGCAGCCTGTAGGTCTCCAGTGATGCTGATCTGAAGGCCTTTGTCTGCAGAAAATATATACATAAATACAAAGAAATCTATAGCTTTCATAAGAGATGATCAGCAGTATAAAAAGGTAAGTCTAGAAGGATGGGCAGCAATTATTATAACAAAGATGGACATCTGATGTAATCACTAATAATCAAATATGCTATCCAGCAGTATTTAGCAGTTTACATATAAACATGTACAATTGTTTGTTTTACCACAAGCTTGTCTGTATGCTGAGATTTGCATGTAGAGAACATAGAGAGAAGGAGGGAGGTGTCGGGCGGTCTCCTGTTGTTCTCTGATTTGGTCAAATGGCATGTCCAAGTACTCTTGGACAGGCTTGGTGGCCTGTAAGCAACAGAAGAAATTTTTCCTAAGCAACTCAGCAAGAATGGTTTTTTCAGTTATTATCACTGTTATCAAGGCTGTCATACGACCATAAACAAAACATCTTACCTCCAAAACAGTTTTCAGTTTGGGCTGTAGATTTTCTAAATATTCCTGTTTGTTTTTTATTTCTTGAGCAAGACCTTCTTTGCTTTGTTTTGAATCTTTCAATTTCTTGGCAAGTCTATAAAAGACATTAACATTTAAATCTGATAATACAGAACTGATTGTAATTTGAAAATACAGAACTGATTGTAATCTGATAATATGGAACTGACTGTAACCTGGTGATATAGAACTGACTGTAATCTGGTGATATAATACTGACTGTAATCTGGTGATATAATACTGATTGTAATCTGGTGATATAGTACTGACTGTAATCTGATAATATAGAACTGACTGTAATCTGGTGATATAGAACTGACTGTAATCTGATAATATAGAACTGACTGTAATCTGGTGATATAGTACTGACTGTAGTCTGGTGATATAGATCTGATTGTAATCTGGTGATATAGAACTGACTGTAATCTGGTGATATAGAACTGACTGTAATCTGGTGATATAGAACTGACTGTAATCTGGTGATATAGAACTGATTGTAATCTGGTGATATAGTACTGACTGTAATCTGGTGATATAGTACTGACTGTAATCTGATAATATAGAACTGACTGTAATCTGGTGATATAGAACTGACTGTAATCTGGTGATATAGTACTGACTGTAATCTGATAATATAGAACTGACTGTAATCTGGTGATATAGTACTGACTGTAATCTGGTGATATAGAACTGACTGTAATCTGGTGATATAGAACTGACTGTAATCTGGTGATATAGAACTGATTGTAATCTGGTGATATAGTACTGACTGTAATCTGGTGATATAGTACTGACTGTAATCTGGTGATATAGAACTGATTGTAATCTGGTGATATAGCGCTGACTGTAATCTGGTGATATAGAACTGGTGATATAGAACTGACTGTAATCTGGTGATATAGAACTGACTGTAATCTGGTGATATAGTACTGACTGTAATCTGGTGATATAGAACTGACAGTAATCTGGTGATATAGTACTGAGAGTTGTCTGGTAATAATAGGAAAATGACACAGAACTGACAGGTATCTGTTGAGATTGAACAGAGAGTTACTGAAAACATGGATATTTCTGTGTGTTGTTAATTACACATATTTCCTTTGCAAACCATACATGTAGTGTTTACTCATGTGATATCAGTGTCTTTAATTTATAAACTGCTTAACTAGGGGTATAGTACACATGGGGATAATTTACATGAAAATCTTGTAATCGCATATTTAGTGTAAATAACCCTCACACATAAATTTCCACATTTACAATACCTGGTGATATAGAAAACATAAGTCCCTTACTGTTTTCTCTGCTCGAGCTCCCAGCCCAGTCTAGCCAACCTCTGTTGATGTGGGTCAGTCTTTGTTGCCTCCTTAAAAATTTCAGAAATAGTTTTATCTGTTTGCTAAATTCATAAAATAGATCAGGATTACATTAAGGTATTGTACAAGAGATATGATTTATTAATTGCTTTTATGGAAATATGACTCATGCTTTTAGGTCAAATTCTATCCCATACTACAGTGAGTCTAATCATTGAACAGTTGTTCACTACATATATAAATTGGAACATTTTATTGCAATAAATCAACTTTAAACACATTACCATAGGATTGTGCATCAACCAGGAAATGAAAATAAAAACTCACAGGCCGGGAGATGTCAGCTGGGGCATCATTATAAAATTCCTTCAAAGTTACAAGCTCTATTTCTTCATCTTTTGATCTAAACATCATAAAAAACGGCTGTGTTCAAGTTTATATCATACACATTAAAACAGATCACATAACGTCTTTTCAAATCAACTTCTTTCACAAGTATGTCATAGTTAATCTTTAATATGACATGGTTGACATAATTTTACAATTTCTCTTTGCAGCGTTACAGAAAAAAATATCACATGCATTCAAATTTGATAGGAAGTGCAAGACCTGTTGACTTGTTCAAATGATGGCTATATAAGTGTATTTGCACATATTCAAATGATGATTTTGCCATCAAGCATTGCACATTGTTCAATGACAAGAGGAAATATGGCAAAACATCCCAGCCACTCATTGTGACCCACAGCACTCACTTGAATTCCAAACACTTAGTAATCTCTTTTTCCAGGTGCATAGTCTCGTACAGGAGGTTCTGTAGCTGAAGGTGGTACTGGTCTATTCTTTGTTTGGCCTACAATATATACATGAAGCTGGAGTCACTAATGTTGCAGATCTACATTTTTTTTAATGTTTGAAAGGTTATATTATCTCACCTCATTTGTATGTTCCCTGACTTTTTTGCAGCGCATGTGAGCCAGCCGATTTAGTTTTTTCAGATTTATAAAATCCACTGTAACACTGACTCTTTTCTTGTCAATTTCATCCAGTGGCTGTAATATTAGTACCAAGTAAATACAATACAAATCTTCTGGACAGATTCTGACTGGCAACTACACTAAATTCTAATTGATTCAGAAACATTTTGTATCAACTTCAACACAACCTAGTCATGAGTATTCAACATTATCCAAATGCTTAATCTCATCACCTCCCCCTATTTCTCTCTCTGTCTCTCTCTCTGTTCAACAGTGTAACCAATGCTTTGATGTTTAATCATTTATAAATTGCAATTGTTTTGTTTATTTGATGTGAAATGTACCTCAATAAATACTGTTGAAATTAAAATAAAAAAAAAAAAATACCATGCAAAATATGTGCTAATAACATGAAAAACAAGGTAAATTATGATAATATCTGTTATAATTTTTTGATTAAATGATAATATAATGGTAGTTTTTAGCAAATCAGAAATAAATCATTCATAAACAGTTACTATTAGTAATTACTTACAGCTTTTTTATCTTTAAGTAATTTAATGTCAAGCATGCTCTCTCGAATTTCAGAACACGTGGACTTGAAAATCTCAACATCTTTCTCTGGTGCCCTCCCTTCTACCTCAGTTTCTTCAGAATAAAATAAGCTGGAGGAAATCTTCGACTCCTAAAATGAATTTTTGAATATAAAGAATAACACTGATGTAAGCAATTATTTCCACATATTATAGAACACTGTGTCACTGCTGGGAATTGAATTGAGCAGTGAAGTCTCTTGGACAACACTGAACAGTCCAGTAAGGGCGAAACGATTACATGTGTAAACAGTGACGTTTCAATTACATGCTCTAAACATTTACAAATTGAGTAAACATTTACACAAAGGTCATTATTGATGTCTATCAGAAATAAAGTTTAATAAAACAAATTGTTTTATTTCATATTTAACAAAGAAAGTGTTTCAATACAGTCAGCAGATCATGGTATACTTAATTCGGGATTAAAAGATCCATCTTTGCAAGTGTAATTTTACAATGCTTTTTCTATGTCCAGTATGTAGCCAAACAAACCATTAATGCAATATTGGGTGACGGTGTAGAAAGTGAATGAGTTTAATGCATATTCTCTTGTCATAAAAACCAACAAATAAATAGTACTAATGTCAACTCATACTTATATTATAGTGAAAGAATGGTTTATTAAATTAGTGTTTCATGAATAAGTAGCCATAAAATTCAACACAAACTATTCTCCCATTTAGGAACAGTTTTGTTTACTGTTGTTCGTTTAAATGTTTACATAATTCAGTAAATGTTTCACCCTTACACAGTCCAGCAGTGCACTATAATCAATTTGAATTACTATTTAGACCTAGTAAACATGTCATGCATTTATCACTACCACAGTGCCCTCCTTCAGAGGGTAGAGGCATCCTATCTTCTACAAGCACCTGTGGAAAAAAGGTTTTGGGGGTAATCAGTTCCACCTAGCAAATGCAAGTGGTCCCAACCACAGTAGATATAAAAACCAATATAAGATACAGTATTATGCTTCATTTGGGGACTGAATATCTTGCAAACCTCTGACACAAGCCTCACTAACCGCAGCTGAGCTACAAATGCCTTGAACAGAAAAATCAAAGGTCTTAAGGGCCTGGGAGTCGACTCTTCCATGATTTCCAGCAAGGATGAGCTTCAAATCTTAATCCTTTCAGAGCAAAATTGCCATGAGTATGTTTAATATTAACTAGGCATCAAAGTATGTCAATACAGTGTTGTTAATTATGTTTTCTGGCACACAATGTGTTATCTGCAAATATTCTGAGTTTACACAAAATCATAATTACTTGAAAAAAGGCAATTTCATAAATACAGCCATTTGGTATTGGTAAATTAGATGCAATTGCATACATGAAAGAAGTTACCACAACGCAATCTGCAGAGATGATATGTATACAGCACAATGCAGTAATATAAATGAATCAACTTTCGTATTTTGCACCATATATTTCATTCAAAAATATCCTTTGTTTGAATATTAAGAACTCACATTTTCTCTTTCTCTTTGATTTTTATGAAATATAAAACACTTACTACAAAAATAAGACAACACTGGGATCTAATCTCAGGGAGAGTCATCGTGACTGCATATCTGAACTGACGTCTCTCCTGAAGAGGCATCTGTCCAAATACCCAGCTTCGACAAAACAGATCAGAAATTGCAAATATTTGTGATGTTAAGGTGCAAAGGTTACCATAAATAGAATCTAGATAAGTTTATGAAAATAATTTAGAAAATTGGTTGTTTTCAATGAATTATATAGTAAAATAAATAGATGTTGGTTTATTTATAACACCACGATGCGAGATCGACTCAAACACCGGCCATAATTTGTCCGATAAAAAAATAGCAGAATTGGATTTAATTATTGTAATCATACAAAATTGTATTTAAAGCCTACGAAGAACCCATAGTTTACAAGATATTTTCTATTGTACATTTTAAACTATTGTCTTCCGAACTGAGGAAATTCGAACTAATTAAACCGGACACGCTTTGCGTTTTATAGACTAATCACACTTTAACAAACAAGTAGTACGAATAAACCTTGGAGGTTTCTTGTTTAATTCTCTTCTGTTCGTTGCTTTCCTTCTTCAGTGATCTTTTCCGCTTTTCTGTTTTCTCTTCTTTCGATGTTTTTTCCATGATTATGCGCCCTTTGTTTCCTTCACAAACGAATTTCCAAACCCGATCACAGTAGATCTCGCTATACGAGCCCTGAACAAAATCAGTTCATAAAAATGCGCACCTAATTCTAGGCTATTTTAAGAAGGAAGCACTGGCTTAGTTGATCTAAAAATTTTCGATTAAAAAAATAAATAAATAAAATAATCGTATCGTTTTCTAAAGAAGATGAAATGATGATACTAGGCCTAATAAGTGAATATGGTCATCCTTTTTTAGTCGGAGGTTTTGTGGGAAATGTGATGGACCACAGAATCTTGAAAATAACAGTGGACCTAAAATACTGCCCTGGCATACCGAATAATACTGCCTGATAAATATGTTATAAACCATTTAACTGAAACTACTCCTATGGCTTTTAGCTTTTCACTAAATATAGAATGCCCTACGGTGTCAAATGCTTTTTGTAGGTCTAACATTGTACTCTTCCAGTGAACAGACCCTTGTAAGTAGTACCTCAGTTTTACATAAATGTAATCTCATCATGGGTGTATCAAACATGTCGATTTCTGAGGCCGGACTGTTAAATTCAAATATAGGTACGAAGGTGTATTGATTTTGATATATACGCCGCTGTGGGGGAAAAGGGGAGGGGGGGGGGGGGGGGGTATGGAGCGTCAAAATAACATAAACTGAAATCATTGAAGATATCTTTAATTATTTGAAAATATCGTCAATTCTTTTGTCAAAGAGCGCAATAATTCAAATTATTTGAATTGATGCGCGCATTAATTCAATTAACGAGAGTAATAATTGAATTAATGTTCGCAGCAATTTATTTGATGAGAGCAATAACTGAGTTGATGCGCGCATTAATTCAATTAATGCGTTCTTCAATTACTCTATATTAATTTGACGCTCCATAGGGAGGGTAGTTATGGAGACTCATAGTCTCAGTGTTCCTCATATTATTCACCGTGGCCAAATGTCATTGGGACACAACCATGTCTTCGCAGGATACAATCCACTTTATAATAATAATAATAATTATTATTATTATTATTATTGTGGGGGTGGGGTCATTTGTTCTTTTTTTATATTCTGAAACATATTAACCGTTTTGTGCATTCTCACATCATCTCGTGAGCACTCTTTCATACTACTATCACTCAACATAGTCGGTTGCATACTTCATATTCCAAGATGCAGATCAAAGATAGATTTCCAGTTTGCCGTAAATCCAGTCTAATTAAAATTAGATGTTATGCTAGATCTGCTCGTTATGTGTGCGAGTGGATTTATAACATAACATCTAATTTTAATCAGATTGCTCAAAGTCTGTATAATTTCAAAACTTCACATGAGTAAATTGCTACAAGTTTTTCAACTTTGTATTTGAAAAAAAATTAAAAAATTACCAGTCCAGTAATATGAGGAATTTTGTTTTGAACAATTGGAAATATATTGTTTGGTATACAGATAATAGTTTGTTTTTGATCTGTTTTTTATTTAATCCAGAGAAGGTTAAGTCGTAATCTGTAGTACCGAGTGCAGCGAAAAAGATTTAGCCGAAACATCGAGAACCAAAGACGTGTCGTCAGCATATATTGGGAAATTTGTGTTCCTTGTCATTCACCATTATATCTTTGTTATCTGTATTGTGTTTGACAGGGATAGCTAAAATGAACAAACAAGGACCAATAGGATCACCTTGTCTACAATTTCTCTGTATATTTCAAATTGTTCTGATAATAAATGTGTAATACAGATGCTTTCATATTTGCATTCAAAAATTTTATTCAGATAATTATATAATCCCCAAAACCAAAATAATTTAAAACTTTATAAATGAAATTCCAAGGTATGGAGTCAGAAGCCTTACAATCCATGTTTTACGAGTGTTATATTCAGTAACCCTGTGTTTCAAAGCGCTATTTCTGCGAATGCTTAAATTTTTAACACCCCCCCCCCCCCCCCCCCAAGTATATTTTCAATTCATCGACGCATAGACAGGCATTCTTAATTCTGGATATTATCATTATCACTATAGTAGTAAAGTTAACTGATTTTTGATCCAGGGATCCCCCTCCCCCAGGTGAAGAAAAGAGGGTCTCCGTAAATATTACGTTAGATAATTATTTTTTTTTTTTATCATGAATTCATTTATCTAGAATTTTCCAAACAGGCCGAATCCTTGGATTGTTAAAGGTTTTGATCCCGATTCTGTCGGAACAGATAAATGGTTACAAAAGGCCCCTCACTAAACTCGCTCTTGGCCTAGTCGAGGTCCTGGAACCTCTGACATATCTAAATAACTGCAGAATCTCTTTTAAGATACTGGTTACAGACTTCATGAAATTGCAGGTATAATCATGCCATAGTAATGATTTTACTGTAGCGATGATTAATTTCCACGTATTTCTACCTGTGATTAATTTCCACGTATTTCTACCTGTGATTAATTTCCACGTATTTCTGTCTGTGATTAATTCCCACGCAGTTCTACTGTGATTAATTTCCACGCATTTCTACCTATGATAAAATTTCAAGAATTTCTATCTAGAATGGATTTTCAATTATTTCTATCTATGATTAATTTTCACGGATTTTTATTTATGATAAATTTTCACATATTTTTGTCTATGATAAATTTTTACGTATTTCTATTTATGATTAATTTTCAAGTATTTCTATCCATGATTAATTTTCATGTATTCCTATCTATGATTAATTTACTAAAAAAAAAAAGTATCATATTATCGCAAAACTGGTTAAAGATAATTAACCCAAGGTGCAGTAGCTTAAAATTTTAGATATATAAACTTCAATCGGCAACTGTTCTAATGGTCCAATTTGCATGCTTCGATCGATATTTAAAGGGATATGGACACGATTCGAGGTGAAAATTTTCAACTTTCATTTTTAATGTTTGCAATGCTTAAATAAGGTATTTCTAAGGATTAGCAAAAATTTGAAAGACGATTATAATGAGAGATACTGACCTGACAATTCTTTATTTGAATTTTTTTTTTAACACAGGTTAAAATATACTACTTAACGTTTCGTTTAAAGTAGATTTTTTTTTTTAATTTACAAGTTCATTTTGAATACAATTTAATAGTTTCTAGTCTTTGTCACATATTGTTTTAAACATGACATTTTCTATTCAGCAATCTATATGTAAACAAAAACATGGCACAAGCCCTGTTCACATAATGAAGAATTGGGAGTGCTGTATCTCACTTGTAAACCAACAACTGATACTAAAATTTTGATTGATCATTAGAAATACCTTAGATAGGCATTGAAAACATTAAATATAGAAAAATAAACTTTCAGCTCAAATCGTTCCCATGTCCCTTTAAAACAGCATTTTGAAAACAATGAAAACTTTTATGTAGAAATACTTTGCTTAACCAATATTTATAGATTTTCTCGTAATTTCAAGATATCGTAGTAAGATCTTTTCTCGTAATTTCGAGATAACTATTTCGTAATTACGAGACCATTTTGGTAATTACGAGATCTTTTCTGTAATTACGAGACAATTATTAAGGTAAAACTTCATGACACCTTACAATTTGAACACAGTCAGAAAACACAAAAAAGATTTATTGTATCATCACTATCATTTTATTTTCAAAATACAACACTATGTATTGGCAAATAAGTATTGCACAGAGCTTATTCAAAACAATGGAATTGAGCTGTTGACCCACTCATTACTAATAAAGTCACAGAACACACTCCACGCACCGACTCTCACTGCACAGATAACCACTTATTAGTCCATCACTGCCTCCCATCTCGCTACCCCTGTAGTCTAAACATCTCCAGACAATGTAAACTTACACGTACCATCTCTCACGGTTTCAAGAACCACGTGTGTACATGATAAGCATTAGCATGCATTAAAAACATTCGCATATTTATCACTGTTGTATGTTAAAACAAACAAGCAAAAACGTAATACTTTGTATTGTTTAAAAAATCTAACAAAACACAGTGACAAAACACCTTTTAACTGTATAAGATTTCTGAGAAGAATTTTACTGCTCATCAAACTGTACAAAAAAACAAAACAAAAAAAAAAAAATAAATAAAAAAATTCCAAATTCTCTCAAAACATGTCTTTGAATTTCTAATATGTCAACATGAGCACTTCCTTAGAATAGCTTGTAACAAGACGTACCATCTAATTTGTGACATGTCCTCGCTGTCACTCGAACAAATGAAACGTACATACAGCTGTACAATTTATGGTCCCACAATTTGAAAATAAAACAAATACAAAAATAAGTGGACATTATGCTCAACTAATTGTTCTTTAAAGTAAATAGCAAAACAACAAGCAATTCCAATTTACAATGGCAAGCCTTATAACAAAAAAGCATTGATGAAATTTGTGTCTTTGTGTATATCTATAGTGTCTCTTTCTTTTGCTGATCTAAAGTTACTACTTTGCACATTTTCACAAATACAATTGATATCTAGCACTGTTGCTATATAAACATAGAATTTGATACCTACATGTACATGTATATTTCTACAGATAATTCTGAACTAGACCAACAATGTTTAACGACCAATACATCAATTCTGTAATATAAATACAGATTTCAATCTAACATTAACATACAAAAATATGGTTAAACTTAATACGATACCAGATATATTTCAAGAACACAAAATATTTGTTTGGTTAACTTTGATACAAAGAAGACATAATTTGAAAAAAAATATAGATAAATGAGTATTTGCATTGCTATTGCATATAAAGTAAGGTAAATACAAATTGACTGTACTTAAAGATAATATAATATAGACATAAACATATAGGTATGCTTGTGGAAATGAAGCACAAAGCCATTAAAATGTCTGTCAGATGATGTTAAATCACTTCTAAGTCCCAATCAAACAACAGTAAAGTATTGTGCAAAATTTGTGCCCTGTATTATTAAGCCGAAACCAAACGAATGAAGAAAAAAAATTTTGAAGTCAAACAGATAACTTGCATTCCTACACTGTGAACATGATATAGAAGGGAAGATCCAGTGACAGTGTTTATATAGTATATAGTACATGTGTATGTCTATAGCAACAAGAACAAAGAAATAACATGACTAGGTGTGTAAGTTATTTGTGGCTAAATGAAAATGTTCCTGACGCAAAAACATGGATTTCATAAAACATCTACATTATATACTAATATATTTATTTGTATATTACTGGTACATGAACAATTTCAATGTATATGGCATATGAGGTGAGGCGAATCAATACAATGCATCTCAAATCGTATTAATCTATCATTGCATTTAAATCAACTTTCATCACAACTTGTTTCACAATGAAATTTTCCTATGAAGAAATTGACTATATCAATTACGGTAGCTTTGTGACAAGGAAAAATAAAATACAGCAAAAACTAAGAGAGTAAAATTGTGAAAAAAAAAATTATACAAGTCTCTATACCATATGTAAGAAATATATTCTGACAGCAGTTATTCTATGAAACATCTCAAATCAAAGCAAAAAAAACCAAAAAAAAAACCACATTCTACTGATACCTCTGTAACATCTCACTACTGATTATCATTACATATTACTCCGCAATAAGAACAAAAAAAAAACCAAAAAAACAATAATACGACACAACTCTAAATTGACACCAATACAACGATCTCATGAAATCTAAGTACTTGTATAACAGGAAATCATAAAGAAGGTATAAATAAACAAACTACCACACTTTATTGTCTCCAACTACATACACACACAAACTTTCCCACATATCACAGTTTACATTTGGACAATTTTCTATTAAGCTAACTCTCCATGGTAACAACTGATTATCATAGACACCATAGCCTTCTAGTCTTCTTTTGAGCCAATTTCCCCGTTAGTAAGAAACGAGTGAGTACGACCCTGTGTTCCCTGCTCACTGATAAAAAATGCCATCAGGCGGTCGTAAATTTCAGTTCGAACTGCTTTTGTGAATTTCGTGACTAAGCACAGTGTTGTCAGTCCAGCGAAGACAATGTTGCACAACATGATGATGTAAAAGTTCCCAAGCCAATCCATACTTCCAAAATTACCAATCAGGTCAAAATTTGTTAAACCTGGAGAGAGAGGAGTTTGAGAGAAATATAGGCCTTACTGATGCCTGGAAAAATGAATGTGTAAAATATATTCTTTACATTTTCACACATATTAGATTAAAAATGAATACAATTAAAAATGTTACCTAGTGTTCTTGACATGATGGGTAGTGCTGAACTAAGGATAAGCAGGACAATGCAGTTTCCAATGACTTTGACCATTGGTGTATCGTGTGGAACTGGACGAAGACTTCGAAAAAATGGTAAGCTGTAAAATCCTAATACAGAGGCTAACATCACATACCTAATCAGTGCTAAGGAACTGCATCAACAACAATTAAAGATAAATTTGTAGATTTGAACAAAGAACAGGCCCAGCGCTTTTTGTCAATTTGCTCTTTTGAATTTCCCCATTCATAACAACTGTAGATATAGGGATTTACTTCAAAATAAATACTATCTGCATACATGGATGTTATTGTACATAGCTTGATGAACTTTTCTTGCTGATTATAATATATATATTAAACCTAAAAGAGGATACAAAATGAGGACTATTTCCAAAGCAGCTCCAAATGAACCCAAAGCCGAAAGAGAAGCCATTCCTAAGACAGTTTCCTGCAAGAATAACAGAATATTTTGTCTTTAGTGTTACAAGAAATGTATCAAACATAAAGATATATGTACCATATAGAAAGAGAGAATATGATTGCATACTGTGATTTACCTTAGCTCCAACTGGTAAAGCTTTGATACCAACAAGTAACAGTAAAAAGTTATGAGCCACCATCAACACACATAATACCTGAATTAAAAAAAAAAATCCATCAAGCATTTGTGAAAAACAATGTCCCCAATCAAGGACAAATTCCACCACTGTAAATTTGACTGAGAATGACACTATGTAGCAGCAACATAGCAACGTCCTTGATCTGTTAATTACCAAGTAGAAAGCTTCTATGATGGTTCTTAAGTTCTGTGAATATTAAAATACATGTACAAAACCATAAAATCAGCTTTAAATATTAAGTGATGTAGAATTAATTCATATTATTAATTTTTCTCATGCAATGTATATCATACAATGTATACCATAAAATCAGAATAATTACTTGGAACTATAAACCCTTAATTACATGTGTACTTACTGTTAAAGCCAACAAAAGCAGCATAACTAGGGGATAGCACAGATTCCTCCATAAAACTGAGGTTTTACTTCTCTTCTCTGAAAAACAAAACATGCTTGTCAGTTGTCAAAAGCATTGAAGAATTAAGATTGAACCCAAACAAAGCACTGGGTCCATTTAAGTTATCTTGATAATAATTGTATCAGTTTGTTGTGTAAATCAATTTGTGGGACTAATAGTTTAAGTATCATTGTTGAAGATGTCCCTATCAGTCCATGTTCTGAAGTCATACTAGTTTTATGACCAAGGAGTAAACTTATAAGTTTATATGCTCCATCATCCAATCATCATTGTTGATCACATGTCTCTATCAGTTAAGGTTCTAAAGCTTTAATGATCAAGGTCACATGTCAAAGTTACTGGAGTTACATGACTTTGATACAGGTTTGTAGGCTTCCACATTCAATCAGCATTGTTGAAGATACCGTATCTTTATAGATTCCATGTCTCTATCACTAAATGTTCTTTAGGTATGCAAGTCTTTATGATCAATGTCAAAGGCCAAGGTCAATGGAGTCACCTGACCTTGATATTAATTTGTAAGCCTCATCATCCACTCATCACTGTTGAAGATCCCATGTTTCTATCAGTCCAGGTTTGGTAATTAGACCAGATTTTGTGATCATGAGCCACTTGACCTTGAGACCCATTTGTACGCCTTATCATCAAATCATGAATTGTTGAAGATCCCTTGTCTCCATTAGTCCTGGTTATGAAGTTTGAGATAATTAATCTTTGAAACTACCCCCCCCCCCCCCAAGCCAATTCAAAAAATCAAATTCCATAGGATTGAAACAAAGTTTCAAGCCATGATTGATGTCTAGAAGAATGTCCTATAAAAAGCTGCATTGCCAAGAAATACAAAGTTCCTCCCAACACCATCTATATGGTCGGAAATTAATGATTAAATCAATGAGGCATATGAGCTGAGTAGCTTTGCTCATAATAGTGCCACTTATTAATGAATGTTAAAGAAATAAAGTTCGCATTTTCGTGGATGTTGCAGGATAACCTCCGAGGTTGAGAAATGTTGTTTTATATTTCCAAACAACATTCTGAGATTGAGGAGGTTATCCTGTATCATCCACGAAAACAAGAATTTTATTTCTATTCTACTATGATTTGGAAACATACAGCTACAAATTAGGTCAATTTGTGATGTCATGGCAGTTTCCGAAACGGATTAGGCCTATATGTTTTTTGTTGATGAAATAGGTGAAATGGTAAGGTATACTAGATCTGTTTTGAAAAATATTTGAAGTATTTAGTTTTATGTCGATGGATTATATCAACTGCTTTGAATACACAGTCCATGAAAACTACTCAGAGGGTTAACTTGTCTGTGCATCGCCTTGTTTGTTTACATGTGTATCAATTTCAGAATGCAGACAATTGATTTTTATTGAATGACAAATGTTCTTCAGTCATTTATAAATTTGGTTTGCAACACATATTGATTAATTTTTATGAGCATACAAAAAAAAATTGAATTACCAGTTATTGACTTGATTGTTGCATTAAAAAAACACAAAGTGCAAGTGAGATGTTTAACAATTTTCTCATAATAATTTATCATGTATGAAGGTTTATCACAGAATAATGACCACAGCATTCCTCTGATCTTTAATAACCATGGTAGAATGATTAATATGCATGTACATATTAAAAATTTACCAGTATTAAATGTGGAAAAAAAAAACAACCACATTTTTATCAAGTTCCCAATTGATACAACATGCATTAGATCCCGCTTACACATGCAATTAAAAACCATTGCACCTTGCATCAAATATGTAAAATATTGAAGTGATTATGCTTGAAAACATAGACAATGAATGGAATTGATATAAAATAGCTGAAATATCATTATATGTTGCTTCTTCAATTGCTTCAGAATGATATAACCTCCCTCAGAAATGCATGCATACCAAGATAAACATTCAAAACATGGGGAAACAAAGTGATGTCGGACCTTAGAAGAAATTTATCTCAAACTCCTGGATATCTTAAAAGTTTTTTTGAAAGTACCACCAACTTTCACATACTGAGGTTCAAATGTACTTTTACCTAGTTCTTTCAAAGTCTTTTGGTTGTTTTCTAATTGTTCAATAAGATCCTCTGTTGACAAATGTCCATTAGCCAGTCTGTCAGGAACTGCCTTGTCTGTGAGCAGCAAAGAAAAAGAAAGTTTCAGTTTTTATGCATCTTCAATTCTATTGTTTCTTAGGCCTAATATCTGCACAGTGTACAGTGTAAATGCAACTTAATATCTGATTCCATAATTGTGTTATTTGTAAGTCAGTTAATGTCTATAACATATCTGTTACTAACATTTATTATCTTTGGTGAAGGTCAGTCTCCTTCTCAATTCTGTTTCTTTTAAACGGAGAATTACCAACTCGTTTCCTACATCTTGAAAGAACTGCAATTAAAAATATATCGCAGTTATTCAGGTTACATTAAAAGGGTTGGATATAAACATGTGCACATTATATTTCTCAACGAATTGTGTAAATACATATATCATATAGTTATAACTTCAGCAGTATACCTTTGGTTTGACAATGAGTTCCCCCATCACTGTAAACATTCTAGAGAATCCTACAGGGGTACACACTGAAATGAGAGTGAACAGGGATCAGTATTAACGCATGTATAACATACAGCATGCACAACACTTCTATGAACCTGACAAATTTCTGAAGACAGTCAGCACAACACCTGTGTTTACTATGTATATGAAAGATATACAACTGAAAAGATGTTCCAGCTGCCATCTTACTGTCTAAAATTTTGATACTCGCTGTCTAAAGACAGTTAGATGACAATCATGTGACATGTGCCAAAATGCTAACCTGAGTCACTTCGACTCTGCTGTTCTTCTGAAAATTTTTACCCTTTTAAATTCCATGACAATTTTTTACCCTATATTATGGCTCCAGCCTACCCTTTTGGAGAGATGACTCAACCAAACTCAAATTAACATAAGTTTGACAACATGGATATCTTTGCTGTTTTAAGTGTTCTGGAGAAATTTTTTAAAGAATTCCCTTTATCTTCAATGTATTACATGAAATTTAATGCAGCCTGATATCAACCCCACTATAATTCCAGGGTTCATAACAAAAAAAAAATATAAATAAAAAATTCAGGACTGTTTAAATTGATGATTTAGAGTGGCCCTGCTACTCTCCAAAAAACTTTTTCCTTCAAATTTTCTACATCATGTAAAACTTGAGCCTAACCCTACTCAAGTATAAACCTGCACTGCATTAGAATGGTTGCATACTATGACTAATCATGGCCAGTGGTTCTTGAGAAGAAAATTTTCAAGATTATGTATATCACCATGTAGAACTTTATCCCTGTTGTGGTCCCACCCAACCCATGAGGGCCATGATTTAGACACTTGACAACGAGTTGCAATTTGGTAAGTAAAACTATATGGTTAATAAAGTACAGAATCTAACTTACACATGAGGACGATGACTCCAAGGAAGGAAATACAGGAATAGAGATATGGTAGGTAATATGACCAGATGTCTGCAAATAAACAATCTTATATTGTCAACAGGATTTCCCGTCATTCACAGCGATAAGGTATATATATATATAAAAAAAACAAAAACAAAACAGAATTGTTTTTCCTGAGATAAAATAAATTTGCCTTTGAATTGGTAATTGATTAACATTACAGACAATAGTTCTATCATTAATACCAAACAGTGTTTCTTGACTGTGTTTGTTGCCGTCGAATATGGCTGAGGCTACCCAAGCAAGGCCGATCACCAGGATCCCTACCAGTACCAGCAAAATAAAGGCTTCATACACACGTGACCAGATACCCTACGAGTGAAACACCAGACAAGTTTACTCATACACTGTACATGTATGTCAGATTGATATACATATGATATACTCTAAATTCCTTATTACACACGAATAATTGCATGTAAATATTGATGTGCATTACAAACATTGCTAAATCAATTACTCGTGTAATACATGTATACTTACAGTACCTCAGAACTAGGATTTTCAAACATTTTCTTTGAAAAATGAATTTTACCTTTTTGAGTCCTACAAATCCTTCAGACTCCGTGAAGAAGTAAGCAAAGGGCATGAAGAAGAAAAGGGAAAGGTTTGAAATCAGGAATATGTTGTTCCAGAAACCTAAAAGCAAGTTTGAATCATTAATGTCACCCTGAGTACACATGAATTTGATTTTTTATACAACAGATTATACTAGTGCATGGATATGTTATCTTCAGCAGGAAAATACATATATGGTACATTTTACATGTAACTACATGTATATGCCTTTATTTACTTTTCTGTTTTTCTCCATTTTCTTTGAAGCTTCAATGTGTTAATTTCCCTACAACTTACAACTGGACGTAAATTTCTCACTTCATGCAAAATGAAAGGTCAGTGGGCGGGGATTATGGAAATTAACATAACAGTGTATTTCAATTTCTATTAGGCAGTATTTTTGATATGCTGATTTTATATTTTATTTCAAATATTAATATAAGGAATCACTGTCTAGTTTGCTAGGTATGTAAGGTGATTAACAACAATGGAAAACAGCTTTGTTATTAAGGCAATTATAACGTTTCCATTGTAGTTCATCACCTCACAATCTCGACAAACTAGACAGTGATTCTTTAAGTATATGCCTTGTTTGGCATCGTAAGTACATTTTGTGGGTGTTTTATGGTGAATATATACATGTCATGATAATATTTGAATCATTACAAATCATTACCAATAATCAGTGAGGAGTTCAACCACTGTACATAGTAACTGTTTGGATAAAGTAGGAGGACTTCATTGGAGACAATGGACACAGGAAGAAGGAGGATTGCCCCCACTGACACAGACAACGTGAATGTACACATCCATAGTCTGTAATGTAAATAGCATTAGTTACAGGGAAATAGAAAATTACTCAAACCATATAAGTTAAAAGAATATAGATAATAATCAGTTTGTAATATAGGTGCTCTAACAACAGAGCTATCTGGCCACAAGTGACTGAACCCAGCTGACTGTTACATTCCTCCCTGCTTAAATGTCTTCATAACTTTATCCTCTGGCAGGCATTTTCACCTGTCAGTTCCAGGGATTGCTCTATGGCACCAATATAAAACAGGAAGGGAGAAAATGCAACAGAACAGACTGAGATTTGAACCAGGGCCCACTGAATCTCCAGTCAGGTGCTTTACCAACTGAGCTATCTGGCCACCTGCAATTGAACCTGGCTGACCGCAACATAGACAACATTGATCAGGAATAAGTGAAAAATAAAACATTCTGTGAAATAAACAACATTGGTCATAGAAAATAAGACTGTAACATAAACAAAGTTGGTTAGTAACTCTGACTGGATATAAACAACATTGGTCAGAGGGAAATCAAAAATAAGTCAGACTGTAATTTAGACAGTCAGAACAAAATAGAATACAAGTCAGAAACATTTTTAACTTTCTATTATTTGACAAATGGACAATATTTTCTGACAAGTCAAAATAGCTAACTGACTTTTTATCTGACAAGTGATGGCAGAAATGTATAGGAAATAGAAAATAACTCATTCTGTAATTACACACACTGCATTGGTCAGAAAAAAAAATAGCAAGCACGCTGGGCTGTAATTTATAAACAACATCAGCCTGTAATTTAGACAAAATTGGTCAAATGGAAATAGAAATAACTCAGTTTGTTATACATCTTGATTTATTTCTACATAAAACTAATATGATTTATAGAACATTTGAACTATTAAACCAGTTCTAACACTTGTGGTCTATTGACCGGTCTACAGTTTACGAACTGCTGACCAGGCAATAGTCTGCTTATTTCTATTGGCTATGCAAGTCATGTGATTCTTGGTCTACTGCTTTGTTTACATAATAGCAAGGCTCACTGACTTGACTGCTGATGAAATACAGAATTTATTAAATGAAATGCAGAGCAGAAACATGAAAAATGTCATTATTTAGGATATTGGGAATGTTTTCTTTTAAACTACTGGGTACAGTGATAAATGTAACACAATCACACTGTCCTGTCAAAATTTCACAGTCAACAAACCATGTGCATCTGTTTTGTTTGATCCTTGAATGGATCTGTTACCCTCTGCCTTCAGCATAGGGCAACAGAGCCTTCTCGGGTCAAACAAAACAGCTATTGTCTGAGGACCCAGTCAATAGCAGTACACTGCAATATTAACAGCATTGATCAGAACAAAATAGAAATAACTCCGTATGTAATAAAAACAGTAGATCAGAACAAAATAGAAAATGATTCAGGCTGCAAGATAAACAGCATTTATAAAGGGGAAATAACTCAGACTTTACCCAGTACTATAAACAGCATTTATAAAGGAGAAATAACTCAGACTTTACCCAGTACTATACACAGCATTAGTCAGGGGGAAATAGAAAAGTATGAAATGTTGGAAATAATGAACTATAGTACAATTAATGATGGTTGTTTAACAAATATTGATATTTAATGGTTCCTAGGAGATTACTGATCTCAGTTATATGAGATCAGAACAATGTAAATGTTGTTAGAACACAGAACACAAAATTAAAAACAGCTTACGCGATCCTGTATACCACAGCATCCTCTTCACCTAAAACATAATTTAGAGGTTCATTTAAAACATCATTAAACAGTCAAAATAGAAATATCAATGAATCTATTTAACAAATACAAGTCTGCAACAAGTTTGAAATAGAGACCCTACTTCTGCTATTGTAAAAGGACACAGCATGCTAGAATCACGTCATATTGTGGAAAAACATTTGTTGTGCATAAATAAAAAGATTAAAATCTTCCTTCAATACCCATGCCTGAAGATTAATTTATATAAGACCTTCAAAAAGCTTTCACATTGATTTGATAGGAAAAAGGAGACTTCAACGAATTTTCTGATCAAATATTTGCAATACCACCGTGATATACACAATTTCATCAACATTGTGAAGAAATCAGAGTTAGATAATCATAAATCAAGATTTGGTGAAAAGACTGCATAGATATTAGGCAATAAATCTATAATCTGTCTGTAGGACTTGTTTTTCTATCAGTGCATGGAAGACAACCAGTGCAACAGGAAGAGTTGGTGAACACTTTACCATTAACTCTGTTACCGACACACTTCCTCCTAGGGTTAGCTAGAAATGTCAGAATCTGATGAATATCACTGAGTATGTTTGATCATTATCATCTTTTCCTGTTATGTGTCAGTCTATTCCTAGAGAAGTGTTTACATTTAAGTTCACAAAATTATAACTAATATGACAACCTCATGTAACATACAACACACAGTGACTAGACTTGTTGTGTAGTTGGAGCTACGATGCATTACACACTAATTATTGCCAGAAAAAATTGCAATGTTGGTCTGTGGTAGAATGTAACACTAAATATCAGAGATTCCCCTATAATTGTGCAATTATCTGGGTAAAAAGCTTGATGTTATGACTAGAATTAACACACCTGCTGATGAGATATCTTCAGAATCTGCAGTTTTGAAATGTCTCACCGTCACATAGGAACTCACATACAGGAAAATAAACAACAGCAGACAAATCTGGAAGATCAACAACACCTTGACCAATTTTAAACATACATATATAAGTTTGGTGTACATGAATGGATATATATATTGGATTAGAACTGTACTCTATCAAAATAACTTTCATGCTTTAAACAAGATGCCCATGGGCCACACTACTCACCTGAGTCACCATGGCCCTGCTGTTGTTCAGTTGTTGTGATTTTTAAAAGGTTTTTCTTTAAATTTTATTACCATGAAAATTTTTGACTTCATATTTGGCCCCAACTTAGCACCAAAGGGTCACAACATAACCAAACATAAATTCACACAACATAGGGATGCCTCAATACCAATATGATTACATAATCTTGCTGTTCTGGATAAGGACAAAGTCATAAGGTCAGAGATAATTGTATGAAATGAAAGGCCTTGCCAAAAGAAATATATACACAAAATATGAAAGCTCTATCTCAATAGTTCAGGAAATATTGAATAGATTATAGTTCAAATTCTATGATCACAAGATTAAAATACTTTGGTACCATTAAAAAGGCTTGTCATAAGGAATGCACATATGAAATATAAAAGCCCTATCACTCACCATTTAAAGGTGTGAGCAAGATTAAAGTTTGGACAGATAGACAGGACAAAAACAATATGCCCCTGTGACAGGACTTACAAAAAAAACAACAAACAAAAACAAAAACTAAAAACATTTGCATTTTGATATGTTTGTCCCTGCTAATCTTGAAAAGAATTTGTTTTAATCAATTTTCTAAACATTCCCATATATAAAACTTTGATCTCCTACTCTTGGGGCCCTTGAAATGAACAAACTTGAATTTGCAGTACCTGAAGATATGACTAATCATGGCCTGGTTGTTTTTGAGAAGAATGTTTTGTGTAAAACCTTTATCCACTACTTGGCCACAACCTACCCCCAGAGGTCATGATTTGAATAAATTTGAATCTGCACTACCTGAGGATGCTTGCATACTGATACAATCATGGCCCTGCTGTTACTGAGATGAAGATTTTTATAGATGCTTCCCTATATATTCCCATGTAAAACTTTGATCCCCTATTGTGGCCTAACCTCTATCCTAAGAGGCCATGATTTGAAGAAACTTAAATCTACTTGTGTCAGAAAACTTTCATATATATATTTCAACTTTTCTGGCCCAGTGCTTCTTGAGAATATTTTTAAATGATCCTACCCTATTTTTGCATTTTCTTGATTATTTCCTCTTTGGATGTTGCATTGCCCTTTATTTCAGCTTTAAATCTCCTTTACCCAAGGATGATTTGCACCAAATTTGATAGAAATTGGCCCAGTTGTTCGTGAGAAGATTTAAAAAAAAAAAAAAAAAAAAAAAAAGAGCCAAAAATTTTTCATTAATTCTTTAATTATCTCCACTTGAAAAAGAATGTGGTACTTCATTTCCTCTTTACCAAAGCATGTTTTGTGGCAAGATTGATTGAAACTGGTCTGGTGGTTATGTAGAAGTTGAAAATGTTACAAGTTTACATACTGACACCAGATAAAATGTGATCAATAAAAATTAAAAAAAAAAATTAAAATCTTAATTGTTTTTAGCTTTCTAGATTCAGGTGTTTTTTGTTCCCCCCCTCCCTTCCAAGAGTAAGAACATTTGATAATAAAATGTATGTAATATATTGTCACTATATAACATACATGTGATACGTATAGACTATATACAAAATTTCTCACATTTTCAATCCTTATCACACGGTCACTCCTGTATATCAAAATTAATTTGAAATAAAAAATCGAACAGATTGTATAGTCTGTCTAACAATTAATTTACTCCAATCATAGTCCATTAATTTGATTGCATAACATCAATTTCCTACTGCTGGCTTTCCACATGCTTGGCTGTTATCAGACAAAAGGGCTGCACTGTGGTCAGAAGTAGGTCAAACAGATGTTTTGTTCAAGATGAAACCAACCCAAGCCATTGCTAACTGAGTTTATTTGAAATGAATCAAAGGTAAACAAACTTTAAGGTAGCTCATAATACTACTTTATGAAACTATGTCACACTAGATAGCAATTAAAATGTTTAGTGGAAGTGTTTGTATGGATCAGTTTGGTTGTTTATCATTGCTCAGAGGTTAAAACATTGGGCTGGTGAACTGCAAAGCCACAAGAGCCTTTTGTTTATATTTATTGAAATAAATTTAAAATCATTTTTCAATTCAAAATACATATTTTCTGCCTTTTAGATGCATATAATTATTGTATATCATTATATATCTTTCATAATTAAATCAGTTCATGCTGATTTGAGACAACTCTTTCATGGTGTAGTAAGCCATCATAAGACATCAATGTATTCAGTCTGTATAGACGTTGTAGTTATGAGGATAAAAAAAAAACAAAAAAAACAACCCGATTTCTGAGAAAGCATTTTTTTTTTAATGATTTTGAAAACAGTTTAAAATCTTTTTCAAATGTTATGGTGGAATAATTCATGTAAAGATGATCACTTTAACTGTAAGTTGATTGTGTCACCAAATGTGATCACCCAAATTATCTCTGTTCTTTACAGTCACAAATGCAACGTGTAAAGTATGATTACAAAATTAGAAATGACGAAATATTCAAGGTGTCAACAATAATCAAATGTGTAGCATTAGATACTATATTCACAAGTTAACTGTTTTATTACCACTTACAAAATTTGTGAAAATATTCCCAAGCCTTATTTATGCTTTTATTTATAGGCATATATAATCAATTTTTTATTGATATTTTGTACAGATTTTGCACCATTCTTTGCAAACCTATGTATAGATTTTTCACTCAAAATCATGCCTTTTTTAAAGGCATTGAACAGACTCGTGGTTGAAAAATAATCACATGTATGATATAACTTCCTTTCTCTGAAGCCTCGGTTAAATTAGTTCAGGGTCATGAATTTCACAATATACATTTTTTATTAGTTTTCATTCTTTCCATAACCATATTGTACAACATATATAGTATTTTGTAACAATGCACCAAATTAAAGAGGACAATTTTACCAAAATCATCAATCTTTTTCATTTATTTATTTTTAAAAAAAAATCTATTTAGCTCTGTCCTACATCCTTAACCCGTGACACAGAGTATGGAAATTTCATAATTTTGTTGAGGGTCATGTGCCCCTCATAACTAAGCATAAAGTATTTATTCAAACTGTACACAGAGGTAAAGAAGACAATTATAATAGATTAAATGCAATTTTACTGCATACCCATTTGGGGATCAACCTAAAGCTTAAATCCTGACCAAGGGGTAGGGAATTTCACAACTTTTGTAGGTCCTACATCTACATGCTTTTTGTAACTATGCATATATTAATATTTATACTGCACTAAAGTAAAAGGACAATTTTGGAAAATCTAAAATATTTTCGTCATGTCCACTTGTATGGACCCAAAGCTAAAGCTTTACCCACCGGCCTAGAAGTTGAAAAGCCCACAATTTTGGTATAAAGAAGATATATAAATATTAAATGCATTTGCACTACATTAGTATACTTGTTTCAACTTTGGGACCTGCCCTTGCATAAAACCCCCTGATTTTGGGGTCATAAATTTCACATTCTTATCATTACTCTCTATTCAGTTTGGTTGTTTGTTATCTCAAAGGAAGAGATTTTTAAAAAAACTGATGGATTTTCACAACATGAACCATAAAAACCCACCCTGCACCAGAACCACTGACCCATGGGTCATGAATTTCACCATTTGGTAAAGCCTATCTATCGTGCTGTACATGGAATTTTCTACCAGATGTCTCCAAGTAAAGAATATTCTTAAAGAAAATTTCAAAATCAATTTAGCATCCTTTTGCACCTTCAACATTGTTGTCTTAAATGTACTTCATTCCACCATCTACAACTCCCATTTTAGGTCTAAAAACATTGGTGAATATGACCATTTTGTCAATTAACAACAACAACAACAAAAAGTTATGTTTTGTATCTGCATTCAAAATATTGATGCATATATTTTGTGGGGGATCTGTAAATTTCTCGGGCAATTCTATCTTATAAACCTACAAATGAAATGCAATTTGCCATGTCATTTCATGTACAGAAACCATATCCATGTAATTACATCTCAATAGAAATGTCAAACCTTGGCAATCTATGAAAAACTGGTGTCCAAGATTTAAAATGAGTTAACAGTAAGCGATAGGGAATTGAAAATCCTTGCTACCATTGACAAACAGGTATTTTCATTCATAAACTGTTTATTCATTTGAGTTATTTAAATACTGATAACAGGTTTGACAGTGCTTGGGCATAAACTCCAAATATGCACTTGTGACATCTGTAGTGTTTGTATCTGTGTCAAAATGCATGTCAAACAAACACACATAAGCGGAGGTGACCCCATTGTACACAAGCTGTGTAGGTACACTGAGGATTTGCACTCCCTTGTGTGTAATTGTAGACAAGACAATGATGCATGTTAACAAAAGTTTAAAGTACAACAAGTGCACACAAATCATGTGTGGTTAATGCAAGCTGTAATACACTGTCCATTTGAAGTAAAATAACATTGCATGATATGCAGAGTGTAATGGTTTAACATCACAGCTTCTTATTCAATGAACATTGATTTGACAGCACTTTGATGTT
>JAMZEH010000064.1:14245000-14380000 GCA_024699665.1 Ostrea denselamellosa
AACATGAAAGGGCGCCAATCCCGGGAGTGTATTCTACTGATACGCATTGTTTAAAGCCTAGCTGTTATACAGCCTAACAGGAATCACGTCCGTAAACCGTAGGCTTTAGAAGATATAGCAGTAGGCGTTGGTTGATATAATAGGCTTTAAGTGGCGGTGACTACTCCATGCTTGAAGCCTTACAATACAGGTGTCGGTTGATACTGCAGACTTTAAGCGTTAGTCGATACATATGGTTTAGGCGTAGGTTTATGCATCAGGTTTTAGGCATTGGTTGATATATCAGGCTTTAGGCTTTGGTTTATACATCATCATCATGCTTTAGGCATTGGTTGGTATATAAGACTATAGGCGTTGGTTGATACGTCATGCTTTGGGCGTTGGTTGATATATCATGCTTTAGGCTTTGGTTGAAACACCATCATCATGCTTTAGGTGTTGGTTAATACATTATGCTTTAGGGTTAATGGATACAGCGGAACTAGATGTCTGAGTGCTGGATCCAGATTCCCCTTCAGTCTCCATCAAGGGGAATCCCCTTTGTTCAGCGTGAATTCGACGGTGTGTGTTGAGGGTGCTCGCAAGTGTGAAGCCTTTCCCACAGATGTCACAGCGGTGGGGTCGTTCGCCTGTAAAATTTGAAGCCTTCTTTTAAACTTCCGGTAAATAAATGAGAGGGTTTTTTTTATTACTTATTTATCTATTTGATTAATATACTAGTAACTAGATGGGAGAAGATGACCCATGCTACAAATGACGCCTATACAGAAACCTACCTACCAGTGTGCGTATAACAGTGAATCTTCATGTCGATCTTCTGGTGAAACCCTTTGCCACAGTAAGGACAAATGAAAGGTCGGTAATTGGTGTGAGTGCGCATGTGCGTGTGTAAGTTGGAGGCCCGGTTGAATGCTTTGTTGCAGGTTGGGCAGACGTAAGGTTTGACCGTGGTGTGTGTCAGTCGATGACGCGTCAAATTGCCAGGTTGTCGGAAGGCTCGTCCACAGATCTCGCACTTGAAGGGTTTGTCACCTGTGTGGATACGCTGAAATAAAATAGACGTGTGATTAATGATTGTTAAAAGTTTGCGAATAATTAGAAATTACTCATAGTTTACGCTTTGGTATGTACTAGATTCGTACATGAATGATCATGATTTCTTTCAAGCATGTTCAGGATTTGTTGATGAGTCTTGATCAGTTAAACTCCACCCTCTCTTTACATCATAGCTTTTAGCAAAATCTTTAATCGATTAAACTGTCTGCTTGGTAGAAAAAATATTTTCTGCAGGAATTTTATTAAAAAAAATAATTTGGTATATTATTTAATACTAAACGGTTGATATTTTTAAATAAGGGCAATGACTCCTGCTGCCGGTATTTTTTTTTCTCTATTGTACATCTAATATATATAAATATCACATGTACCTCCAAACCGTTATATATATATATATATATATATATATGTGTGTGTGTGTGTGTGTGTGTGTGTGTGTGTGTGTGTGTGTGTGTGTGTGTAACTGGTTTGGAACTACATGCAATGTTTAGCATACTGTTTAAAGATATTATGCGAACTAATTATGTCCATATACTTTTATAGATGTATGTCTGATATTTTTAAAAAGGTGGCAAAATATACATTTTCTTTGATTATCAATTAGATTTAATTATATTTAGTGGGAATTGATCGTTTTTGCTACTTTGAGACCCTAATAGTGCGAGTATGAAGTTACCTTAATGGATAAATAACCACAGAATTTTAAGATACTATTATCACGATATGAATTTTCTTTCATTACAGTATTTTCTGTAAACGCATTTTTAAGATTAAAAAATCTTCTTTTGCCATCATACATTACTTTATATTTAATTAAAATATTCATGCTATATTTTTTTTAAATCTCGTATTTAGTTGCTATTATTAATTTCGGGTATGCAGGAGCAACCTCAAAAAACAAATAGATCTGTAACAAATATTGGCTTATTGACCTTGTTGAGATGGTCGCGTGTCCCGTGCAACTGGCCACGATCTATTGATCAACCGATTGTTGATTTTTGGTAAAATCTATTTTCAAACATGAGGAACGTGTTAATTGAATAGTCCATCAATTTTAGCTCAAACCTTTTCAATCTGAACTTTCAATTCTTTCAAAGTAAATTCCAAATTTGTAGTACTCTCAGATAGTAAAATATCCCTAGGAAATCCCATTATTTTCTCATTATAATCAATGTTTTAGACAATTGCCGGAAATTGTCTAGTTGAACCGTTGTTTGTTTAGTATTTTATAAACAAATGCGATGCGCGGGGATATTTTCACTCCATTTGACACATCAAATCATCACGCTACATGGAGACTAGCTTACGGCGCTGTGTTCGTTTAAATGCCCCAAAAGGATTATAAAAATCAATGTTACATGGATAGAATATTTTCTCTGATCGATATATGAGCAGATGGTTCCAATTTATACAATAAAATTTTAAATGACATGTACGATTAGTTCCAAAATGACAAACAGGGCAACATAAATATCCTGAAGTTCCCAAAAACTCTCTAAAGAGACAATTATTCTTCTGAATATTTGTATTTTTTTCTTTCAGAATGAACTTTAAGTGCAGAAGAACATTTGTTATGTTTACAACTATACGTCTGTTTCCAATGCTTCTATTTAATGACAAACTTGTTTTGACAGTATTTTGTCAAATTGTGGGTATCTGTTGACTGACATTTGAAATAGGCCCAGGTCTAAAAAGTGATTTTTTGGTAGATCTGCCCATACGTTTGCCTTATAACGATCTAAGAGGTATTTCATAAGCTGCATACACGGTATTACGATATCATTTTTTAGTGAACTTTGTTTAAATAATGGTTTTGTGAACTTTGTTTAAAGATAACTTTTTTGTGAATTTGTCTAAAGATTTTTTTTTTTTTTTGAAGTTTGATAAAAATAAACCAGGATCTAATGACAATTACGAAGAGAAGCCGTCATTTTTTAATTTCAAGATTTAAAAATATTTTCTGTTGGTTATTTTAAAATGATTCAATACGAAAACACTTTTTTCACAATGTGAATGGTATATTTATCTATAGTTAAGGTTATTGTCTACCTAACATAACTATGCCATTTTTTGTACCTAACATAATTATTTCTTCTAATTAACATAATTATGCTATTTCTTTGTCCCTAGACTGCAAATCATCAAGTTGTAGAGGTATGACATATTGCACATGTACCTTATGAGTGACTAAGGTGTTACTCCGCGAGAACGCCTTTCCACACACGTCACATTTGTACTTCTTCACCGGTGGGGGCTTCTCCTGGTTCAGTCGTTTCTGCCCCAGGCCCGTCATATGCAGAAAAGCCGGGTGGATCATTGCAGATGGGGCGGCCATCCCACTCATGAACTGAATCATGGAAGTTGGTGGCACGGTCCCGGAGAAACCAGGAAGTGTGTCCATTGAAGAGACTTTGGTAGGGTAAGGATGTATCTGAGAGAGACATAGCAGAGCTGGATTAGCCATCATAGCAGACATGTTTCTGTATTCTGGGTCCCGAGGCGGATGTGACGAAGATGATTTGAAATCATCTGACAGATTGACTGGGGACTTCGGAGTATCTCTATCCTCTTCCATGTGACTGATTTCATCCTCTGAATTGGATTCGAGTTCTTCTTTTGACACACCGTCATAGCTCCCTGCTTCCTTTATAACGTTGTCATTTGTCTTGTCTTCCTTCTTCAGAAGTTTCGTCAGGTTCATGAAGTAATTAGTGAAGGGCACCCTGGGATCTACACGGTAAAACACGTCATCTGACGGAGCTTCCCGAGTACTCGATTCCACTCGTAACGTCGACGTAGGAATTGATGGAAAACCTTTAGCCAAAGCGTCAGTTGGTATCCATGGTGACACGGGAAATGTTGGGAAATACCCCATCCCAGAACCGGGGAACATCATTGGCATCGTGCCAGTAGGTAAAGGATATCTGGCGTCCGAATTTTGAGAGAGTTTCCGGATTTTGCTGAAAGCTGATGATTCCGACTGGGAAAGAGATCCCGCCATTCCGGATTGGTCAGCGTCGGATTTATAATCCGGTGAATCGGAGGACGGACTAACTGACGGATCATCTACTCCGGAATCTAAAACAAAGAAAATAAGTGTTTAAATTCATACAGTGTAAATAACAAATATATAGTGAACAAGAAATTCAAAATACCTGAATTTTTAATTTTACAAATAACTATTCACTTTATAACAATAATAATGTGCCAGGCGATTTATGTTGAACAAGTCCTCCCTTGTATGGGCGTGCTCTCTCTCTCTCTCTCTCTCTCTCTCTCTCTCTCTCTCTCTCTCTCTCGTGAGGTAAATATAAAGATCTGAGAGAGGACGGGGGTGATTGTTCAAAATCACAACACGACTTTGGTCGTTTTATTGCATGTTACAAGTAGAAAATTACATAAAGCGATTATGAATTCTTGTTGTGTATTTATATATTTATTTATTTTTGTTACATACAAATACATCTAATCAAACATATTTTCCCAGTACACGTAAGTTTAAATGATTTAAAGAAAATGATTTCTAAGTTTTAGAATTTTTATCCAAATTGAATCCTTTTTGTAAGTGGCAAAAAAATCTCACTTTCATCTATTTCTTTATTAAACTGTTTATTACTATATTATTAATTCATGCATATTCTTTTGTTTTCTTTAAATTTGATATTCCTTAATTCGTGTAGAGTTTGAGGAATGAAAAGTAAATAAGTATGTGTTTTTAATCTTCAAGAAATTTAATGTTATATATATATATATATATATATATATATATATATATATATATATATATATATAAAACAAAGAATTTTGAATGCTTAAAATAAACATAAGATTAATGAAACATTTTAATATTCCACATGTTACACGGAGTTTAGAATTAATGTAGTTTTAAATTGAATTTCAAATTCATTAAAAGACAATTTTTGAACACGAAATTGTTACAAATCAAATATTTCTTGATGAAGTAGATCAACATTTTGAAGCGCACATCTAAGTATGCTTACCAGAGTTCGGGGCGGGCGAGGTGACGTGGTCGGATTGTCCCTCCGTCAGGTAAGGTCTGTACATGTCTCTTTCTTCCTGTAGAATCTTTTAAAAAATAGAAATAAGAATTGTTTTGGAAATCGGTCCGTGAAAGCCTAGGAACGGTAGCTGATATCAAAACTCCAGGAAATCTAACCCCGGGTTTTATAAAATTTAGAGAAATTCTATGTTATGCCGTTTACGACATCTATCCTCGGTTTTATCCGGTTTCAGGGATTTGGCATATTTTATTACCAAATATCTGTAATCACATTATGATCTCTCATCCCTCTCTTTTCTTTTTTTTAGAGAAAACTTCAACCCTGTAATGTGATTGGCTGAGATCGGCAAATAGCTACGCCTACTTATGAATATGAATACCATTGTAAACGCTAAGCGGAATTATAATTCTGTTGCTTAATAAATTAATCTCATCCACCTGATAAAAGATATTTGATTAATCTCGTTATTGAAGTCACGGATTTTGGAGTTTCCCAGTCATTATATATTAATAAGTTTGATCTTGTTTCTCGTGCTAATTCTATTGTCCAATTAATGAGAACTGATTCGCGTTTAGCCACCTTTTCATTTATTTATCATATTCTACCGTATGTTCTATATTTTATTCCAATATTTGTCCTACGGCATTCGTGGTCAAATTCCGGTAATGTAATTAAAGATATAGGAGAGAGAGAGAAAGAGAGAGAGAGAGAGAATACGTCGCTAGCGTTTCTTACGAGTGAACTAACCTCGGGTATATTGATATGATTAACCCTGTCCACAAAAAATACAAAACGAAGTTCTCATCTCTTACATGTAACTAAAAGCATATTTTCAACAGTCGTATCATTCAAATATAGCGTTTGACATGAACTCAAGACATTCTTTTATTTCAATTAATGCATAACATTTAAGTCTCACCGCTGTACTTGTATACAACTTAATAGAATTTGTAGATTATACATTAATTATCACAAGTTTCAAAGAAAATGTGTTTGCAAGAAACAAAAGAAATATTTATACTACAAAAGCACATCAAGAAACATATCTTAAACTTCCTAGAATACCAATAATGGTTTTTAAATAAGACTTGTTCTACGCAGCATTTGTTCTGTTATTATATAGCTAGATTATTTTAACGGCAAGCTTTATATTTAAACAGTAGAAAAATAAATCTTTTAGAGTTTAATAAATATCTAGAATATTTACTGAATGTTAGACATGTTCCTTGTTTTAATCAGTTTTTAAGTCTAAAAACATCTTGTATTGTGCACTTCTCAGTAGAATGCCCGGTACGGCAGATGACAAGGGCGCGGATCACCTGCCGTCCACCACGGCAAATCAATCTGTCCCTGATTGAATTGAGATCGATCCCTCGCCTCGCCTGGCGGAGATCGAACGAGAACCCGCGGGTTTTCTCACCTAGTCGAGAACAGACCGTCAGTTTGTAAAATACATTAGTGTCCATAAGGACGACACACAATGCGCGGTCATTTACGTTAAATAAACCATAATCACGGACCAAGGTGTCGCGCCGCGCCAGGTAAACAATCAAAAACAGGGCTCCCAGGGTACCAAAATCTTCTAAAGAGATAAATAATTACCGTTTGTTGTGTGAACTGGGTATTTTGATAATTCATTGTTGTAGGATTGATAGGGATTTGTTAATTTGTGATTTTGACAAGCCTGTGTTCTGCCTTGTGAAGGCTAACTATTCCCGTCAGACCCCTAACGAACGTGTTGGAGATGATGGCTTTGGCTTTGGGAGATCGTAAATGACCATCGTTGAGTTTTAGTGCCATTTAGGACCTCAGCACTTTTACGCGCATCTAGAGAGTCCGGAGACTATTCAATATCGACAGAAACTTTACCAGGTTTACAGAGGAAATTTCCGCAAATTTTTCTACATGTATCATGGTATGAGGAGTTCTCTGCTTAACTGTAACTGTAAATAAAAACAACTGCCAATACAATTTGTATTTATTTATTTCCCTTTTTTAGGAAAAATGGGGAGGGACATGTTGAAAGCATTGGGTGGGGTGGGGGGTGGGGGTCGGAAAATCTTAGAAACCATAAATTAATGCAAGCAGACCTCCCACATTGTTCAACCTATTTAAGTCAAAAATTAAATTTAACTAAATTAAGATTATCAAAATTGATTTGAAGAGAAAAAACACAATTCATTGTTACAACTACGCAGTGAGAATAGCAACTTAATTTTTATAGCTGTACTGCCTGTTGTCCACTATCATATGTATATACTTCTTTATATCAATGATATATATATATATATATATATATATATATATATATATATATATATATATATATATATATTTCTCCCAGTGATGCAGAACATTAAAGTAGCAAAATGGTCGTCAACAACACATGGGGAAAAAAATGCATCCATACCTCCAACGCCAAACTTCTGTAGAGTCTTTGTTCCATGCTTGTGTCTCTATCACTGACCGTCCAGAATAACTTGCATCAACAATATGAGAATAACTTACTCCATTTCCTTCTTTATATCAAAAATATACCTTTTAATCGTTTTAAGTGATTTGATGACTTAAAGTCAGTTTTCTCTCCCGCAGGTAAAAAACAAAAACAAAAGATTTAGAAGTAAATGAGTGTGAAGATTTAGAGTTAAAAGTCAGCCGACAGTTGAGACTTCAGAACTGGACAAAGAGAATTTCTGTTTACAATATACCCACAAAGGAGCCGCGCGCGAGTTAATGCGGGGGAATGAATCACGGAAATCCTCGTGTAGTACTCAGATTTAGTTCCGTAAACTTTGGGTAAGTGAGAAATTGAAAATTCACATCGATAAATCGGGCACCAAGTTTAATTCAATGTTTAATAGGAAAATTCTTCGGGGCAGAATTAAAGGTGGAATGAAACTCCTATTATTTTCTTTCACGTAGCCTCATTGAAGGGTGTCGGGAAAGAAATGAAGAATTTAAGAACCAAATCTTTCGTTTAATGACAATATTTGTTGTTTTCGTGATTATGTCATACACCATGAAACTGCGATATTTAATCATGAAGGAAAAGCAGAACAGCTCTGCACGAAATCACACCTCAAAATTGTTTTTTGTTTGTATTTTATTTGTTTTATTTTGATTTTTGTAATTCCAAGAAATGATGCTAACAAAAATGAAATCGGAGTATTTTGGGGGGGGGGGGGGGGGGTGGGGGGGGTGGGTAAGATTTATTTCAAATTGGCGATAAAGGCGCTTCTATATAGACTATATCATTCACAGACAACACGAATAAAAACTTTATCAATGATTCATGCATTTGTATATTTGTATTTGTACATTTATCACTTATACATTTGTACCTTTATACATTTGTAATTTTAGTTATTTCTACATTAGTACATTTATACATATGTAAGTATATACACTTTTATACTTATCACTTATGAACTCGTACATTTGTACATTTCCACTTTTATGCAATTTGAAGATGTACATTCCTCCGTTTATGTATTTATACAATTGTATATTTATCACGAATATATTTCTATATTTATACATCTGTATATTCATCAACGTTATCATAATTATACTAAATTTATATAGCGCCTTATCTAATAGCATATTTACCCTAAAGCGCTTAAAATGTAAAACAAACTAAAACAAAGAATAATAAATACATAAAATGGACATGATAAAATATCAAACTGACTTTAACGTAGTAAGTAAGAGTTGTTTTTTTGTTTTGTTTTTGTTTTTGTGGGGGGGGGGGGGGGTTTTGTTGTTTTTTTTTTTTTGTTTCTTTTTTTTTTTTTTTTTTTTTTTTTTTTTTGTATTTTGGGGGTTTTTTTTGGGGGTGTGTGTGTTTTTTTTTGTTTGTTTTTGTTTGTTTTTTTACTTTTTTGGTAGAGTGTAATTTTTTCGTATATCCATGAATATTCATATTGAAATTGTTACCTTATAAACTTAAAAGAAATATCTATGATTTTTCGAAGTCCTTCTTTTTTATTTCTTAGCTTTTTATTCCTAGCTTGAACTCATGTCTATATCTATAAAATAGAGGAAATTGTCAACTTTTGTGAATATTTGTTCACATGTTGGGGGTTCGTACAATTTTATTTCGATATCTTTCCTTAGATACATTAGAAAGGAAACGTGTTAATTTCAAGATTTATCCAGTTAATAAACAAGGAAAAGATATATGCACAGAAAAAACCTTCATCATTTATTTCTTTATAACTCATTTTAGTACAATATTTATTTTATGGCTGTATGGCCAATGAAAGATATAATTTCATATTTTTCAAATAAACTGGAATAGTTTGTCGTAATTTCCGTAAAGAAGAAAACTTGTTAATGCATTTATGGGCATGATAATACATCAGAATAATAAAAAACAAGATTTCTAAAATTTTGCAGTTTCTTAAGAAAAGTATTAAATAATATCATGAAAATCCGTAAAGTTAATTCGGGTATTCTGACAATTCCCTCGCTTCCTTGAAAATCTTTCCGTGTATAGATCAATATACTAATATACGTGTACACTTGTTCTTCCACTGACATTAACTGGTGAGTGTTTACGATGTCCAAATAAAACAGGCATTCTAATAGTATGACCGAAACAATAGTCTTTACTCTTTGCTCTCCAATCTCGGAAAACGATTTGCTTATCTTTCGTAAAATTTCGTTCAAGAGGAATAAAAAACTCGAACTTTATCTATAGTTGTACAATAAAAGGCTAGATGGTAAGTTTCATAATGACTAAACATTCAAATCATATCAATGAACGTGTGGGAAATGTTAGCGTATTTGCTGAGCGTCCCTTCGAGAAATTGTTCACTTATACCTACTACTGACACGTCATCAGCTATAGGTGAAGAGCCACAAATTTAGACCACTCAGTGTCGTAGGAGTGATCATTCTTTATTGTATCAATGCCAACCACGACGTGGGACATCGGTTTTTGAGATCACGAGAGAAAGATCTGTGACTCTCATGTCTAAATGCCGAGCTTTTGGCAAAGGAGCAGTCGCTGTCTATTTGTACGTATATAAAACTTAAACGGTACCAATTTTGATGCACCAGATTCGCATTTCGACAAATAATGTCACTTCAGTGATGCTTAAGTCAAAACTGTTGGAAATCCCAAATACGAACAAACTTGGAAGAGCTGAAAGAACCAAAAGATACCAAATAGGGGAGCCAAATCCGACAGAGGATCAGAACGATGCATGAGGGAGATAATCTTTAATTTTGAAATAAATTTCTTAATTCTATCACAACAATTTTTTATCCGTAATTCATGCTAGTATCGAAGTACTTAGCAACTGGGCTGGTGTAAACCCTCGGGGACTAACAGTCCACCAGCAGAGGCATCGACCCAGTGGTCATAGTATAAAACATAAACGGTACCAAATTTGATGCACCAGATGCTTATTTCAACAAATAATGTCTCTTCAGTGATGCTCAAGTCAAAAATGTTGGAAATTCCAAATAAGAACACACACACACACAAACACACACACACACACACACACACACAAACACACAAACACACACACACAAACACACACACACAAACACACACACACACAAACACACACACATACACACACACACACACAAACACACACACAAACACACACACACACAGAGTACATGCATGTTTATTCCTGAGGACTTTAAAATTCTATCAGAGCAGATACTAGTGGATTGGTTTACTACAAATATTGCCCTAATTTTCAACAGAATCACTACTGAGTATGTAGGTACATACTTTTGTATTTTTACAAAGCAGAACTAATGAACGCTTGCAAAGTTATTAAGATATATAAAGAAGCTTGAAGTTCCCCTGATGAATTTAGAATTTTGCATATTTCATTGATATTTCTGCCATACTTCTAATGCTTAGATTTTTAAAAATACTTTTTCGCATAATAACACAGGGATACATAAGAACATGAAATAACGTAGGGGCATCGAATCATATAAGAAAGGGAAAATGATTTTCTCATTTGGTGGGTTTTTTTTGTTTTGTTTTGTTTTTGTTTCTTTGGTTTGTTTTTTTTATTTGTTTCTTTGTTGTTTTTATTTTTGTTTTTTGTTTTTGTTTTTGTTTTTTTCTTTTTTTTGTTTGTTTGTTTGTTGTTGTTTTTTTTTTTTGTTTTTTTTTTTTTTGCTTTGTTTTTGGTTTTGGTATTTTTTCGTTTAAAACGACAAATCAAATGCCGAATGTCTTGGAATATGTGTAATATTTGGGTGAGAGTAAGAAATGTGATAGAGGTTGAGGATTGCATGAAATCAGTGGTGGTGCGATCATTGCGTATTGATCAGATACAATTCAAAGAGCACCTTCCCCATTCTTTCTTTAAAAATATCACCATTATGCTCCATGCATTTCCAGTGACGATCAGTCCTCTTTTCAAACACATTAATGAACCATCCTCAATGTCTCTTGCTTCACCTCTTCTGTATCTGAAAATATTTGGCCTCGGAAATTCCTTTGGGTAAGGAAACAAAACAAACCCCACCAGCGCTAAGTCTGGACTGTTAAGTGGGTGATTGATTCAGATTTGCTAATCTTTAATGTCTTCTCTCTCAATCTTCCACTTGACCTGTCTTCTAGAGTTTCGTCGTTCAGAATTTCTACAATTTCCATATCCACTTCTTTCCCACCGGCCTTTTCCTGATTTGGTTATCATTCCTATCCCCCTGCCGCCACCCCGTGTATATATTATGACATTTAAATACTAAAGCGCAAGAAACACCTCTAGTTGTCATGGTGATTCTGTTAATTTCAGTCTCTCGTGAATCTCTACAGATGTTAATCCGAGTTCTAGACAAAATTTTATAACCCTCATATGTAAATAATTAAAATATCCTTTTGGTGACTTTTATATTAGGCGCACATATCCTTACATTAGCAAAATGGACAATTCTTCATGTAAAACAGTTGGATATTCATTAACAATAGATTTCTAAGTACATTTAGTTGAAATCGTGGTTAAAAATAAATACTACTTGCTTTGGGACATAAAGTGACATAAAAATTACGAATATTAGAAATTCTATCAAGTATAATTATGAAACAAATTGAAAGATTAGGGACATAATTGTGAATCACAATACAGTGGATAGTTAGCAGAGCTTCGTAAGATTATAATGGTTCACCCAGAGCGCGGGCTTAGGAACGTGATTATTTACTGCACGACTAAAGAGCCTTTCCAATCGTCGTTACTGGCCCTGTGGTAACACATAAGGATATTTCATAGGATAAAAGCGTAGATCTACTGTAGATTGCATTCTCTTAGGACCCTGACATGGGATCAGCCGAAGACGCTTTAATATCGACGGTATAACTAGCTTAGCACTGTAGAGAGCGGATTACCGCTAATACACAAAACGATTAGACGTAAAAGTTACTAATCTCATTGTGTTTTTCAATACATTTGAGAAGTACTTATTCTTTGTTTTCGTGGGAAAACGAAAATTAAGATACGCCGACACCAAATCCTTATCCCTCAACCGCAAAACCAAAGGTGAACACGGAAAGATGCAATTGTTGCTTTTAAAATAAGCAGCATATCATTTCTTGAAAATATAGATATGTTTAATTGTAATCTTAGTTAGTCATATTCAGTTAGTTGTATCTCTTAACCTTTCTTATTTTAGGATATACATGGGTAATTTCTTAAATTGTAACCTTATTCTCACATGGATTTTTTCAGGCGATAATCTTATTAAAAAGTCAAATCACACAATACCCGGACGATGGGAACCTTATATTAAAAGCTAAAGCAGGTTAACTCTTGTCTACGTAAATGCCATAATGCATATTAATAGTACTGTATTGCATTGTAATGAAGATCAAGTTTTATAGGTAAACATCTTTTGGGTCCGCCATAAGAATTGGCTACATGCTTGTAAAAATTAATACAAATTAAACTTATAAATGAATTTTTGATTATGTTACTGAGAAGATTGTCTACTTTTTAAAAAATATAAATACCTGTAAATTTATTTTTAAAACTTATTGAAAGATCCTAAGATACTGATTAAAAATTTAATATGATATTCAAAATAATATGCTGAATCATTTTGATACATGTACTTGATTTCTTTCAAAATCAATTTTGAACGCATTAGAGAAACACACTGACTCTAGAAATGAATTCATTAGATAAGACTTTAGGAATGAACACATTAACATGCCGACTCTTGTAATAAACACATTGAATAAGAATGCTGACTCTAGAAATGAATCAATAAGAGAAGTATGATGACTCTATGATGAACCCATAAGAAAAGTAAAATGACGCTAGGAATGAATTCATTAGAGAAGTATGCTTACTCTAAGAATGAACAATTACAGAAATATGCTGACTCTAGGAATGAACCCATTAGGTAAGAATGCTGACTCTAGGAATGAACCCAGTAGGTAAGAATTCTGACTCTAGGAATGAACCCAGTAGGTAAGAATTCTGACTCTAGGAATGAACCCATTGGATAAGTATGATACTTGAAATAAACACATGTGTATTAAATATGTACGGTGTCTCTTGGAATGACCCGTTAGTGAAGCAATGTTGAAACTAAGAATGAGCCCATGTGAAAAGATTGTTAACTTTAGGAATGAACCAATTAGAGAAATATAATGACTCTAGAAAGGAATCCATGCTGACTCTGGGACTGATCCATTTAAATAAACATGCTAACTATGACATGTCAAACGTTGCAGTAGATGATCTTTTCCATTTGTACTGATTAATTTGTCATTTGTATTGCATAATTTTCCATTTGTATTGTATATTTTCCATTTATATTTTATAATTATTCATTTGTATATAATATTGTATAATTTTTCATATACATTGATAATTTCCATTTGTATTGCAATATTTTCATTTGTATTGAGTGATTTTTTTTTATTTGTATTGTATAATTTGTATTCTATCTGAGGATAGTTTATTTTAATTCAGCAGATATCTTCAAGTTACAAACAGCGAAATTTACGACATTCTTCACAATACTCTATGCATGCATGTCAAGTTTTTCTGTTCTTGGAATTTTGTTATGATGTAAATGTGAAGCTTGTACTATGTTGATTAATTTTGTTATGATGTAAATGTGAAGCTTGTACTATGTTGATTAATTTTGTTATGATGTAAATGTGAAGCTTGTACTATGTTGATTGATTTTCTTATGATGTAAATGTGAAGCTTGTACTATGTTGATTAATTTTGTTATGATGTAAATGTGAAGCTTGTACTATGTTGATTAATTTTGTTATGATGTAAATGTGAAGCTTGTACTATGTTGATTAATTTTGTTATGATGTAAATGTGAAGCTTGTACTATGTTGATTAATTTTGTTATGATGTAAATGTGAAGCTTGTACTATGTTGATTAATTTTGTTATGATGTAAATGTGAAGCTTGTACTATGTTGATTAATTTTGTTATGATGTAAATGTGAAGCTTGTACTATGTTGATTAATTTTGTTACGTTGACTTGTTATGACGATTTCATTTGCTTGTTTTCTGATATCCACGTACCATGTTGTTAACCATATAGCAAGTTTGTTTGTTGACAGGGTGATAATTTTTGCTTATTTTAGCATTTTGATATCAAATTTTTTTAATTGCTAGTTTGCATCAAATGTGTCTGCAATCATATTTGATTTTATAGCAAATAGTTTGTATTATTTCTTTTTATTTTGACACCCCCGACATATGTTTGGTCTATGTGATTTAACTTGCGTACGAGTTAATTTTTTATGCACATGCGTCACAGTTAGTGCTTCCTGTCAAAGATCCCCTAGGAAGATGCAGTCCCAAGCACCTACCCACGCAACCTATTTTTCCGTGTCTGATGTTTTGTTCTTCACCAGGTTTACGGATAGATCATGACATCCTATTAGCGCTTCCCTAGATACAGTAAATGGTGAAGCCTTGACAAGATGGACAGTGACATAAATTGTCATTCAGAAGATAGTGCCAGTGGGATAAACAAACTTTAATTTTTATGGAGTATTTTTATTTAAGTACATGTATATGCCCCATATGATAATTTCCAGACCAGGCAGCACTGCAGGAGACAGGATGAGAAGAGCGGGTCTCATCTCCGTAAAACGTTGGCAAGCATTCCGCTCTGGGCAACTGAATGTTTTACTCTGCGCCACAGTGTACCTCTTACAAGTTAAGTTAAACTGACGCACTATCCAACTCCCCAGTTACCACAAAATCATCATGTGGTTGATCTCTGTCCATTTATGAATCTTCCGAATGTACCATATAGACGTCTATAATATAATAAAGTGGTAAATGTATACTCGTGTCATATGCATTTGTAATTAGCTATGGACAGCTATATTACATGTCAATATCTGTCTCACTATCAAGGCGGATTCAATAATTAATACGTATTTTTGCAAGAAAGATAACTTTATCTAGCAGTTATTTTTTATTCAAAAGTCACTCTTCAGCTTAGGAGGTAAATATTTGAGTTATTTCAGACGACAGTTATTAACACTACGCTACCTATCAAATTTTGTGTTTTGGAATTCCATGTCCGCCAAAACATATTTTGCATTATTTATATACCTTTACACCAACGGAAATAAAAAAAAAACAAACCAAAACAACGCTTTAACGGTATGCCATCGAGAAGCATCTCGTGTATTTTCAAAAGTGAAATATATATCTTTTAGATGCATGTATATATACAGATACTTGGCAATTGGTGGAGGAAAGTTCGTTAAAACAACGTTCAATGAAAACTTAAGAAATTGCATTCTATATCAGCAAACGGATTATATCTAAATTTAACATTTAAGTGTAGATAAAAATGATTTCCATATTCTACCTGTAAAGTATAATTCAGAGAACAAAATGCATACATTGTATTAGACAAGACATCTCCTCTATACCTTTCAGTATCTGTTCTAACTGGTGAAATACCAGTACCACAACTAAACAGCGCACAAATTCTGAAAGAAAGACAATTTTGGAAACTGCTTTACGATGTTAAGTCACATTTTGAAAGTTGGAAGTAGATATATTGAGAAATTCACCTATATTACACCATGATAGACTACCAAAAATATTTGCAATATTACCAGAGAAAGATAATAAATGAATTCTGTTTGTGAGAGAGTGCTGTTTTTGAGACATGGTCCATCAAAAAAGTCATTTAGTAGTTCGTTCACCATCCATAGAAAACTATCAATTCTAAGGACGTATTGACCGGTCACGGTAGCTCTGTGGAGAGTGTTCACTTCGCAACCGACAGGTTCGAGTCCTGCTCGTGCCGTCCAACCTAAGACGTAACGATTGGAGCAATCACTTGGAATTTAGAAATGAAAATCACTGGTCTTTTGGATATGACTATCATGCCAAATTTCAACCTATCAAAGTTTGGAAAGATTCCTCTTTTATCAATCTTGTAACAAACAAAATAATTCATAGTTCGGATTCTCCATCATTTATCATGTCAAATTTCAACCTATATCTGAGCTGGACTTAGTTCTTTTTTATAAGTGCTGTGGGTCAAAGTATATACAGCTCACAAATGGTCAAAATGTGACACGAATATACATGTACTTCCTGGGGATCTCAGTTGTTTGTTTGGGTGGTTTTTTTTCCTTTACGCCAAGTTAGGATTGTGAGAGGCGTTAGGCAATGGGGAATAACTCTTTTATACCTGACTCAATTTTATCGAAATTCAAAATGTGCTCCCGATACCTGATGCCAGATTCCAATGGATGGTAAACTTGCTGACCAACTTGTTTCACAGGCGAGATGGAGCGATCTTTATATATTTCTTGGGTCTGTTATTTGCGGAGAAATTGCAAATACCTACCCAATATCTTTTGCTGCTATTTTTGTTCTACACTATGTCTGTTTTGTCAACATCCATTTATTAGCTTCTCTTTCTTGATGTGTACCAATCATATTATCTGTTAATCGTTATACCATTTTTAGGGGGGTAAGATATGACCTTAAACACATATGCCCCATGTCGCGGCAGGCGTATTTACGATTTCTGTTTCTAAAAATAAAATAAAAGATAATAATAATAAAAATAAAGGTAATTGGTCATTATATACTTGCCTGGAATACTATCACAATTTCCTATTGAGTAGTTTCCCAACTGTAATGGATTTAATATACATGCTTTAAAAAATCATACGTACTCCGTGTGCAGGTGGAGGTTGGTAGTTTTTATGCAATCAAAATAAAACGATCTTTGCGTCACATTTTAAACGTGATTTTGCATCTATTTACATGACATACCGCCGGATTGTGTTTTTGCGTCTAGATAAATGATAAATAAAATGATAGAAACATCATTATAAAAACAGATGTGATATTATTTCATAAGCTGCCTTTCATACATCGTAGGTCACCATTCATCCTATTATGAAGTAGTCAGGACTTCTCTGTTATGTCAGTATCGATTTTGAGTCCTTTATTAACATATGTTGAAAACACAAGACATACATTTTCGTATTAAATGGGAAAATACCATTACATTATATAAAGTGTCATATTAGGAGAGAAACAGAGAGCAAAGGTAAAATGAAGAATAGATAGTTGGTAGATAATGAAACAAAATGAACGAGAATTTCAACAAAAAGATCGACAACAGAGAACATGTATTTAAACATTGTAGCAAGATCGATTATCTATTTTACAGTTTCAGGCTCAGTCACTATTTTTGTCATTCTTTGAGTTACTAAGAAATTCTACATATATATTTTTTATGTGTGTATGTTGCATACTACCCCCACCTACACCCCACCCCATCCCTATGCACGATATGTTGACATTAATTAAGTCTGATTTGCATATTCTTCGATTCCCTTGATCATGTTTCGCTCGATATCATGGAAAAAATTTAACACACTTACTTTTTTGCAACGCATATATATAGTCGCTTCGATACTTTCACAAACGACACTGTTTGGGGAAGAGCGATAACTCTTACAAATCCAGTTATGAGGATTTGGCATCGTCATACTTAAAATTATTCCTAAAAGAAATGGATTGTTAAATTGTTTTATACACACTCATCGATATAGCGGTAACTGTTAAAATTCTGCTAAATTTAAAGTATAAAACATAAACGGTACCAATTTTGATGCACCAGATTTTCGACAAATAATGTCTCTTCAGTGATGCTCAAGTGAAAAATGCTGGAAATCCGTAAAAGGAACAAACTTGGAAGAGCTGAAAGAACCAAAAATACTAAATAGTGGAGCCAAATCCGACAAAGGATCAGAGCTATGCATGGGGGAGATAATCCTTAATTTGAAATGAATTTCTCAATTTTATCACAGCAAATTTTTATCCGTACTTCATGCCAGTACCGAAGTGCTTAGCAACAATATGATTTGTCATTACTGGATAGTAACAATATAATTGTTTTGATTAAACTATCGTAGTTAGTAGTATTGTCAACAGTCATTAACGTCCACATAACGGTATTCGCACAAAACTTTACTCTGTCCCATTGAGAGTTTGGAATACGTTATTCGAAGAAGCTAGAGTTAGTCCGTACTTGGATTTTTCGACACCAGAATATAGACTAAATTCCATGATTGTGAATGTTGTCCATCATGTTGGCTCTCAAACCACCGCGATTATGGATGATAATTATTCCTTCCGAATCATGCCGTCAGTTCTACTAACAAGGGAATAGATGCCATCAACAAGCGACATTCTTCGTCATAAATATTCCAGAGTATATAAAAGTCAAGTCTACACCCTGTATTTCCTACGGATATATCCAAACATTTTAATTACAACAAACTTTACAGTGCCTAGGTATAGACCATCTTCTACAAAATCCACCTATAAGTTCACTATAACCCAGCTGGACAAGTGATGTTGTTATATAACCGGAAAGGAATCAGGACAATCCGGAAATGTCGACCCGAAATCGCTAATTTTAATACCTCCAAAATTCAGAGAGGACAGCACCGATCTTTCAGTTGGCGACAGAATTTTATCTCCGTTATGAATATGCCGGAAGATGGGATAAATATGAAGAACAACATGATACCTTGTCAGAATGGATAAAAATATCAGAGGAATATTAAAATCACGTATTAAATATACCAAAACAAAAGATCGTACCATATATCCTTCTGTGTTTAGTAAACCAGAAGTGATGAAAGACATGAAGAATATGCATTGATTCCAGCTGACAATATTTGCAACAATATTGTCTTCGTAAGACTCATTATTACATCTATAATTTAAACGAACTTGGTTTTAATTCCACATTTGGTAATCCAACTTATACTCCAAGTTCCCTTTCCAAAGACAAAGTTCCTCAAAATCATGTTTCAATTTTACACACATTTAATATCACAGTCAATGGAACGAATGAATATGAATTGCCGTACCTATACTGAACTCGTAAATTACAGAAATAGAGATATTACACTGCAGGATCCGGCGGAGAGGATATTTACAATGGATGCTAGAGGCTAAGTTATGCGGTAATAAAAAATAGGTAAATGAAATCAGCTAAAACTACAATAAAAAAAATCAGGATAATTTAAAACAAAATTCTCGCCGCTGAACTTGTAGGTCAACTCGTAGAAGTCATCAGGAATGAAAATCATCGCATACAAAACGGTGTTACATGTATGAACAATGCAATCAATGCATATGGTATAAGCGTACTGATCTGACTACGGATTGCTTCGTTTACCTGATCAAGATATAGCGCTCGCAGCGAATGTGACCGGTCGAAAGGGAATGCTTACTCCTTCTAGACACCTGATTCCGGTACATCCAGGAGTCCGTGTTTGTCCAACTTTCTATTTTGTATTCCTTATAAGAGTTATGAGATTGATCACTGTTCGTTATCTTCACCTTTTCATAATCGTTCAGTCAAATTCGAATGGTCCAGTTTTCATCAACATTACGACATAAGGACGAATATGTATCAAAGTTTATGTCAATATTGAAGAACAAACCGAAGTTCGTGTTCTAGAAGTTCCGTTCGAATCGTTACCCTGCTGCACTCTCCCTAACGGAATTACGATCCTCATGTTACAGTATGTAACAGAAAGTTTCAGCTTTATGGACATATGCGAACATAGCCCGTCAATTCTTCAGGACATCGATGACAACAGCGATTGGTTCAAAGTACAAATTAGTCATTTGAAAAACTCAGTAATGATCTATAGAGACATCTCAATGCTGAACCAAATCTAGTTTAGATTTCTCGGAAAATCTCAACCTTAAGATTTTCTCTATTTGTCAAAATTTGTTTTTAAAATTTCAGACTTAAGTCTACTCGAGTTTATTTCGTGAAATTCAGGACTGAACTCAGAGTTGTGGCTCATACTTTACATACACTCTTTATCAGAGTATTCAAAACCTTTCTTGGACGTATTACACTGTCACATTTATCCATGGAAAGAATGCATGCATTAATCTCCGTCTATTGCCGATTTACTGTTATTTCATAAAATCGCCCCTTAAAATGATCGTGTACTTATTTTGTCTCAGGATATGGGTCAAAAAGTGGAAAACACAAGGGGGCAAAGAACGACAACTCTGGATAAATAATGAGCAGTCGTGTAGTGTAATCTGAAATATCAAAAGATTATTCAATTTCGCTTTTGAATGTGATGAATCTTGTACTTTGTACATATTAAATATTGTATCGGTCTTATTGGACCTAAACTCGGTTGGAAATGTATTGCAGCATGAACATACATGTAAAAGTCGATAACAATCAATTCTAGAATGACTAAAATATCGCACAGAGTATCGTCTAAATATTGACTAAATTGCATTCTAGTGATGAAGCGCGATTTTTACGCACAAGCATGGTGTCAGTAGTCCTTTTCTTCTTCTGCATTACTCTTCACCAAAGCAGGTGGCTGCAATGGTAAGTATGTTTTTATCAGGTCTGAGCAGCCGCGAATTCAAACAGTTGTTGCAAACATGGCAAAACAAACACTTGTTATTATATAGTTATATTTCAAAGTACCTTCTATACATTTAATTATTTTGCAAGTATTGCATTCTCTTGGGTTATTTTTTCACGCTGGTCGTTGCAAAGTAAGGTGCACATGTAACTCCATAAACACATACAAAACAAACCATTAATTAAAAGTCGTTGTGAGCTCTATTTCATAATAGCAGTAAGGTCCTCTTCAAATCGATGTCTACTCCACTTGATTTCTTATACCTTTTGTAAACAATATAAATAAAGAATTAAGTATGACAGGGAAGATAATATACAATGTCCATGCCATCTACATCAGAAGTTTACTTACAATAACTGGATAGAATTGCAAAATCCTATACAGCTACGAAATGGTTGCCAACACACACACACACACACACACACACACACACACACGATATTTATAAAAAGGCACGATAATACACTGTGTATAATATATATTTATAGTCATACTTTACATATATTGTTTACAGGTGTTTTTTTCTTTCTTTAAATTTTGATGCATTACCGGTAAAATGAAATCATGAGTGTTTCCATATAAAATATACCAATAAATCTGGACATGAAATATTGTATACAACACTACTTATCTTGTCTCGTTTTGAAATCGCTATTTACATTCTGATGAATGGATGGAATTATATGAAATGGTTTCAGCCTTCCACAGGTCATTTTGTTGTACATTGATTATGAATATTTTTATAGCCATGCTTCATTTCTCGAATTTAAGTGAAATTAAAGTGAAATTAAGTGTAAAATTAAGTGTAAAATTATATATTACTATATTCCACTCGACGTTCTAACTCAGTAAAACCTCGGCGATATATTTTCTTTCGGTCTAATAAAGATTTTCCATTTCAGAAAACTGTGTTCGGAGAGGTTACTCCGCTTTGCAGGTCTTTAATTCCTTGCAATTTTAGGAGTTATAAACACGTCAAAGAATACTGCTATACTTGAAACCCTATATGAGATAATTTAGCACTCACTGATTTATTTATTGTGTTTTCACGTATCGCGCTAGTAACAGAGATCGATGTGCCGACAAACCATCTGAAGACTCTATACCTCTAAACAACCTTTGGGTATTTTGTTGACATCTCACTTTTCATCTAAAGGGAGGTTATCAGCTGTAAGTGAAGTGTTCCAAATTTTAATCCATACATGGCGCTCGAGGCCGGGAAGTAAGGGTTGTTCTCTGTACCTACAGTATTTGAAACCTCTTCGGTTTAAAGCAACGGTCTGGATCGGGAATCGAACCCGTTGCATCCCGGTTTTCAGTTTCGAGTTTCGAACAACTAAGCTACTGCCACCGGTAATGTCAATGAATAACAACATTAGGAAAAAGAATTATACACAAAATACGCTATCAAAGTTTTCACAAACAGGTATGCAGTTACATGGGCACAAAAATGTACCGTCTGTCCTTAGAGTAAAAAAGAAATTTTCTTCGATTGTAAAGAGATAATCCACACGCTCAAACAGAAATGACACCAAATCCATCACCACGGAACTTGAGAAACTTCAATCAACGAGTATCTCATAAGCTTCCTCGTCTCATCACAGAAAGTCTGTGGTTTTAAAGTGACCATTAACGTTCAAAATTTGAACGTTTACACAGGGCTCTAACTACAGAATTACTCATCATCTTGTCAATTCTTTATTGTTCGCGTTAAACCATATTTACGTTATTGTGTGTTGACGTATTTTCTGGGTTACATTCAAAATGTCTTCATATCTGTGGTTAAGCGGTCATTACAAATTGATGTTTAGGTATGGTATAACCATTTTTTCTTCAAATAGTGCTGAGATAATTAAAGTAAATAATACGAAAGCATCGCCTTATACTTCACTCTATTACCCTCACGCAAACATCACTTACATTTGAAGACAGTAATCACGCATGTAGCTAGATTGACTAGGAATTTTGTGTGACCTTTCAGGTTGTGCACAACAGGACATTTTGCGACAATTTCACAATCTTCAATGATCTTTAGCCGTTAAAGATAGAGCATTGAGTAATGGCTACTGTTGCTTGGCAACGGACATCTCTGTTTTCCCCCAAGGATATTAAGATTTATCTCGCGATCATTTTCGGATTATATTTAAGAATTTTGCATAAAGAATGTCACACAATCATATAATCATTTTCTGTACGATTTTCGCACATTAGTGACAGTCTATATACCGAATGCACCCCAACAGAGGAACTCTCTTGTATGAAATTAGTAAATATAATTTTGTCACCATTAATTACCGGCAACAACTGTAACACACACACACACACACACACACATTGATATGTTTTGTCGATCATGATGAAAAAAAAGGCAAATTTTTCAAATCAATCTGTCTGCACACTGTATACTTGTGCATTTATAAATAGTCCTTGTAAATTCATTATACACTGTAATTTGGTCCTTTCTGTTATTGTTGAATATACATTGAATTGTTTTAATGGTGTAGATTGATATACAAGGTTGTGGAATGTGAATGCGTTCACTTGACAGCTAACATATGTGTTTCTGTGTTATGAAGCTTCATTTAGCCAATCAATCGGAAAATCATCAAGATCTGAATTTTGCTAAGATGCAATTCCATCCAAACGTCTCCAAATTAAAGCCTGTCTGTGGAAGATTATGTACACTAAGTTCTTCAACATGACTGATTTCATTACTGACTGAGTGAAAAATAGTTCAACATAGTAATTCAAACAGAAATGAACAATACATATATCAATATATTGCATTTTATAGTTTAAATGTATTTTCAATCCACCGCTTCACGCTACTATCTTTCATACTTCATAATTCAGTAAAACATTTAAGAAATCTCAGAGAAAGTCAAATAACTTGAGTATTGTTTATTCCTGTTCTTTGTATTTTTTCCATTCCACTGGAAGATATATTAGGCAAACGCTGACTGAGGTCGCGTAAGAATTGATTTAAATGACTGTTGTTTCCGGCGAAGTTCTCCTTTCAGTGCTTCATACTCCACCGCTGAATACTGCCTCGCTGGTGTAGTCTGAAGAAACAGAATATTACATACGATAGAGAATATACCGGTAATGATGTATCTGTCATTAAACACGTGAAATATGGCATTGAAATTATTATGGCCGTTAAGCATTCTTCACTGACCCTTTTTCTGTGGATGATAGGATGCTGTTCAAATCGGACACTAAACGGACGATGTCGCATTTTCTTTGTGTCTGTCTGGATTCGTACCGACGACGCTGTCAAAAATAGAAACACTATGAAAAATAAAAGTTTCAGTATCATCAAGAATGCACGAATTTTAAAAACATTATACTATAAAAGCAGAATTTGTGTTAGACAATTCCTTTATACATGTATGCAAGGAAAATGCAATGATATACAGTTTGTTTTGGTAATGTGAAACATTATGAAATATATGCATTCAATTACATGACGATAGATATATTATCTATGTATAACTTATGTATCATTTGAATAAGACATGATCTCAAATTTCACTACACAGCGAAGCGTGTTAAATTTAGCGTGTGTGAAAGCGGATTTACCTGTCGATGGCAATGATTGTAATGTATAAGCCAAATCAAGAGTCTAACGTTAACTACTGTCTATAGAACGGATAGCATATAAAGGTACGATTGTTAAAAAGTAGTAATTCAACTTGTGGCCAATATCCTTCTTTGGTGATATTTTGAATAATATAAAGTAAACCTTTGAGGGTGAAATTAAGTACTGTGATATCTTTTGGCGGATATAAAGCAGGACTAAAAACTAGCGAGTTATCGAACCTGTCCGAGGGGTGCTGCGATCCGTTGTCTCCTCTCTGTAACTGCAGGTGTCGAAAAACGAAATCGTCAGGGTTCTATTTCCCACACTTTGTATCTTAATAATGCACGATAAGCGAATTGCACACAAATCGTGTAAAATTCATTTATTTTAGTATGCATATTGTTTTCCGGTAAAACCCACCTCAATGAACTGGAAGCATCCTCTTCTAAACCTTTTTTCAGTGTCTCGATAATGTCGATGTCTTTCCTACGTATTGGTTTTATAAACACTTTTTTGCCAGGAATTGGGGCTAAAGGTCCCTTCAAGAATACAACATTTAGAGTAAAAATAATGCAACATTGAATGAAAAGGCTAAGATAACGCACAGTACTCAATCTTGTAATTCCTACAGAAAATACAAATCAGAGAAATGAGCAAACACGGACCCCTGGGTGGGATCAGGTTTCTAGTAGGAGTATGTATCCCCTGTCGACCGGTCACCTCCGCCGTAAGCTTTATATATATTTTTTTTCCAGTAGAATGTTCATGCTACCGCATTTTAAGATTGCTATAAAGAAATGAAAATACCTCAACTTGCGTAATCTTTTTAATTATTACTGGTATAATGTTTACCTCATGAACATATCGAGGTAGTTTTACTGGTTTGATATTCCTCTTCCTTTGTGAATCTTTAGTCATTTTATTATTCCATGCTTCTAGTCTTTGTTCGAGTCTTAAAAGATTATCTTCGTTGATTTCGGAGTCAATGAACGCGAAGTCGTTTCTAGGCGACGAATCTCCAGTACGACTTTGTGAACTTTCACAGACAAGTCGACAAGAATCTATTCCACTATCATCACAAAAAACGTCATCCAACCCGTTTTGAATACGATCCGGAGTCTTACTAGAACCAAGTCCACTATCCATAGTGGACGCTCGCCCCAACTGTGACACAAATGTACTGTCACGTGACGTCTGATATGTAATGGTGTCCACCGTTGGAGGAGTTTGTTGGGGATTTCGGGGACGTGTTTGTTGAAGCCTCTTTTTAGCTCCTTGATAGCGTTCTTTCTCCAACTGACGCTGCTTTTCCTTCATTCTGATTAGAAAAAACACACTTCCGGGCCCAAACATGTCAATAAGCGGCCCTTTTTTGAGGTTAGTCACACTCCAGTCTTGAACTGTTTCTTTCTTCACTGTTTTCTTGGGGCGGTCCCTCTTTGACCGTTTCTCTTCCCAGAGATGATACAGGAAGTGTCGTATTAGTGGAAGTTCTTTGCTCGGAAGCCACGACAGCCGCAGTCTGTACTTCTCCCTAACAGACTCTTTGAGAATTTCAATAACTTTGGGATTGCGTTTTTCGATCAGTCTGTCATAGTTTTTCTGATCCAGGATGAACACCTCCGCCTCTTGAGTACATTTCACTGTATAGCAGTACGTAGGCAAGTCTATCACAGCCTCCAGATCACCTGTCGCAGGAAAGTCAATATCAGTATATATTTACTTCATTTAATTGTAAACTACAACCTCCTGTTTATGTATTCAAAGGTCTTGATAACAGCCGACATATGTAAAACAAGGAATTATCGACCAATGCGTTATTGAAAAGTTCCATTCTAATTCCAAAATACTATAATTTCATTTATATGAGCACTGCATGATTTAATAGAGGTAATGCAGCAACATGTTAGGATTACGTCATCTATCGCCTATCACATTATTAATGATGTCATCGCAGACGACATGTGCTCCTCTAGTCATATACAGTTATTATATATCCATTATGCTAGTAAGTCATTGAACTTTTTATATAAGATTTCTCGAGATGTTGAAAATATGTACAGGTATCAAGGCAGCCATAGCAAGTTGTAGAATTTTATAATACAGTATTTGTCGACACTGAATACAAGTATTCCCAAAGTACCCAAGGAAACACCAAGATAGAGCAAATTATCAGTTTAATACGGAATTTTACAAGTTGAAAATATGCACTGTACTTTATAAAAGGCACAGCATTACCTATAATCTCGAAGGCCCCCAAGTTGCAGACTTCTATATTGTGTCTGGAGACTTGCGGGGACCTCATTTTACACCTGCTGTCCGTGGCGGACATGGCGGAGGAGACGGAGGGTGTGGAGATAGAGACGGGTGACCATTTTTTGTTGTCCTCAAGCCTCGATGGGGATATACTCAACTCCCTATGAAGAAAATATTGTAATTAAATCTTTTAACAATCATGCCATATTCAAATTTAATATCCTTCGTATTGACAAACACTTCCAAAGAATCTGTACATAATAGTATAGCAGAAAAGTACTTTTCAAGAGAAGGATTAACCAAAGAATCTGTACATAATAGTATAGCAGAAAAGTACTTTTCAAGAGAGGGATTAATATAAGTCTTCTGACTTGTTTCCCAGTCTTTGTCAATACAAATTTATTATACATGTATTTGTTACCAAGAATAAAATATTGTTTAAACTAAACTAAAAGTACTTTTATTTTCGTATAAAGTACGTATTTCTTTCTTCTTTGCATTTCTCCATTTGAAAAGAATATACATGTGTTAAACACACTTCCTCAAAGTAACATAACAGTCTTTTTGGGTGTTTTGAAACAGTTTTCAAAATCCCCACGTGAAGATTACGATCACTTCCTTCTCTTGACGACAATATATTTCGTCTCGCCTACCTGCGTAGTAATTCTCTGGCTTGAACTCTCTCCAGGTCGGCAGGATCCACTAACGGGAAATAGGCCGGATACTGCATAGAGTGTAACATGGAATCCATCAGTAGCTTGACCTGGCCACTGTAACATACGTGTACATAAAACAAATTAAGTCTCATAAATCAGTCATGTTTACTGATTCTCTAACAAATGCCTTCACTTTTCTGTGTCTCGATCTGATTTAAGGATGAATAACAATTGTCTTTCTTTTTCAAACGGATGTGTACGCTATAGATGCAATGATATATATATATATATATATATATATATATATATATATATCCCTTTTCAAATAATTCATCTGTTTGATTTGTTCAGGCGCTTCTCGCAATCTGTAGATCATGCATTTTAGTTCCGAAAGTAATTTTTTTATTCTTTGTTTCTTAATAATGTTAAACAAATATTTTTTTCCAAAACGAGGCAATTTTTAAAAAAAAAACTTTGTAACACCACTATAGCATACAGACATTGTATCGTTGGCTGTCATGGTGATTTTGGTATGTGTGTTATTCTTAATTTACCCACTTTGTAAATGTTACTCTCTAAACCTAGGAAGAACTGTGCTCCAAAATAGCAGTTTGAAATGAATTGATAGTAATTAGTGATTTGTATATTATTATCAAAATAAGGGTGTTGATTTTACAGGTATCTAGTCCTAGATGAAGAGTTTATTTGGCACTTGTTAACCTGTATCAAGTAATAACATTATAAAAATACGTGTATTTCACCAACATTTAGAAAAACGAATATGTATATCTAAAATACTAATACGTGTACGATAATTTACTTTTGAAGAGAGAAAAAAAATTATTCGCAACCTTAAAAGTTGAACGCACTCATGCCTTTTTAGCACCGAGTGCCAATCCAATTATATTGAAATGATCTGTAAGGAATTGGATTAATCCATTAAAGTATTGAGCCGAGTTTACTGGTGCCGCTCACGTAGATTTACAGTGAATTTTCTCAAAGGCTTCTCGCCATTTTATAACCAGATTGGCGACAGAGAGATTAAAACACAGGGTTAATAAAGGTAGTTCTAATAATGAAGGAAAATGATTTGATTTTGATTTTTTGGGGGGCCGTATTACAGGTTAGGCTTATGTGTCGTGTTTCTTAACGCTTTTTTTTTCTAATTTCAATATGCTATGTAGTGAAACCACCGCAGTTCTATATTTGCATGTTATTCAAGTATTACAGAAATGGGAAAAAACTTAAAACACTGTCCAATGCAGAGAAAGATTGCTATTGAGGAAATCCGATAACCTTGAAAAAAAAATATGGATCTTTATTTCTCGGCTCAAACTGATTTAAAAAAAAAAAAAGATGTGTCAAATTATCTTTTATGTGTTTTAAATCTCACCTCAACAGAAACATAATTCCATCCACAGGCGCCCCCTGTCGGACAATGGTGTCATCGAAGAGAATCTTCTCTCGTCTCAGACTCATGGCCATCTGTTTTTTGTACTTAGGGAGCCAGTTGTCAAACATGGAGTGACTGTCCACGAATCGTTTCCGTTCGTCGAAATCCTTGGCCTGAAACTCATGCAATGACCGCTTGTACAAGTCCCTGTTGACGATGACCAGGTCCGTTTTTTCGTCGGCAATGATCGTAGCATTACGGATACAGTCGGCGTTTATCAAGGCAAGCTCTCCGAAGCTCCGACCAGCATCTATGTACAAAAATAAAGTATTTAGTCTTCATTCCTTCTTTCCACGAGTCGGTGCCATCATTTGTATGAACAGTTTTCTTACAGCTTTTATTTGGATTTAATAGATGACATCAAATTTTGTTTATTAACTGAATTATGTTTTGTTTTTGTTTTTTCTTTAATTAATTCTTTGCTCAAAATGATCATTTTTATAATTGTTTTTAGAACATGTTGACGTTTGATCTACTTTAGATTTGTTAATAAATGTTGAGACTTCGAGGAGACAGATTGGCCATTTTGGTCTCTAGATCATCAAACATTTTAGACTCAAGTCAAAGTTTTTATGCTGCACTAAAATCACAGTGTGGATAAACAGTCCCATATTAAATGTTTTGTAAAATTACGTCACCAGAATTCTATTAAGGACAAATTTTAAGTTTCGGTTTTCTGTAGTTAATAGGCATTTATAGGTGATTGAAATTTTGATTGATGTCTAAATTTGTTTCATAATCCCGGGGTCTGGCGCTGATCTTCACAGCTTGAAAAGTTCAGTTCTAGAGTAATAAAACATGTTAATTAGGAAAAGTCAAAGTTTCATTTAAATGTTTGTTACATAGAAAAGAATAATCCTGAATACGATTTATCTGCTTCATTGATTTTTTTTTCTGAGGACTGATTCAGTGGATAAAATTATCCGAGGTTGATGAGCTTCTTTGTACTTTGAAGTTCCAAACAAAGTGTGACCCCGGTTCTCTGTGTATTGTGCTGGAAAGGTTTTATGTCAGTTGCATGGTATTTAGATTAAAGATGGTGGCAAATAGTCCAAAGTTTCCCGAACAACTAGCTGTTGGAGGAAATGAACTGTGATCGGCATTTCCGCGGTGTAAAGCTATCACGTAAAGCGACAGATCTATAACAATTGTAATTGTTATAGAAATTAAAACTTTCGATTTTTCTCTTTAATTTACTGCCATGATAAATATCCCAGTGATTACAAGTGGTTGCTCTTCTTTATTTCATTTTTTTTTCTATATAAATTTTTAATTCAAAAGTCATTTTTTTTCTCAAAATAAAATGTTATTTTCTCACAATTCTTACCTATTTTCCCAACATAATTGCCGTAGATTGACCTGTCCAGTGGCTTTTGCCGCCTTCCACTCTTGGTTCTCTCGACTTCCTGATAGGAGTCGTTATTTCCCGCGTCCTCGTCAGCACCGAAGTTAGTATTAATATATATAGACACTGTCCCACTCAAGATGATGAAGAAACTGAAGATGTATATTATTAAAGAAGTAAATATGTATACCAAAAAAGCATAAAACTTCACTATAACCCATTTTACAAAGACAAAATATAAATCAAAGACTATCGAAAAGACACAATGTCATATCGTATAGGGTACGTATCTAATACAAAACTGAGTATATATCAATATGATGGTTTGAGGAACCATTGTTTAAGGGGGATACTTGGACAAAAATCACTCATGTGTCCAAAACTTCTTACCATTCCCCTTCCTCTCCTTGTTTGATAATGAGGTCATCTTTTTCGTCTGTTTCAAATTCACAGTTCTTCACAATATCAACAATAATTTCTATAAGAAAAAGCAACAAAGGCTCATAAATGCACGTAAATTACATCATACAATATATTTGGGGAGATTCAAAATCACTCGAGATGGTCAAGACTACCAAAAAGTTTAAGATTTTTTTTGTCTGCTTTGCAAATAGTTTAACGACGCTGAAGTACAATGAACAAGGTTCGATTCTGGTCAAATCCTCTCTCTCTCTCTCTCTGACCAAACTTGTAAAGTGAGGACGTTCTTACAATGTGTAGAAGAGAATACACACATGCGTTATTGTAAAGGCAAAAAAAAAAGTACTACGTTAGATAAGATATAGAAACACCTATAAAAGTTTATCTAATACTCCCTTTCGAATTGTGAAAAAAAATGGTTTTGGGAGAGAATGTTAATAAGGACATGTCCTCACACCACCTGTCCTCACTAATATTTTGTATCTACATCTTTCACTTGCTGTATGCCACTTTTATAACGACGTAATGGCGAGGACAAGATTTTTGTCCTCATAGTGCAGTTCTGTTCTCACAACTTCTGTCAGATGGTTAAAATTTGTCCTCACTTTACCACTTTACCTCTCTCTCTCTCTCTCTCTCTCTCTCTCTCTCTCGTTCTTATTCAAAGTTTTCGTGTTCATCTGCAAGAACAGTCAAGGGTGATTGCCTCGTGTCATTATTTATACCTATTTTTGTCTCTCTCCAGAGTGTGTGTGTGTGTGTGTGTGCCTGTTATTACCTGTATGAAACATCTCGTGGCTGACAGAGAAATTTTGTTGCTACATGTATATGTATGATTATTTAGAGCCATCCGGTAAGTTGTAAATGGGTCGTATTAATGTAATCATGTCGAGTTTACAATCTGCAGATTTTATGAATAGGTGGGGATTTTTAAAAGTAAATGAACAATTTAAGACTATATTTTTTACCGTATCTATCTCAATCTTTCATACTCTAGCAGGTAAACTTTGTACGCACCAAGTGTTACTTCTAAAAGATCTGAGACACTTCTTGCAATCATGCTTCAAAGCCCCAACCTTTTGAATAAAATGCCATTCAACATTAAAAGGTTTTTGCATATTTATACCTATTGCCCATTATGGAAAGAGGAAAAGGCACAAAATAGGAGGGGTAGAAATGAAAAGCCGAGTGACAGTGGAAACAAACATCTTTGTCAATTTCATTATGAGGAGAGCAAACATTTTCTGTTGTAAGCACTTCGCGCTGTGGGAATATCCATCTTTATCCGATTTTAATTTTGGCCTTGCCACCTTGTCGTGTTATTAATCCTGAATGTTCGATAAAGGTCGTTAGTAATGAAACTACGCGCAAATATCATTGAAATATGATGTCCACCTATTTTTCTCGTATTTTCTAATATCACACGCCAAGAATCATGAAAACGGGATTTAAATGAAATTAACATGTTGTCAGCAGATAATTAAATCGTGGTGCAATCAATAACGTTTATAGGACACTCTATCATTAAACAACAATAAATGTTCATAGAGAAACTGATTTAGCCTTATCGTCATAAAAACCAGTAAATCCCCGCTCCCTATCGCTCCGGAGGTGTGTTAATATCTTACTAATCATTTACTTCTATTATCTTAGTCTTTTTCTCGCGTTGCATTTATTTGTTCCATTTCTCTAAAACCGTCCTGTCCTCGACGGAAACGATACGTCCTCGAGGAAGAACCTTGTTTACCTGAGAATGAATTATTTTCCAGTTGGAAATGCAAAGAACGAGTGCATTCTAATTTCTTCTATTTTTCTACGTTATTCATTAAATATCTTTCACGTGGCCTCTAGATAGCGTTTGAACGTCAAGGAACAAATGCAATACATTGTCATTTGATTAAGCACACCAGTCAAGGTAGCCTAGTACCTACCACGCTTGCCTTGCAACAAAAGGACCCGGGTTCGATTCTCTATCCCGGCTCCGCGTCAAACCCAAAACGATTACCTTTCCTTCCTTAGGCCCGGCATTAGAAGCGAAATTCACGTGCATTTCGGATATATGACCTTAACATTGGAGGTAACGTAAACCAACCCACTCGGCTGACCTCGGCTGATTACAGTAAACTCGTTATATGTAAACACCCGAGGTATGCCGAGTGAAACTAACCAACTTGCAAACATGTGTGAAAGTTTACACAATTGTAAAAGCGCATCAAACGAAGATCATAATTGTATTTATATTGGCGATAAGACCGAGTTAAGTTGAACCGAACAAGACAGTACAGCCACACTTCAGTCTTAATTAAATCAATTATCCTGTACACCGGAAGTAAAGAGACACAGTTTCCTCTAGATAATGGCCAATTTACCATAAGTAAACCATTAACAGCACGTCTAGCTATCGGTCATCGATAACCGTGACATAGGTAACTTTTCCGCACTATCATAATACACCTCATTTCAAATACTTAGAAAAAAAATCTTCATTGAAAAGTAAACGGACAAATTGTGGACTCTATTATCTCTCGCGTACTGTTTCTTTCAATGAAACCTATTAAGGCGTAGGCTTCACTGCATAATTATATCACTACACCAAGTGACACATGGGTAAAATACACGTTTTCTGAATTACTAACTTTGAAATACCAAATACTACAGTTTACAAAGTGTAAAAGCATTTTTTTCCAAAAGAGGTTCGGCCCCCTGTGTCATGAGGATAATTAATATCATTTTGTTGTGTTAAAAATGTCAAGTTGTGAATACACTTACCATCTTTGAGTTGCCTGAACAAGTCGGACTTCTTTTTGAACCAGGACAGGATTTGGTTAATTTCTAGGTCTGTCCTTCGATGCGGCGGTTTGCTAATGATGCTGATTACTCTTTCATACACGTGGGCTGAAATGTCGTTAGACCCCATTCTACTCAGCTGTAGTATATCCCTTAAGAACTGCTATCGTCTCACATTTGTCATAAAAGAATCATGCTCTAAATTCTGAAATTTTAAAAATCACGTGATTAAATGAATTCCGGTGCAAAATCCCTGTACCGACCGGTGACAGAAAAACAACAAGGGAAATCTTGAAAAGGATAAATCATTAAAATGCCATCTCTGTACATTTTGTATCGATAAACCACCTGAATACCCAAGGTGACTGCCAGTGCCACGACTCCATATTAGCGTAATGAACCAATAAAGCGCAGAGTCAATGTAACGGGGAGAGATTTCTATGCTATTGGCAGTTTCAATAATTGTGTGTTGTTTCTGAATCTAAAATTGTCTCGAGAAAAACCCCTCTTGTTCAAGACAGGATGTTGTACACCAGGCCCTCCTGAACACACAATAGGATATGGGAGATCGATTCCAACTTTCTAACCTTACTATTGAAGTAATTCGTAGCAATTAACCCTTTACGTGATTACATTTCATAATGGCAATACCTTTTTAACGTTCGGTGACTGAAAGTCTTTTCACTACCCTATCGACATACCTTGTCGGACTTCGGGAAAATGTAAAAGGGCGAATAAAAACGGTTTTCGGTAAATTAATAGAGCTCCCGTGGTTTTGCATTATGAGTGGTGCTTAAATGACACACACCACGATAAAAACATCCTCAACTCCATCAATGTTTTGTATAGACTGGTAACGAACTCGCTGAATTCATAACATAACATCGCGCAATCTGAGCATTTTAAAATACAAATTATATCAATCGCAAAACACCTTCATACCGAGCGCCTTTTTCACTTGATTTGAAAATTCGCTTTTTGTACAGGAGATGCTACCACGTTAAATATCACACAAAACAGAAAATACCCGGTAAAACAAAATACCCGGTAAAACAAAATACCCGGTAAAACAAAATAACAATATTAGTACGTACCGGTATACTTGCACTGTTAAATCAATGTCAGAGTTTACACATGCCATGTACAATGTACCAATTCTCTCTCTCTCTCTCTCTCTCTCTCTCTCTCTCTCTCTCTCTCTCTCTCCTTTAAGCATGCATTTCTATCACTTGTTTTCAGCCCTTGAAGAGAAGTTTTTTTAATATGCCAAGAAAATCTCCCAAACTATAACATAATATTGAAGTAAATTACATTTCCTAGCTAACCGTAAATTCATAATATGAATTTCTCTTCAAATTTGTGTTGAATTTCGATACTAGTAACCAGTTCTAGATATCTGGCACTGTGTCAATCAATTTGTTTTGCAGATACAGAAGTCTACTCACATAATCAAATAATGTCTGCTAAATCCGTCACTAACAAATTCTAGGAAACAGCGGGGGAAAAAACCCCGATTACGTTGACACTGGTAGTCTGGATAGGGAATTTCTCTCAGTCGTCACGGTTAGAATCCCTATAAAGTATTGATATCAAACTCTGGACGTTCATTGCGTTCGTGCCGATTAATTAATCTTTTAATAATCGGTTAGAATCAATAATCCACGCAAAAACAACAAGATCAAATATTTCAAGGTGAAATTTAATCTCTCTGGAAATCGTCTCTTTAACAGAATGTCGCCACACTGAATCCACGCATGCCAACCTCGTCATCTGATGTTAGAGAAACTTCCGCTACAAGATAAAGGACTTTTTGCAATTCAACAGTACATATCTTTCTTATATCGTGCTGCCATTTTTAATCTATACCGGGTCACAGTAAATATTGCTGCAACCCGGTAAAAACCAGACGGAAATGCTTGACATTTCCTGAAGAAGGAGAAAGATAGTACGTCATGGATATATAAACATGACAAGAAACGATAGTCTAATCATAGAGGATTCTTTTCTAAATCGTTGCCACACCTACAGGTGGTCAGAGAGGTATCATGAGTTGATTCATGCCCTTGAACTTCATTATTTGACCCAGTACTACTATATGCAACAGAATGGAGTTGCACTAAATTCATTAATTGTAACATAAGTGGAGAAACACTTCAAATATACACTTATGCGAGTCACTGGGCAGAGTCAGAAAGTGAATTCAGTATAAGAAACTCAGAAGTGCGTGGATAAACAACCAACATGTATCTCACACCCCGCTCTGTATGTCACACGCCGATCTGAATGTCACAACCCACTCTGAATGTCACAACCCGTTCTGTATGTCACATCCCGCTCTGTATCTCACACCCCGCTCTGTATGTCACACCCCGCTCTGTATCTCACGCCCCGCTCTGTATTTCACACCCCGCTCTGTATCTCACATTCCACTCTGTATTTCACACACCGCTCTGTATTTCACACACCGCTCTGTATTTCACAACCCGCTCTGTATCTCACGCCCCGCTCTGTATCTCACATTCCACTCTGTACCTCACATCCCACTCTGTATTTCACACCCCGCTCTGTATCTCACATTCCACCCTGTATCTCACATTCCACTCTGTATTTCACACCCCGCTCTGTATTTCACACCCCGCTCTGTATCTCACGCCCCGCTCTGTATCTAACATTCCGCTCTGTATTTCACGCCCCGCTCTGTATTTCAAACCCCGCTCTGTATTTCACTCTCCGCTCTGTATTTCACACACCGCTCTGTATTTCACGCCCAGCTCTGTAGCACAGTGGTAGGATGTTCACTTTGTAACCAGGAGGTCGGAGTCCGCTCGTATCATGACATCGTCATACCTAAGACGTAAAACAGGTAGTGATTGCTATCCTGCCGAACGCTTGGAACTTAGACGTAAAAATCACCGGAGGGAGGGATTTCGGACATGACTTTAAAAAGGGAGGTCTCGTGTAGGGGTAGGCGTTGGCACATTAAAGAACCTTCACTGTTACGACCTTAAGCGCTAAGAATAGGTCTAAATTATGGTGCTTCACCTACAGCTATAAATGTAATATGTGTGAAAAATTCTCGACAGGACGTATAACAAACAACTCCGTCCTGTATCTCATATTCCACTCTATCTCGCATCCTGTTCTCTATCTCACACTCCGGTTTGTATTTCACATCCCGCTCTGTATCTCAATCTCCACTTTGTATCTCTATGAAAACCACCAAATAGCTCATGAAGCACAGATACAGAACCACCAAAAGAGTTTATTACACCCAGACAATTCAGAAGTACAAGACCTCTAGAGGACCTGATTACATTTAGGATCACTTAACATATCATTACACCAACAGACAGAGGCACTTACAGGTACGTATAGCTACAGTGGACAGGGGGCCGCATACCCCAACTTTTTTGAAAAGGTACATTCCCGTCATTTCTACATACAGAGATGTATTGCCACTCCCACAATTTGCGACAGAACCACTGTAACCCTTTAGTTTTAGTTTTATTTGTAATGTATTTCTCAAAAAGTTTCAGACAAATATGAAGTCAACTTTTCTTCACCCCCTCTACCTTTTGAAAAATGATATAAGGTGCCAGAGTAAGTAATTCGGTGGCCTCCAGAGCATCTCATTACACTCCAAGATACAATGAGCTCTTTTAGTGGTTAAGGTACATTCTTAAACTATATCAAATTTATTTTTATAACATAATAGTAAGATGCATCTGCTGCATGCAAATCATTAATGCTCTCGATTCTCCCTCTAACAGCAACTGCCCAGTCATCATTGCGATCTTCACACACCTTTAAGAAAACATATTAGAGAAATCATGCAGTGAGATCATAGCTCGAATATTTCCATGACCCGAGCGCCTATCATGCAACATGTGCATCATGCACTATTAAATTTTTTTCTTTCTTATTAGACAATACTTTATTCAAATAAAATGGTCTTTTTTAAAACTGATATCAAATTATTTGATATTCCAACTGTATATAACATAAATGTAATACAAAGTAGCATTCTATCTTCCATGGTTCAGAATCTGTTGCGGTGATTTTAAATAACACACGTGTTATACGGTACTTGCATAAATTCTAAACAATATGCCCGTATGTTTAGATATTATATACATGAATGGATTGAACAGCAGGCAAACTGCCTTTATACATACAAGCTCTTTCCTTATAAGCGAAAGTGGTATTAAACACGAATATAAGAATTATAGAGAAAGACCGGCGGCCATTCAATGTTGTTTGCCGTTACCATCTTGTTTGCTAGTATTTTACAGGAACACGAAGACTTATCGAGATGACACATGCTTTAAGGGAAATTAAAGTACTATAAAAAATTTCAAGTTTGTTTATTTTTGTTTATTCTCTTCAAATACAATATCATCAGCTAATCTAGTTTCTCAACAGGGAAATTGTGTGCATAACCACCATACATATTTACTATGCATAATAAATACGCGGCATCTGCCGTAAATTAATAAAATTCAAAACTTTTTTTTTTTCATATTCGAATTATTCCACCATTGTCCTAGAAATGTACGGTGATGATAATGTTTGAACAATATTCACCGTTTTTAACTTGCGAAATCTTCGTCTAAAATAAGTGTCATGGCTGCCATCTTAAGCCACTTTAAAAAAAATATGGATCCTTCTCCACAATGTGTGGTTTTTCTTGAACGACAACGTCTGACCAAACATTCACTAGTTGATCACGTAATCTCATTGACTGATTAAATCAATCAGAATGAAAAACCCTACTAACATCATATCCCAAATTTGTGTGAACAATGACTGGCCACGTCATATAAAAGTTGCACCGTCATGGAACTTAAGGTGGGTCATTCCACTAAAATGTTATCTAATGGCTCGATTAAGCACCTCTTATGGAGTGTTGGTTTCACCATCGAAAGAGTGATACAAACTCACGATTATTTGTATGAATTTTTTCCCTGATAGATAAAAAAGATGATTTGTTTGCAAATAAGAGTTCAAGAGTCCAAATAATACAATTTTGGTGTAGTGAGCCACCTTAAAAGATTGTTATTTCTTGGACATACGACTTGTCACTTGTATTTGAAATTTTGAATTTTACAAAGGAAAGAAAAACCTTTGAAATAATTTATCTGGACTTTATTTTCAAAACTTGTAAGAAACGTTTCATGCCACGCGTATAAAAACTATGCGTAAGCCTTCATAATCCCCAGGCAGTTATTTTGTCAATCTGTAATTAGTGTTTTTAATTGTCCGACTTAATGATGTAGTACAAAGGTATTAATATACAAAGAATGTACGAAATATTCTTTTCAATGTCTTAAACATGGAAGTATAGTACATTTTGAACGAAGAGATCAAACTAAAATGCTAAATTATTCCATCAAAACTTAAGACAAAATTAAATTCCACACGCCTTATTCACCCGAATATATTGATATTCATAAATGATTGATGATGAAAGAACAGATTTCTGGAAAACTGGGTCCTCTGATACATGGACTAATTTTACTTAACAGCATCCCTCCGCAACAGTATTCACTCGCACTCATTTATCCGAGTATGAACACTTCATCGATGATATTATGACAACAAAGGTATTGATTATATTCATTTAGTAACCTTCACCTTTAACCGCCGACCTTGTAAATCGATTATAGAGTTCTACACCTCGCCATGGGGAACAAGTATACAACACTTGGTTCCCCCTCCCCTCAGTGCTAAGATTTCGTCTTGATTTTTAAGGAATTTCCTTCATTGACCTTGACCTTAAACACCTGACCTTGTAGCAAGGGATTGGACAACTCACCATGGGGAACAAGTATGCCAGTGCTACGTGTTTTTTTTAAAATAAAATTTACCACAATGCAATTCATACACAACTGCATCTAACATACCCACACGCGTGTAGAAATGTATATTCCCTCCGTAACTTGTTGCAAAGGATAATATAATGGTATGCAGGTGCATGATTAAATGACAATTCTGTAACAAAATCACGTGCAGTTGAAATATTTAGTTATATAAATGAAAGGCGATTTGTTAAAGGTCAGTGGTACTATAGAAATTAAATGTCCGTCCTTAAAGTCACTAGCCTGATGCTCAACCCTTGGATGTAAATGGACGTTTCACCTTGATCGATTTTCTACATTTTGATTTTTAAAACGAAACATCTCGGGTCTCCCTCATTACCGTTCCTAACCACACAGACACTGCGAAGGGGAGATTCCAAAGGGCGTGATTTTATGCTTGTCTGAGCTTAGCATATAAAGTTGAATTAATTCAACTGCAGTATCAATAAGCGACACCCACCCCCACCCCATTCCTGGCTTTTGAAAAACCTGACGACAATGAAATTTCGCATGTCAGTGTATCACATTAATTCAATACCACATTAATTTAACTTCCTTTTTTAATTCATTTTTATTTATTCATATTTTTTCATTTTTTTTAATACAGAGTGAAGTTCCTCTTTTTATTGGGGGGGGGGGGGGGGGGGGGGGGGTTAAAGCAGAAGCACACAAAGCTTTTTTTGTGTGTCAAATTGGAAATGTTGAAATGTTGAAATGGTTTCAATGGTCACAAATACTTATGTACGTGAACAACTTAACATTTTAAATTATAAACAATAAAGGTGTTTACGGGTACCTTTTGTTAAAGTTACCACGTCCAGAATAGTCTCATTAGACGAATTAAAATAGCTCTTTAGGATTCATACGCATGTACACCATTACTTGTTAATCAGGCTTAGATACGTCCGATTAATTAAGAACACATTTTTTGATTTCATTAAAGATTATGCAGCAGCGAGATTGAATTAGTCTCTCTAATCTTCCATTAGTCGAATCCTTAACCGGGTAATCCTAGAGGCATTAAAACATCCCGGAAAGTTCTGGGTTACTGTTCACAGTGTTTACTCCGTCTCACACAAACTTTATTGGAGTAGAAACAGCAGTTTGAAATACGATCAGACTCGGGTGGTTGTGGGTTCGAGACCTTTACGGCAGAAAACCACTCGCCAGCCAAGGGTGACACTCCACGTAAAATACAAATCCCGCGGAGCATCACCCTTGGCTAGCAAAAATGCAACACATACATCATGATTTTGTAAATCAGAAAATATTAAGGTTTTGTAGGCAGAGCCTATATTTTTTGCCGTGAAAACAGGAATTTACACAAGAGGCCCACAGACCACAACACTCACCTGATTCATAACATTTATATACAAGTCCATATCGTGTTCCGCTATCAAAACAAAGTGGAATCTACATAACATGAGGATACTTGTATATAGAATTTGACTTATTGTTCTTCTTTGATTTTAAAGAGAAAAAATATCTTAAAGATTTCCCCGCATTAATATTTCTATGTAACAAACCTCGATTAAGGCCCGGAACCAAGGTTTGAACATACCAATATTAGAATTCTCCTTATACATGAAAACGCTTGCGTTTTAATGAGAGAACAATCCCTATCGATTGCATTATGCACCAAAGTTTGTTTCATTACGTCATATGACCCATAGATTCAAATGAGTTTTTTCTGCTCAAAGTCTGTTCACTGTCTGCCGTCGTTAAATTCTCAAACCGGTACAATTTGCCAGTGATGTTATCGTCTTTGTGTGTTTGTATTTAGTCCAGTATACCTTGAATGAGGCAGTTAGATAGCAGTGGAGACAGGTCTATGTGTACCAGAAGAACCCCACCCTGAAGTCTTGAGAAAGTCTTTACAAAATGACCCTATACACCTTGTGCGTGTATTCCCCTTAGTTCTCCGGGCTAACAGCGGGTGTCACTTCCCTAGCTGCGCCAGTGAAATCCTAGTATTTCACTCCTCGGCTAAATTATATTTACCACAAACCAACTTTGTTCTAAAAAAAATTATGAAAATGAAACTAAATTCATATTCATATAAGTAAAATGAGTACACAATTTACAATATAGAATGTGATTTATCTCCATGGTTTTTAGAAACAAAAAAATGTTTAGAAAAGGAGGGGTAATTAGCTGACTAGTTAATAATTGTACTTATTACAAACAAATTAATCCATTTTTTATGGCTTGTTTGTTTTGATTTACAATTATTATTTTTTAATTAATTTATTTATTTGTTTAATTGGGTGTATGCAGGAGTCTTTTAAAACTTTATTTATCATATAAACTGAACATGTACAATTGCAGGCAACAATCACAACATAACTGAGGGTCTGAATGTGGAGAGGGGGTATGTGTCTCTTATATAACCAAAGGCTGTTAAACTTGACCTATTTGTACTTAACATTCAATCATTAGCTTTTTTCAGTCTTACCCCCAATTTCTATAAACAGAGTTTGAAGCATGGCGATAAATTTAAACAATAGAAACGAGCATTTAGATTTTGAATTATGGATAATAAGATTAAGAGATCTGATTCCATATAAATGTATTAAAGCAATCTTGCACTTTGATGTAAATCAGTTTTGTCATAACAAATAATTCTGACACAGAGATTTATTTTTATCAATCCATGGTATACTGTACATTTATTGCCTAAATATTAATATAATTGATTCATGGGGAAATATACCGATATGCTTTTTTTTACATTTCTACATATATATATAACTTGTTATGCTCTGAAGAGCAAGAATAGTACACCTCCATCGATGTGATGTTTGTGGACAACATATTCATTCCCCCTCTTGTCAAAACGATTTTAAAAATTAAACGAAGACATCAAATTTCGGTATAGTTTTGTCTCAACAAATGATGTTCTTTCATATAGACAGGACCCGAAATCAGTAACAAGGAACGTGGTAGCGGATCATTGGCAGACATCGCACACAACCCCCACAACCCCCCCCCCCCCCCCCTCCTCTCTCAATATTCTGTAATTATTTTGCAATTTTGTAATTGTTTCAGTACGTTCTTGAAATCCAAGAAACACTGCGCTTTTGCATGAAATTGTCAAACTACATGATGCAGTAGTGAAATAAAATCAGAACTTACCCAAACTGACGATTTATGAGGTAATACGGCCTTCTGGGGTCCTCTGTTAACATCCTCTATAAATTAAATCTATATCTGTCCGTTGACAAGTTCTGATACTTAAGTGTAAAAGTAAGCGACAAAACGGTTCTACTAACTCTCTGCAGGTCCCGCAAAGAGGATGAAAGGCTCTGTTCACTTAAAGCTTTTTTTTTAAAGGTCTGGCAAGTTGTTGACGTGATAAAAATAATCTTGACGATGAAAAGGCTGCGACTGGAATACTAGTATTTCATTGAGGATACGATATATTGAATTTATTTTTTATTGATTCGAAAATGATATACAATTCTTTGTTATGAATGAGATAAAATCACAAGAAGTCGCATAGGGACGGGACGGAATGGAATTAGAGACGAAGAAAAAACAAAGTTTTACTTCTCTAAAAAGCACATTACAATCGTTTACCAGTCACAATGTAAAAACTCTTTGTGGTTTTAACAGGAAGGACGCCTCCAAAGTGCAAGGTTTTATTCAGTTATTAGAATACAATCACGTTTTCGAATTTAATTGTCAACAAAGACGCGGATTTTTTTCAGTAAAAGTTAAATACTGCGGTAAAAAACGATTTAACGATAAAAAAAAAAAACTATTTCAGACCCTTCCAAATTAAATATATAATTCCTTTACCAGTTATACGCTTGGCCCCTTGATGTACTGTTCATACACTGGATGACGTTTGTGTTTTTGAAAAAAAAAAAAAAAAAAAAAAAAAGAAAAGAAGACTTAAAGCAGTTGCGCGCCATCACATGGCGCAGTCAATTTAACAATTTATGCGCTCTCTCATGGTACAAAGGGTATTTTTGATCAACATTTCAATTGAAATTATGCAATACAAAAATTTTGCCATTCTTATCATGTAACGAACATGTATAATGCTAGCTATTCTAACTTGAAGATAAATTATCACAAAAATAAACAAATACAGAAACTTCATTGAAATCAGCATGACGAATTTTCGTCTTCTAAATATTTCATATCCCCGCCCCCACCTTTTTTTTTTTGGAAGGGGGGGGGGGGGTAGTAGGGTTTATTATTATTATTATTATTTTTGTGTGTGTGTGTGTGTGTGTGTGTGGATTGTTTGTTGTTGATATTTTGGTCCTATATGAATTATTTTCTAATGAAACAGCAGGACGCGGTCAGTGATTGATTAGAAGGGGAGGGGACATGATATTTTCAGAAGCGTGCGCCGTTCCACTCGTTGGCACAATGCTCCATCTTTAATATACCGTACCTACTAGCTTATGGCTTCTCATTTCAATCATATATATCATTATATTCTTTATAACACAATCAAATATGAAGTATACAGGTAGATTACCGTTCAAAAGAATACCGGGACTCAATTGATGAATACAAATTCTACTCTACACAATGGTGAGGTTTCATTTTTATTGTGCACATACCGAACGCGTTATAGACCATCACGAAGCGTCTTTAATAATGATTTATTTGCAATTATTACGCACTGTTAGAAAATGCTAATTTGAGAAACTTAATATCAGTGCGAGTTTCTAATTTTGTTTTGAATATATTTTTATTGAACAATCGGGATCAGGCACTAGTTCAATAACTTAGATTTTAATAAAGTTAATTGTTGAAAGTTGATGATTTATAGCATCCCCCCCCCCCCCCCCCCCCAATATCCCGGACTTGTCCTAGTGCATTAGAAGAGCCACCTAGAAACTTTTATCAATGCGACAAGCAAGGCGAGAGTCTGGACAATTTTCTACCATAACCGTCGTCAATTATATGACAGAGTAATTTTAAGTACAATTACTTTTTGAAATATATCAGCTTAATTATCTTGGATATCAGTTATCATGATTACATATTACTTTCATGAAGTTTGGTCTACTGATTTACAAATTATATTTACATATATGTTACCAGAGCAACTGTTTCAGTTTTGAGTATATCTAACCATCACAAATGTTTCAAGATCCACCTATAGCCTACCATTTCGAACTGGTCGATCAGTCCTTTCTGTCACGGTGGAGGAGTCTGTACATCAGCGGATGATGATATTCCACGCGATCAAACCTAATTAGCATAACAAATAAAAACATGTCGGCAAGTCACTTTTATCTAGTAATAAACATGACTATCGTTTTCAATCATTTTTTTACCAATGCAAAATGATCAAAAATAATTTTGGAATTGAGAGAGCTTTCTTTCTTTTAGTGACGAGTCTCCGCAATTCGTCTGCCGTAGCTGCGAGGATATCGTAACATAGAGCGGAAATAGACGAGAGACCGAGCCCCATCCTCCACTGTTAAACACACACACACACACACACACACATATATATATATATATATTTAACTACTTCAGTTGTAAACTGCTAAGTATTAGTTCTTAGTAAGGACTGGAACCCCTCCTGGAAAGAAATTACATGGGGTGGACCCCCCGCCCCCTCCTCCCCGGGTTGGGGGTATTCTGGATCCGCGCATGGTATGCAGAATTGCACAATGAAGCAAATTTAAATGTTTATGTTTATTCTAAGGACTTTGATTACTAGATTATTGGTTTTCACTGAAAGTAAATTCAAAGTTCAGAGAGATACCTCAGATAAACAAAGTGCCTCTGTTCTCATCTTTGACACGCTCCATTGAATACACAATTAAAAAGCTTTTGCATCTCTTTAATTACCAACATGTTGGGCATAACATGAAAATATTATCCTTTGAACGCTACCTTTGTGATAACGCAACATGATATATTCAACTGCTTCAAACAAAATCAGGACTGATTCTTTGTTGTCCTTTTCAATTCGTCTATAAGCATTAACGCGATCACATCACAGTGTCTCTGATGTTTCAGGGGCTTCTGGCTTCCTGTTTCTAAATATAGACCTCTAGTTGATTTCTTCTTCTCTGAAGTAAAATAAAATGATAATGTAAGAGTACAACAAATTCAAAACCCCTCAAGTAATACATTCACTTATGATTTTTATGTAGAGTTCACATTCATTAGAATATATTGCCAGTATATCATATATTATTTTGAACATGTATATATTTAATTCATATTCTTGAGATAAGTAATAATTACGACTAATGTCAAAAGCTTTGAAAAGATTTTCAGCTATTCAACATTTAACAGTTGGGCATGCTGAGAAATTTGATATTATACAGTCTCATTCATCTGTATCCTCCAGTTTTAAATTAAAATGGCTATAGAATACCAGTATTGATTTATAGGAATTTATTCTCAGATGAAAATCCAATATCATTCATAATTACATACTTTGTGAATCGAGAGTTCAACACAGAAATAAAAATTTAGTAATGTTAAATTGCCGCTTCTGATAAAATACTCAGTATAGGTTTTTGTTTTTTGTTTTTAAAAATGTTTTCATGGTTCACGAAAATGAATATTGTCCACATGGGATTTTTTTCTATAAACTGCTATTTGTTGACAGTCGTTACATGTACGATCCCAAATTTCAGATGACAATCAATTTTCGTTTAGAAAATCTGGCTTAATTGTATTTTCTAAAAATGACAGTTTAAATGCCATTTGATAATAAATTTTTCCTGTTTCCTGTTTTCCACTTCTTGTCTTCCCTCGAGGTTATTACACCTTGCTGACTAATTTTGCATTATGAAATGATTTGCAGTACCCAAATCCCAGTACTGAATAATCAAGAATCTAATTATCAAAGACAAAACAAACATTTAAGAGATAATTTTGAAGGAAAATCACCTAGTTTCAACCATACCAATGTAAAATCTCTGAACACAGAAGGAAGTTCAATCCCAAGAGGTTTACAGAGCTGGGAAGATAAATTCTTTTTGCTAGGAGTTGGAGCTTCCCACTCAATATGGTATGGTTGGCAGTTAAGCAGTACATTCTGATTAATGAGTTTTCCCTATATTGAGCACAGACTAATGACTTCTCCCTTCAGTAATAACCAATTACCTTTCCCATAGATTATTAACTTCTCCCTTTTATACTCATCAATAACTTCTCCCTACTGTGAGCACTGGTTAATAGGGTGGAAATGATACACCCTCTCATGATGCAATATGTACTGTGAATAATTGACATCGATGTAGTAATTTTTGATAAGACACACCTGGGGAATAAAATGTCTAGTTTGTTTGTACTATTTCGCTATTAGACAATAAAGGCGTGGGTAAATTCTGTACGTTGTCCATTGTGCAAGAATTACTCAATGCTTCCAATGTTTTTATGCACCCAATCATACCAACAGACAAATATCCTTAATTTTATTTACAGTTTGATGATAATTTTTCATGTCAAGTTGAAAGGTAAATCAGTAAGTAAATGTTATTTAGAGTCAGCACACCTGAGTGTCAAATTTGCCTTTTATGTTTCATATTTAAGACACACTTTTTTTTTTTTCCTCAAGAATTACAACTTACAGAAAATCAGCCAACCTAAAGTTTTATTTTTTGTAAACCATTGAGAATGTAAATTTACAAATACCGTGAAAGTTTTATATGCAAGTAAATGAACTGCTATTCATAAAAACTACCTTTCTCAAATTCAACATTTTAATGGTCAACACTGAACAGTAATTTTACAATATTCTCCATATGTTAACAAATTATTTTCTCACAGCTGTGCAATAACAGAAATATTTTTCCTCTCATGTTTTTGTATTGTTAAGACCATTTTGATGGCAAAGTCAAACCAAAAAATGTGACTTTCAAGCACAACTGTTTTCTGTTAAGTTGTTACTAATCAATGTAAAATGTACTGAAGCAAAATCTACCAGAAAAAGCATCAAACACCATACAAAACGAAGATAATCAAACACACCAAAACTGCTGTGAATCGTTACTGCTCTACTGATTAATGACTTCTCCCTACAGTAAACATTGATCAATTACTTCTCCCTTTGTATAATCATTACTCCCAAAGATATGCATTGATTAAAGACACCTCCCTACAATGAGTACCTGGATAAATGAAATAGTTATTACTGTCCACTTGAGCAAACTCCTCTGGTTTGAGTTTCAGGGCAAGGGCCAGCTCCCTGGATATTTCCTTCTCTACGAGAGAGTCCTGACCAGAATACACAAATGTCATTGGAAGCTGTCTGTTGACCACAGCAAAAATATTGGTCTCCATCTGCAATTTCAACAACAGATTAATATTCAACATTCCTCACGGGGATTCAGGTTGTTAGAATAGATCCTCAGTACCCCTTACTTGTCGTAAGAGATGACTAAATGGGGTGGTCCTTCGGATGAGACCGCAAAAACAGAAGGTCCCGTGTCAAAGCAGGTGTGGCACGCTAAAGATCCCTCCCTGCTTAAAAGCCATAAGCGCCGAGCATAGGCCTAAATTTGCAGCCCTTCACCGGCAATGGTGATGTCTCCATATGAGTGAAAAATTCTCGAGCGGGACATTAAACAATATATAATCAATCAATCAGTAATATTCAATATACATTTTAAAATTTCAATATGGCACTGCCTAGAACATAGATACTGACAGGTTTATGAAATACCTTAGAAGCATGCTTTCTTTACTATTGCGCTATGGAAACTAACTCTACAAATGCACCTCAAATAAAAAAATCCAAAAAACATAATTGCAGAGGGCATTTTACCCAAGCAATTGTATAAAGTATGTCACAAAGTGGATGTACAGGAATACATAATTAAAATATTCCAAAAAATGTATCATATTTGGACGTTGTGGACTTTTGGTGCTATGTTACCTATGGATGGAAATCCTTAAATGCACTTTTTTCATTCCACTACCCTGACAGATACTTCATATATATGTAAAATATTGTTAAAATTAGTTCATTTCAGTTATGATATGAATGCATGATAAACTAGAAGACGATGTATAATACTAAACCAAATTGCCACAAGATCATATACTGGTACAGACAAATGGAAATTCTTTTGAACAGAATGAGATGTTGACAATGTTTTAAGGTGTATGTGTCCCTTTATGGTGAATTGATATGTTTCTGAACAATAGAATCATGGAGAAAATGAAACTTACACTCTCAAACTGGTAGTTAGCAGCCTCTACCATGGACCTGATAATATGGAGAATCGGGACGTTCCGTGTGTGTGGTTGTCGCTGTATGTACTTATTTATCATCACCCATAATATCACGAGGAACCTATACAGCTGTTTGTCATACATCCTGGCCATTGTCTGGACCCGCTGGTAAGGAGAAACCCCTCTGAAAGAGAAGACTTCGATATAAATACATCTTTATATGATTGAAAATGTGTATGTGAAGGTTTTTCATGACACAGACAATTTTTAAAGTTTATATTACACTATATAAACATGAATTTATTATCGTGATTTTACCAGTCAGGTTCTCCCATGAATAATAATCTATAACTTGATGAGTCAGCAGAAATATCCTTTTTACATATTATCAGTAGGATGATGTGTTCATCACATCATATTTAAAAATTTTAACAGTGAATCTGGCTATGCATTACCTGAACACCTTGTGTCCCCCAGGACAAATCAGAGTGAGAGATTTGATCCAGTTGTGTGATGCTGCCAGGTCGATTGCTGGGTAGCATCCTGTTCCCTGAGCTATCAGCATATCCACCCTGTAAAACATCATATAGTTTTTTTATTTTATTTAATTTTTTTTTTCATTAGTGAGATTCTAATTCTCCTTGTTTAACATCAAGTATATGAGAGCTCTGATTTACTTTTCAAAATGTTCCTCTTCAAACTTAAATTGTAAAGAACTTTTACGATTACTTTTCAATTTTCAGCTCCTTGAGAAATTGGAGGAGAAAGTCTGTCTTCTCATCGGTAGCTCCTCTGAAGATGAACTCATGTGCTTTAATAAAAGCATTGGTTTTTCCATAACCTGCAATATATTCAAAGATTTTATCAATTTTCAGTAACAAACGTATTTCCTGCAAGAAATATTTCCATTATTTTAAATTTATATATATATATATATATATATATATATATATATATTATATATATATATATATAAAATGACTTTATGATAGACAGGAATTCAAATAAGTGCAACTTGCAGAAAGTCTCTGTGGGTCTGTAAAAATTTAATTCTGATCACTCACTTGGCCACGATAAAATTCTGATTACAACTTTTCCTATTTTAGTTCCAAGTTTTATCTAGTCTAAATAAATCAGACACTGTTATTAATGAATCGCTGAACATTCGCAACTTTAAGACTAGGCTTTTACATACTATGCACATTACCTTCAACTTCTATAGCCAACATGGTGCAAATTTTGAAAGTCTTTTTTTGGGGGAATATTTATCTTCTGGTTGGTAATTTTTTTTACCACAAACATTTTTGTTTTTAACAAACAGTTAATAAACTTTTAAGATGTGTATTCTACAGCATTTCTGAACTTAAACATTTCTTTTAAATGCAGTTTAATAAACAGAACCATGAAAATTAATGAACTTTTACTGTCTAGAATGTCATTAAACAATTCTTGCAATTTACAGATTTCTATTGATGTAACCTATGAAATAAAAAAAAGTTTAGATGTGGGTGAATTGTTTTCATTGTAGGTGCCTCAAATATAGACTTGAGTGTCCATTTCACCCCCTTTTCTCCCTGGTAACATTGTTACATCAACATATATTGCATATATATTATCTTTATAGCAAGGACATATTTGTTTGTTAAACTTTGCAGTGGTTATGCAAAATATGTAATTATTAAATCTCTTTTTTACATACATGCTATGATGTATATGCTCACATCTTTTAAATATTTTCATTCATTGGGCTATGCATGTCATGTTTACATGTTGCATGACAGACAAAATGTCAATGTATGAATCAATAAAATGAATTGAATTTTGCAGATTTTGACCAAGTTAACCTGAACATATAATACTTAGGTTTTCTTCAGTATTAGTGTGACAACCACAAAATCAACAAAAATTGGTATAAAACAAAATGAAACTTAATATTTACTTCAATCTGGCATATTTATTTTGGTCTGTTGCCAATAGTATCTTTTATTCAGATTGGGATTACTTATTATCTCTCTTCACAGGGGGAAAGGGGAGGGGGAAGACCCAATAAATATCTTTTCAGTAAACATTTTACACATAACTTGTTTTACTTAAAAACAAAACACCTGCTATGAATTAAATTTCTATACAGCACACTAAAATTATCTCACTGTAATTAATTTTATTATCTGACCTGGGAAATTCACTGCAACTACCCTATACCCAGCCCTAACTAGAGGCCTCATGAGAGGTAACACATCTAAATGAGATCCTGGGCTGGAGGGCAAAATCACTACAGTTTTAATGTCCTTCCCTCCCACCCCGTCGGGGTGCGAGTCTACATAACACACGTCAAACAGAATCCCATCCGGGCACTCAACATAGAAATCATACAGCGTGTGTATAGTAATGTATCGCACAGAGAGTTCTGCCGTGTCACTGAATTTTTCGTCTTTTTCAGCAATGAACTGCTGTGTCACAGTCTCATACACAGATTTCCATGACGAGGAATTCTCCAATGGAGCGTTAATAGCTGTCCCTACATTTTCTTTGGTGTGTGACCTCTGTACCTGCCGTCTGTGGTGTAACAAATGCGGACAGAATCGGGATGTGATTTCGGGCCAGCTACGCCGGGCTCCTAACTTCGAGAAATAACGTATCGACGGGGGAACACAGGCCGGAGATACGTTTCGGTGAACAACATGTTGTATGAATCGTAACATATTTCATTGCTAAATGGTCCTTCATTGTGAAAACGCTAAAAACTCCCAGTTTAGCATTTTTGACCTTGCTAACATGGGCGCAGACATGTTTGTTACAACTAATTTCAGAATCGATTACGGAATCGTAGATCCCGGATAATTTAAACAATAGGCGCAGTCGCGGAAAGCTAGCACATATTGTTTGTTATTTTAAAGATCTGTGATTAAAACAAAGAAAATGCATTCGACTATTGACTTTAGGCGATTTTACTTACATTCCAGCTTGCTGAACTGGTCGAAATCTACCATCCATTCAACATGTAAGTTTATTTTTGACTCATTCTTCGTTCATATATTTCCACCTCTTCATGAAAAGAAAACAACTAGAATTCAGTCAAATATGAAGTTTAACTGAATGAAATGTAAATTTAATACTATCAATGCCTATGATTTTACTACACCGATATTCAATTTAAAACAAACCAATTTTGATGAGGAATGAGAAGTACCCCTTCTCCTCCAGTATAAACCCCTCCCCCACCCCTCACTTTCCTACTTCTTTCGATACAAAAGACTAGAAGCAATATCTTATTGAATTTACTTGTCAAATCTTTCGAATTCAAAAAGGTCGCTCTGTAATTGTATAATATTTTTTATTGTTTATTCTGACACATGTAGGCCCTCATATATATATATATATATATATATATATAGAGAGAGAGAGAGAGAGAGAGAGAGAGAGAGAGGGAGAGGGAGAGAGAGCGAGAGTAGCTATTCAGTGTTTTGTTGTTGGATATTGAATTTATTTTACGAATGAGACGGGTTATATATATATATATATATATATATATATATATATATATATATATATATTCACGAGTACGAAGTACGAGTGAAAATAATAATGATTAAAAAAAATCCCATCTCACGAGTGAAATAAATTAAATATCCAACAACAAAACATTGAATTTTCTGTTTCTTACATTTTCTTACGTTTTCCTTTCGGTCTAACCACTTCCAGGCCTCCTTCCAACCCACCCTGTACTGAACGTTAAAAATAATATTGCGCCAAAAAATAGTATCTGAAGAAAAATGTAAAGTATATAGAAATAAATACATTTGAACAATAAAACAACTTTGATTAAATTTTATCTTAATATTCAAGTAAAAACACGATAATGTATTTTTTTGTTACGTAAAATAAAGATGGTCGTATTTATCGCGGATGCATAGAAAAAGTAGTTCCAGTTGTTCTTTTCACATTGAAACACTTTTTTATTTTCACTGTGAAAATATCAATTTTATTCAAGGGATAAATTTCAGTATTTCATTGCTGAAAATGTAATAAATATATTTATCACATATTTATGGCTTTATCCCGTGGATATCACTCATTGGATATTTTTTTCGTAATCCATAGTATGTATTCCTACACCGCGTGACGGAATGTAAATAAACAAATACACAAACCACAGAGAATGGAAACACGTTGTACAAAAATAACGTACCTCCAAATCAGATTATGCAGATAACCGGTCATAAAAACACTGAGTCCATTAACAATTACAGCAGCATCAATGAAAATCAACGCAGGGATATTTCCGGCATTCTTTCCACTTGCATGCACCAAATGAAACCGGGATACGCGTCATTCCATTTGACATAAAATAATTCAATCACTAATACTGCTGTAAGAAACACAACCACATCTAACGCTGAAAGTTCCACGACATTCAATGTCACAGGAGGCATACAAAATTTCCTGAATGGCGATGTATATCGTGGGAAATTTATCGTCAACGTCCACAAATTCAAAACAAGACCGCGCGTCATCTATGACACCGATTCTGATGACTGTCAATTTTCATAAATAATCATGTAATTTCAATGTAAAACGTTCTAAACTATCATTCTTTCATTCTTATCTCATATTAGGTCGCTCTTTCTTTAATTAGATACTGTGACGGTCAAAACTTTTTTTTTTTTTATTTTCTGAACGAACCATTTGTAGCTGCGTAATGTGGACGTTACGATTGTAGTTCGGTTTCAGGTAATCAAAAGGAAATTTCGAATTGTAAATTTAATAGTCGGAAAGGATTAAATATGTCATAAAACAATCTCCTATGGTTTGTGATTGGACATGATTATTATCCAACTCGTTGTGTGTTTTCTATCCCCTCGCCAAGGCTCGGGAATAGAAAATACAACTCGTTGCGTTGGATAATAATCATATCCAATCACAAACCATGGGAGATCATATATATATATATATATATATATATATATATATATATATATCTGTGTGTGTATAATTATTTCTGTTTGTAGTCGGGAAACGCCATCCAGAATATCTGATATTATATTTACTTTAAATCATATATTTACATAGGGATTTACCGTCCTCCAAGATGTACCTTCCTGTGATGACGCAATCCCCACGCGTCTCCAGCAAAGTGTCGCTGCGTCCTCAAATCGAACACGTAAGACAAAAATTCCTGGAATGTGGCATCTGTATGAACGAATTCACAGACACGGAACAGAGACCACGTGTTTTACCCTGCCTCCACTCCTTCTGCGAACAGTGCATTAAAACGCTGAGGACGCGTGACGTCATCAAATGTTCCGACTGTAACGAAACTCATGATATCCCTGGTGGTGATATGAATAACCTCCGAGTGGACGAGAGTCGGGAGTACCTCATTAATTACATGAAGGTGCAGACCAAGGCTGGACAAATCGTCTGCGAGGAGTGTGGTCTGAAGAAAAAGGCAATCAACCGATGCAAAGAGTGCTCTCAATTCCTTTGCAGTGAGTGCACCGACGCCCATAAACGGACCAAGATTACCAAAACACACAGCGTAGCCAGTATCGAAGATTTGAAGGAAGCCACGCTGGAGGAGTACCAGCACGTACATACGTGCAAGGTTCCCGGTCACGAAGATCAGCCATATGCTTTCTACTGCTACTCTAAGTCATGTGACAAACCGGTTTGCGCACTCTGCGCCGTCAAAGAGCACCAAGAATCTAAAGGTCACGAGATTCGTAACATAGGAGATGTTTACCTTGAGAACAAGCGAGCCATCGAGATTCTAGTATCTGATGTCAAACACCGACAGCTCTCAGCAGACGACACCCTCACGTCAATCGAAGAAATTGTCAAGAAACTGGATACCCTGCAAACATCAGTTACGGAGGAGATAGATTCTGTGTTTGATAGATGTCAGAAAATCGTTGACAGAAGAAGGAATGAACTGAAAAATAAACTGCATACCACCATTAAAGGTATTGTGAATAGAATATAGCATCGATAATCTCTTTAAGGATGTACTTTACAGCGTCATAATGGCTGCATGACTTGCAATCATTAATTAAAATACGAATATCAGCAATATTTGTCTATTCATTTTAAATTCCATTGATTAGCTGAGTAGCTCAGTAGGTTAGCATGTCGTCTGCAAAACTATAGATCGTAGGTTCGAGTCCAGCATAAGTTTTAATTTTTTTTCTACTAAAACTGCGCTTTTTGACTAAATAAAGCAAATTTGAAAATTTTCTATTTCGAAATACATTGTATTGTTGTACATATCCTCCATTTTTCATCCACATCAAATTTCTCTGGTGTAGCATTCCTCCTTAATCAGCTGTCACATTCAAATTAAGAAAAAAGTCATTCATTTCCACTTGCAATGATAGCAAAGAAGACCCGACTACAGCATCAGATTGAAGAACTTGGTCACCACAAGAGTAATATGGACGACGCCAACGAAATTGCCGGCAGTGTCTCCACCTACAGCACGCCGTCTGAGTGTCTGAGCCTGAAGGATGTCATTAAGCGTCGACTGAAGGACCTCATAGAGAAACCATTCGACACCACACCTCACGACAACGCTGATATCAAGGTGATTACATCCGGGGCCTGATAACTGGATTTACTAGTTATATGGACCTTAAATTCCTTCAAAGTAAAATGTTGGTTGATTATTGATTGATTATATATTGTTTAACGTCCAGCTTGAGAATTTTTCACTCATATGGAGACGCCACCATTGCCGGTGAAGGGCTGCAAAATTTACCCCCGTGGGGATCCGAGTTGTTAGAGTAGATCCTCAGTACCCATTGCTTGTCGTAAGAGGCGACTAAATGGGGCGGTACTTCGTATGAGACCGCAAAAACCGAGGCCCCGTGTCACCGCAAGTGTGACATGTAAAAGATCCTTCCCTGTTCAAAGGTCATAAGTGCCGAGCATAGGCCTAAATTTTGCAGCCCTTCACCGGCAGTGGTGATGTCTCCATATGAGTGAAATATTCTCGAGCGGGACGTTTAACAATATACAATTAATCAATCTAATAACTTGACAGCCGGAAGTTCAGCTTCAGTGCATCAAACATGGTGCACAAAATGAATCGGAAATTGGAATATAAACGGTAGAATAGAGTCTTACAAATCGAGATTTACATGTTGTATATATATATATATATATATATATATATATATATATATATATATATACTGAGTGAGAAACATATAATATTTTTATTTATGTGAAGAAAACCAGCAAATGTTTAAAATAATTGAAATTGTTGTGGGAGGGAGTCACTCCCGTATATGCACTATTATGTAGAGCCCAAGAAGTTATATTAGCCCCTCCACCCCACCTCTCAAATCAATAAATAAAGATAAGAAATAGTGCACCGCTGAACCGGTAGACGATACGCCCGTATGACCCCAAAAAATAAGTCCAACGGCCGTAACTCCTTCAATAAAATTGGGACAGCATTCCCCATGTCATATGCACATCTACACATTGTGATCTTTCTTTATACCAAGTTTTAGTAAAATCCCCGAGGGCTTAGGAGGAGTTGCGAAGACAAAGTATTTGCATAGAAAAAACTTTGTCCAAGAGCTATGACTCCTTTAAGAAAAAAAATGAAACAGCATTACCCTTGTAATATACACATCTACACATTGTGATCTTTCTTTGTACCAAGTTTCATTAAAATCCCCCAAAAGTTAAGGGGACAGACGGACGACAGAGGTATAGCATAATACCCCGGCATTTTATACAATAGCTATTAAAACATTCATAAGAGGACAAGGGAGAAGTTCGATTTAAGTACACGTCTATTTTTTTCTAAAAATGAGGTCTGTATATCCATTATTTCCGCCACACTCAACAATTTTTTCAGTTATCTGGTGGCGTTCAATTTTTATTGGTGGAGGAGAGAACCTAGATACAATGTACCCGGGAATAGATCACCGATCTTCCGAAGTAAACTGGCAAACTTTCTCACATATATTGGCGCGAGCGAGAATCGAACCTGCGCCGACTTGAGGTGAGAGCCCTTGTGATTTTGAGCGCGATGCTCTAACCACTAGGCCACGGAGGCCCCTTCTGTCTATCGAATTTCAAGCTGACACACTACTTAGCATAAAAGAACTGTCTTTTGCCACCTATCAAAGAAATACTTGCTAATTTAATCAGAATAAGGTAATCCGCATTTGTTCTGATCCATTTTTTAAACTTCTAGTATGCCGATTAATAACAAGAATCCTTCCTTAAATCAGCAGTAATATTGACGTGATATATTTGAACATAGATATTTTGAAAAATTATTATCAAATACCAAATCAGACCCCTTGTCTGCGCTTTACACGGATGTGTCAGGATAACTGTATGACTGAATAGTTTCAACATTATATTTTGTTTCTGGAATAGTTCCAGAAGAAATGCCTTGGAGACGAATTTCAGGAATTTCTGAACAATTGTGGGCATGTCTTGTCTACTTCCGCCTATCCCCTAAACACCCAGGTCATGGTTAATGACGTCATCATAGATGAAGAGGAAGTCGCCATGATAGTCCGACTTTTTGATACCGATGGCAATCAACAAAATGATGGTAAGAAATTACAGTGGAGGCTGATTAGTTGAAGAATCCATACATTTATGTTAAGATGTTGAATTGTTATATACTTCTGCAAAAGAACTGAGAAAATTTAAATCTTATCAAGCGTCCAGTGCGCTTACATTGGCATTAATCGATTTGATTTTTCAATCTATCCCAAGTGTTTCCGGTCTGACACCGTCTAGTGCTGACACTGGTACTGAATTAAACTGATTGCGTCATCAAATACAGGGGAAAAGTTTTAGTTCATGAAAGTTTAACTAATATTGACAGGGGTGATTTAAAATTTGATCATCAACTTTGTGATGGATTGCACAGAATGAACTGCTGGAAAAAAAGTATAGCACCTTGTTATGATACCAAAATAAAAAAATGTATTTCATATAAATATCATAATTCACGCCCTTGGCGCAAATCAATACTATATGTAACAGCACTTTGATTAGTAATACTTTATTTTTTCACAGGGGAGGTTGAAATAAGAGCAGAAGTGACAGATCCTGAGGGGAATGTAACTCAGCCACAGATAGAGGACTGCGCCCAGTCTGAGGGATGTTACAAAGTGCCATTCGTGGGGAGTAAAACGGGAAAACATAAGGGCCATGTTTTCGTTCTTGGGGAGGACGTCAACCCCGAAGGGTTTTGTTTTTATGTCCTCACACGGCGGGTGGACACTGGAGCCACGTACAGTAGGAGTTTTTCACTTCGAAACTATTTTGGCTTTTCCTTAACCAGTATGAAATCAAGGCGCCATGTTGTCTAGTTTTCTTGTATTTGTAGGCAAAGAACGAATCAAGAGTGCATTGACATCAACAACAGGTAATTCAATATTTAGGTTCCATTAAAGTAGTACCAAACACCTGTAAAATCAGTTTTCACCAATATTTTCTTAAATTCATTAATTCAATAAATGGAGACTCGATAATACTAATATTCAGTGATGTTCTGAACAAACTAATATAATACATAACATATTTGGCATATTCTGGAAAATATGGGACACACCCTGTACATTTCTAACTGGGGTCTGAAACCCTATATTTGAAACTGTGTGGACATAAAATGATAGAATATATTTCTTTGATACTATACGCAGTAAGAGGTATTGTTCCTTGGAACAAATATCAAAGTTTCAATAATATTGAATTTGAGGGGGAAAATACGTATCTGTTTGGTACTACCTTAAATGTGAGCATGATGATAAATATTAATGCTGAAACTGTTGTGCGAGACTTGTGAAGGCAGACTGAATTCTGCTGCTATCAGTATGTATGAAAATATATCACAGAAATTTAAAGCTGATTTATTTTTTGAAAAATTATATTTTCAGATGGTGGAGACCGGTCGTATACAGCCGGAGTGGACCTGGTGCTGGCTGACGTCATCTGTACGTAGTTTATGGTTTTATATGGAAGACTAATATTTTGATAAATTGCATAAACATATTGCATAGCACGATTTTGTACTAATTTGCAGGTCCTGAATTTGTTTTGGATTCGTCCATTTCGCACATCAGTATCGAAATATCAGAGAATGCAAAGCACATGAAAGCGAGATCAATGAAACGCCACAACGCAAGCAATTCCAAATCGAAGGAATCCGGTCGCTTCATCAACTATAGAGGGACGATGGCCAACCTGCCTTTTTACAAGACGGGTCTGTTTTACTACGAGGTGGTTGTTCAGTATAAGGTGATTCGTCTCATTAAACAGACAATGCTGTTTGAGATAGCGCTAGCTAGACTAGACGTCGCAGACAAGCACTATTCGGTGGACTGCTTTCCGTACGCTTGGGCAGCGAGTGCTCGCGGATGTCATGTGTGCGGGAAAGTGTGTCTGCAGACCTGGCACAATGGTCAATTACTTACCCACAATGCCTTGTCTCCAAGAACACCAACACCTCCTGGGACCAGTGTGCGTCTACACTATGGTTTCCTGTTGGATACAGTCAAACGTCACTGGATCGTCGTGGATGCCAAGACAAATAGGATTATATTCCACTTCAAAAATCTTGTGGTTTCTGAGCTGTCCGAACCTTTATGGCCACTGTTTGGAATTTACAATCCAGACCTTGTAAGCGTCACGTTCCATCTTCTCACAGGAAGTGACATTAGTAGCATACCAGAGGCAGCAACCGACGCCTTAGTCATTTGAAAATACTCACACTTGAATTTTCTGAAGCATAGCACGCCTTAGCCCGAAACCATTCATTTTCTTGTTGCATTAAGTTTATTGCTATTTTTAAAAGCACGAGTTTTTGTGAAAACTGTCATACTTTTCATTGAAATGGAGTATTTATGTATATAAGAAAGTGAGAGGGATGAGTTTTATGTTTTGTGTGAGTGTGTTTAAGACAATAAAGATGGGGTTGTGCATGATGTTTTCTTTTTCCTGAACGAGATCCAAATTTGACCGCAGTTGTAATTCTACTAGCTGCCAGATCTGACAGAAACGTCCTACAAGTAATTCTACTCCAAAGTACAGTTATAGTAAAACTGGTAGATGGGCGGTAATCTCAATGTTAGGATACTGATTTGTAACGTTTGACTTGAAGGCCCTTGATTTGGTAATCGACAGTCGCGTCAAACAGTAGACGCTTAAAATATGGAGTGACTAGCCAATCAGCCTCTGTGTAGAAGCCTCTCTTTGACATCAGAAAAAATATTCTTACGTTTTGGCGGAGTATGCAAACCGAGATCTCTTGTTACGAATCGTGATCGGCGTTGAAAACCCTTACTACTATGAACCTAAGCGTCATGCATGGGACAAAATTTATGGCACTTCATCTTCAGCAGGTAACGTCCTTGCATGAATGAATTATCAAATAAGACATAATTCAAACTGGTACATAAAATGTTATAAATGAATAAGATCAAATTGAGTATTGGTAAAATGAGTCTATGCACACCCTGGTGGGGGCAAATTGAAAATCTTCTTCATAATTATTCCATGAATGGACATGAATTTTTCAGATTATATTTCTGAAAGGTTGTAAGTATTCAGTGTAAAAATTGCAGTGAAATACGCAGGAATTTAAATTTTCTGGGCGATTATTTATTTTCAATTAATTAAGTTGGTAAATTGTGACATTTTACGGTGTTCTTCATAAATGTGGCGATTAGCAAATAAAGTCTTTAATTATTCGGATGTCTAACATGTTATATTAACAATAGGTAATGAAGTATTATTACCAAGCAAAAAATCACAAATTTTAAGAAAAAGCGGGTCATAAAAACTAGATCCGATCACCCGGTACAAACCTGATAATTCCGAAATAATGATGCGGAATATTTTGGTTAGGTGGAGTACGTTAGGTGTATATTGTTCAACATCCCATTCGAGAATTTTTCACTCATATGGAGACGTCAGGTTCAGAGAGTTTTGTGACAATGCTAACTGTCAATTTTGTGACATTGCCCAGCTCTACCCACATAGAAGTACATGTACGAGTATACTTACCAAGTGAAAATATTGATTTTATATTTGAATTAAGTTTTGAACTTCCATTATTCTAGGTTTTGATTAAAAGTATGAAAGAACAGCCTTTTGAATACTAATATTTATTCTTCTCTCTCTCTCTCTCTCTCTCTCTCTCTCTCTCTCTCTCTCTCTCTCTCTCTCTCTCTAAACTATGATCTACATTTACAAGCAACTCAACTCTGAGTGTCAAAATGCATGATTTCTTTTATCTTTAAAATGTTGGAACAAGACAACAATTTTCTTCTCAGCCACCCCTCCCCTTCCTAGATAATTAGCACAATTAGATAGTTAGTCACTTAATCAAGCAACTTGTCTGCCATTATATACGAGGGCTATTCGATATGTAATATGTATTGTACCACAGCGCGATAACGCTTTGCACCAATTCGCGGATGATGATACTCTTGAATAGCTTTATTCAATACCTTTCCAATAGTATAAACTTCAGCCTTCAGCTCCACATAGTTTTAAACTTATAGTCATTTCTATAGAGCCAGTCGTTGACAACTGTTGTAAAAATGGTTAGGAAACGGGTTGAAGATATTGAATAAATTTGAGCTTATATAAAAGTTCGCACAAAACTCAGTCATTTGCGATCGGTATTGCAGATTTTTACTGAATTGGGGGAAGTTTATGGGTCTGATAAGGTATCTTATGAGACAGTTCGTAGGTGGAAAGAGAAATTTCTGACTGGCACAGAGCCCGTCAAAGACGAGCAAAATCTGGCCGACCAGAGACTGTAACAGCAAGGTTGATTAATGATTGATTGATTATTGCTTTCGGCCACACTCAACAATTTTTCAGTTATCTGGTGGCGTCCAGTTTTTGTTGGTGGAGGAGAGAACCCAGATACAATGTACCTGGGAAGAGACCACCGACCTTCCACAAGTAAACTGGCAAACTTGCTCACATATCGCCGCGGCCGAGATTCGAACACGCGCCGACAGAGGTGAGAGGCTTTGTGATTTTGAGCCCGATGCTCTAACCACTCGGCCACGGAGGCCCCTGGAGGCAAGGCAAATGTCTCAAACGTCAGGGAAATAATCGAAAGTTATGACAGGTACACGATACGTGATATCGCCAAAGCTGTTGGCATATCGCTATTTCGGGTGCATTTCATTTTGAAGCGTATTTTGAAACTACGAAATATTTCTGCCAGATGGGTTCCGCATATATTAACAGATGACCAAAAATGGATACGAGTACAAATCGCTAAGCAGTTCCTCAAAATGTTTCCCAAATTCAATCAAAGATAATTTGCAAACATTGTTACTGGTGACGAAACATGGGTTCACTATTACGAACCAGTAAGAAAAATTGGAAACAAACATAAACACGTCTTCACTTTCACTTATCACAGCCATGTTGACCGGTGCCACTAAATACCAAATTAACTTCATTATTATAAATCGACAAACAATTTTTTTTTTGACGTGATTTGGATAAATATAGACATGATAAAGGCTGTGTATCTTTACAAAGACATGTTATTAGCATAATTTATGTACTATAATGAATTATTATTTATCAAAATTCATATTTGAGACTTTAAATCGTTATGGGTCTTTAAGATCCTTTATTGGTAATTAATGACACCGGTCAAAGTGAAAGTGCAGACAGTTTACAATTTTCAGTCACTTGGAGCTATTACAGACCTCAATTTATGAATTGAGGTAAGAATTTCAACTTAAATATGATATTTAATGTTGTACATTCTATGTAATTGCTTGTTGCAATGCACATACATTCTGTTTAGTTGTAAAGTGCCAGGACCCATCTAAAACTTGACCAAAAAATGATAAGCATTTGTTTTAAAAATTCATTTCTGCATATCTTGGGAAGTATACTGAATTTCCTGATCAACTTTGGTGGTAGTTTAGATTGGTTATATGTGATCATATTATACACAGGGTAGAATTTTATACCAATGGTTTACTGATTTTTCATCGATAAACTTGGGTACTCTATATTTAGAGTTCTATACCTTTACTATTTAATTGTAAATTTGAACCCAGTTGATATAATGGTCTGTGAATCAAAATTTTGTCGAATAGAAATAACAAGATTATCGAATGTAAATCAAGATTTATTGAATATAAATCAAGATTTATGAAACAGAAATCAATATCTATAGCATACAAATCAAAATTTTCGCATATAAATATCAAGATTATCGAAATTTATCGAATATTAAATAATAAAAGGATTATCGAAAATAAATAACAAGGTTATCAAGATTTATCGCATATAAATCAAAATTTGTATAATATTACAACGTTTTACATGCCATATTAGAGTATAATAAGTCATGTGTTAATAACTAACAACTCTGCGTAGATAACGTAGTACGGTTGTTATTTGACAGTAGAAATGTGTTCTTACGCCACATGCTGTTCTAATCTTGTATGGTTGTCATTACAATATGTTAAAAATGCCAGTAAGAGCCAATGGTATGCTTTGGTTAGCAAGGTTAATGTTTCGACAATGTTACCAAAATTACAGGTAGAGAGATGGAAGTTTGGGGTCGCACAAGTTCCGTGTTCATGAATATATGATGGACAAATAGTCATAGCGACATAGGTATCCAGATAGTTTAGAGCCTTTATGTCATGAGAACCTTTAATAAGAATCTATACAACGGATATTTGTTAAAATTGAGTCTTGTCAGTCAAACAAATGAAATTGGGGCATACTTAGTATAATATACTATTATTATATATGACTGCCCCTAAATAGCGTTTATTGATAATTTACTTGATATGTTTATATATTTTGTTGACTACCTTACAGTTGGTGATAAGATAACAATACAGTGTGTATCAAGATAGCACATTAACGGGGTATACGTGATGTCTGATAACCAAAACTTCAGTACACATCCTCTTATAGCAATAACTTAATATTCAGGAATCCACTCCGGTACTGTGACGTAAGTATATTTCTTATGTATTCAGCTAATGCTGCTTGTCGTGGATGGCCGTTATGGCCTGTCCGTCGGAATTATTAAAAGGGGAGAGGATATAGGATTCCGTGAAGGGAAGATATCTTGGGATCACATGAGTTGGACTATCGTGATTATATTATTATAAACAGATATAGTAATAGATTGATCAATAACGAACGAGGACGCAGAATTCAATGTATGTAAAGGAATTTTATTTAGACATAGAAAAGACTACTGGTATATGAATTTATATTAGAAAAAACAAACATTGTTACTATTGGATAGCATATTTCAAAATTTAAGTGATACCCAAGGTGAATCCATATCTTTTGAAAGGATGTATGACCTTTGATGGTACTTTTCCTATCAAAGAAGGGGGTGGGGTGGTGGTTACACCATAACTTTGCATAGGATAGACATTTGAGTGTTGTAACCCCTTAAACCCACCCCGCTAGATCCGCCACTGATACTCGTAGAGATAAGAACGTTGAAAGGTCTAATAACGGTATCATAGTACCGATACCCTAATTTGTTACTTCCCAGTGGCGAATCTAGAGAGGGATTACGGAAGTTGCAACTCTGCCCCCCCCCCCCCCCCCCCCCTCTTTCCTTTGGGTGAACATATTTAACAAAAAAAAGGTTATCATTTGTTTTGAATTTTAAGGTTTTCAGTCCCCTTTTTTGGCGGAAAAGGTACCGTACCAATTTGCGTCGCGCCCCCTCCTTTGAAGATTTTCTGGACCCTGTTAATGATATGTAACACAGATCCCCCCCCCCTCCCCCCCCACACACACACACACTTGCCACCTAGTGTATGATGTAGTGGTGCACAAAATTGAAATGCTGGTAAAGTGGCCAAATGCTAACTAATTTTGGTGAGATATTTCTTGGAACTGACTGTTGATATTCAGAGTTATCAATTGCTATATATATAATAATTGTTCAACAAATGAAACAATACTACGAACATTCTTTATAAATTAAAGTGTATTGCAAGATTTGATATACATGTAATATTGTGCAATTGGTGGTCTTAAATTTCTCTGGATTTTAATTTTAATTTCTGTTTCAGAACCTTCACAATGTGTCCCACGGGACCATTCATTTTGTATATCGTGTTCCCGCTTATTTTACCTGTAATCAGTGGTCAAATTGTTGACACAAGTATCTGTACTCCTACCACAAATTTCTCTGGTAAGTTCTTTCGGGGCTAGTGGGTTCAGTCTTGCTTCAGTAATTCTACAATATTTATATTTCTAATGGTTTTGCCTTCTATATCTTTACCACTTGTAATGATAGCCATTTCCTCATAAATGTAATGCAAATGTGAACAATGTGCGTATGAATCTTGATAAATGTATAGTACCGTACTGTGTGTCTAGTTCAACGGCTGAGAATTCTTACAGAATTGAAAGTAGAATGTGAATATAAAAAAAAATTTCATTTTTGAAAATACATGAGGACATAAACAGCAACGCTTCACGCCAGCACTATTCATGAAGTGCTAATGCAGTTAATGCCCTCATATTGTTTTTGTTGGGTTTTTGTTGTTGTTTTTTGTTTGTTTGGGGGGTTTTTTTGTGTGTGTTTGTTTGTTTGGTTTTTTGGGGGGTTTGTTTTTGTTTTTTTGGTTTTTTTTTATTTTTTACTTTTTTTTTTTTTTTGTTTGTTCTTTTTTTCAAAACTGACATAATTATTGAATTTACAATACTACGGTATAAGCAGTACTATTTGCTTTGATGGAATTTATGTAATAGCATCTTTTGGTTCTGGATTAAAGCAATACAAGCTGTAACTGACGGAATTTTTCAACTATTGAATTATGCACCATTTGACACATATCGATATAACTTATAAAATCCCCAAGATCCGAAGAAAAATTCGGCCAAATAAACAAGGGAATATTGTCTGAGATCATACCTACAATGAGCGTTTCGTATTAACCACTATTGCATCGTATTCACGAACATGAGAACGATGATTGCCGAACAATCGGGTTACACTGAGACCGAGGTCATACAAAGATGTAGGCCGACGTGAGAAACTACACATTTCGTTTGATTTAAAATATTACGACGACTCATGAATGACTATAATTATTATAAGTGTAAGAAAGTAATTAAGATATGCTAATATACAACTCAAATGAAATTTTATTTTAAAAATTGCTATAATTTGGCATTTTAAATTGTTTACAAATCTGACATCTCTCTTTCGCATTTTTCCGAACTGTCGACTTCCAAAGTCAGTGCACATCGGTGATTAAGAGAAGGGAGTACTATCGCGATGATAGTGATTCATGAATCGAACATTTTTTGCTGATTTGACGGGTTTCTTGCTTCAGATTCACCCTGATTATATGAAATTATATATGTTCAATCACAAATACATTATTTTATCTTTTTTTTTTCTTTTTCAATTTATTTACCGTCAGTTCCAGCTTGTATTGCTTTAAGAGCCAATTCTAAAATATTCTGAAATTTTATCATAGAAAGAATTAGAAAAAAATATTCTTTTAATTTGAAAACGTTCAAATCAAGTATGACTATTTTAGTATGACTATTTTAGTATGACTATTTTAGTGTCATTTCTCGCATACCATGAATAACTTCTGTATACTCTCTACAGAAGCCTCTCCACTTCCGGCGTTGTCCGAGTCTTATTCTACCACAGTGGAATGGAAGTTACTTCACAATAACAGCACAGTCAGTATCGAAGAGTACGTCATAGGGATGGAAAAGCTGAGTAGTATACGTGTTACACAAGAAGGCCACACATCAAGGATCATCTATGACGAGAACGCCCAACAATATACAGAAATTGATATGGTTAATAGTAAGACAGCGCTTACCCACATTATACTTTACATATTTCCATGTACGGTTAACTTCTTTTTCATACCATTGCTAATATGAGGGAGTTTCCTAATATGCAATTCACTTGTTTTGATTTACACTCCAATATAGAACCACTTTTAAATTACCATCCAAAGCTAAATATAACATGTATATATCATGATGCAAAAGTAACCATCTTAACCAATTTCATCATCTTAGCCTCTCTCTCTCTCTCTCTCTCTCTCTCTCTCTCTCTCTCCGTGTGTGTGTGCGTTTTAAGCGCTAGGCACACGCGCATTGGGACATTTAAAAAGTTCTGAATATTCCATATTACTAAAGCGCTGAAATCAGAATATAATGTTTTTGGTATGTTTGTACAAACATCAGGAAAATACGCTTTAATTTTGACATCACAGTAATATTTTTCAACAAGTATAACGTAATATGTGCATGTCATATTCAAGATATATCAAATGAGAGCATTGTATTATTAGTTATTCTTTTCAAAAATGAAAATCAGTTACACTATATGTGCAATGAAGGTCTAGTAAACTATTTGTTTATATTGATATATAAGACGAAGAGGATTTGGGGGGGGGGGGGGGGGGGACGCTGACTGGTAACATACGTAGTATAGTCCAAGCTATAAATCACAGACAGTTCAAGAAAATGTTTGATGACATTATCGTCATATATCGAAGATATGAAACTCCCCTATCGATTATTCCATTAGTTACCAAAAAAAACCCAAAAAACAAACAAACAAAAACAAAACAAAACCCACCCACTCACCCCCCCCCCCTTTCCCTCCAAAAAACTTGATTTGATTTGCTAGAAATGAACAAATGCAAGAGTTGACGCAATCTATAGTGTGCAGTTAAGGGGCCAACAAGACTTTAAAGAGATGATGCAGTTTAAAATTTCTTGAAACATTTTGAGCAGTATTTGTTTTGACAACATGTAGTTGATTCTAGGTCACCTGGGTAACTCAGGTTAAATGTAACTATCGCAATTGATCTGTGTATGCGTTGTCGTCCGTCGTGTGGTAACAATTTAACATTTTTAACCCCTTGATAACTATATTTTCAACTCTTTTCAAAATTGGTATGAAACATCTTTGGGATAAGGGCGGCAAAAATTGTAAATCTCAGATCTCTTGAACCCCTTTGGAACTGGGCAAAAACTGGCCATTATTTGCAAATCTATACAGCCGCACATCTGTAAGAAAACCTAAATGCATAGTCATATAGAAGAGGAGGTCTCCACCAAAACTGTAAATTTCATGATCCCCAGTTAAGGGTTTCTGAATCCAGAGCAGGATCAAACTTGGCATATAGTGTTTTCGTGTAAAAGATTTGAATAACATCTTCTTTGATTACTGGTATTGATATTACATTGACACTAAAGGGATAGTTTGAAGGAGCATTTATCGAAATTGTAAATTTCATCTTCTTAGGGGTAGCGCCAGGGTTTTGGTTGTAGGATGGGGCCAAAATGGCCATAGTGATTAAATATCTTTATCATTTGAAATACTTCTTTAATTTGCTGATACTGTACAAAAAACTAAATACATATCTAAGAAAAGAAGAAAATGGTGTGTCAAAATTGTAAATTTCGCAACCCCAGAGTTCTGACTCTTGGGCAGATCCAAAATAGTCATATAGTATTAAAGCAAGTTATACTGTGCAAAGTCTTTCATGAATATGAAACTTTTGGATGCATTTGTGTTTAATTTAGAAAGAACAAATTTTGTTTTATACTGCTGCTGAATAATAGATACCTATAGATATGCAGAAGTTCAGGAAAATTACTATAGATTTCACAGCCCTTGGGGCTAGTGATACGTTTAACTAATACTTAGGTGACCGATATGGCATGTGGGTCTTTTGTTATCGTACGTGGAAACAAATTACTGGAAAGGAAAAAAAATCCACTAAAATGCCTGATGAGTAGTCAAATTCAATCGCAAAAGCAACCTGTTTTCAGAAATTTATTCGAAAATATGGCAATAACTCGATCCCTAGATTTCTTTTTGCTATGATAGTTCAGTTGGTTTTAAGTCTTAAAATAATGTCCCTACAACGAAGAATGTTTTTTGTTTGTTTGTTTTATTTATAGTCGCCTGAGCAATTTTTCAGCTATCCGGCGACTGTAAACGAAGAATGAATTATGTAAAAAGAAAACTTGATTGAACCAAAAATATGAAAAATAAGGAACAACGAGATTTCTATAGAGAATATGTAACTGCAAACATTTACCATGGAGTTAATATATTTTCCGATTGAAGCAATGGTAGACAATGTGTAGCAAATTAATTGTTTGTACTGCTCATGAAGAGGTTAATGAAAAATCACTAGGAGACTGGATTGCTCCAAGAAGGTAATTTGATGTACAGATATGTCAGAGTTTCATATAATCAATCAAATATTCATCCACATGATTTTCTTAATCATTTCTGCCTTGAAGATCAATTAACACAAAGGGTGATGTGATTGATAGTTTTGAAAACAATGGGACTTTCCTTTCTCTTGCGACCGTTCGCAGTAGCTCAGTGGTAGAGGAGCGTTCGCTTCGTAGCCGGGAGGTCGTGCGTTCGAGCCCAGCTTGTGCCATGGCCGCGTCAAATCTAAAAATAAACACAGGTGTGATTGTTTCTTCGCCAAACACTTGGAATTTAGAAGAGAGATGCACAGGTCTTATTGCCCTTAAAAACGAAGACCCATTGTCTGGGCAGGCGTTGGTACGTTAAAGAACTCTTACTGTTACGGCCCTGAGCGCTACGCATAGGTCTAAATTTGTGGTACTTCATCTACAGCTAGTGACGTCTCAATGTGAGTGAAAAGTTTTCGATGGGGCTTAAAACAACTAACCAACCTTTCTTAAATCTCTATTTTGCAAATCAATCAAAATAATTTGGTGCAAATTTTACAAGGGCAGTTCAGCTGCTGTATTTTTGGTGGATTCAAAATATTTTTGTCTTTGATTCTCATGATCATGCATGTGACAGTGAAGTTAATGTTAATCCAAACTGTAACTCTGTTTCAATGACAATGGGTGAATTTTCAAACTTATAAAAATTTAGATTTAGATCTACTTTCTGTTGTTTTTCTTTTTTCGCCTTCAATGCACCAATTATTCCCTATTAGTATAGGAATGAAACAGAATAGACACTCAGTATACAGATTAAGTATCTTTCGTTCGACACCCCGTTTCAGTACTTTCTGTACTTTGATTACTAGCATACTTTTCGAAAGTACCGCATATTAGGGTTGATCAGTCATAAAATCAGTTTGTTTAAATTTCAAACAAATGGGGATGTATAATATGTATGGAAGGCCTTCTTCGCACTCATTTGTGTTTCTGTCAAAATACCGATGGTAGTTGCTTGAAGTACATATTATTTCTAAAATATTCTCGTGCTACGATAGTAAGCAAAGGTTTGTAACACGTTTTGAAACGTAACGTAGCCTATAGAGACCACGTGGGTTGGAATATATATATATATATATATATATATATATATATATATATATATATATATATATATATATACATGTACTCATTGTATTGATAAGAAGACGAAAACTGATGGGATCTGTGGACTTCGTGTTTAATTCTAATTCAAAAATGATGTAATGTAATTTTATTACAGCTTTAGATGTTTTTTTTTTTCTTTAAGAGTGAGAAGAAACAAGTTTATATAAAAATAATGAGAATCACAACATTGTTTTGGAATCATTTGAAAAATATTCAAAATTACATAGATCGATGCCATTTTAGTTGACTTTTTTAAAGTTTTTATTATCAAATAACAGTTTGACTAGTTGGGACAAAGTATCCACGGAGTCCTCGCCTGGGGGTGCTAGGGGCCCCTGAATTGGTCACCTTTATACAAAGTAGTACAGTAATTACGAAGTCATATTTAAGTATTATTATAACAGTAAGTAATATTATATACAAATTTCACATATTCACACACATAATTTAGCAATATGGAAAAGTATTGGCTGTGATAGTAATGTCAAATTTAGTCATATTGAATTTCAATAGCTTGTATAAGCTTTTGCTTATGAGAATCGAAAAAAAAGTTATAGCTCAAGGAATTTTCATTCCACACACAAGAGTTTCATCGTTTACCATGCGTGACGCTGCTAGAGACCAGGATAAGCAGGATACTTCAAAGGGGTCTCCGTGGCCGTGTGATTTTAAGCATCGGGCTCAAAATCACAAAGCCTCTCACCTCTGTCGGCGCGCGTTCGAATCTCGGCCGAGGCGTTATGTGAGCAAGTTTGCCAGTTTACTCGGTGGTCTCTTCCTAGGTGCATTGTATCTGGGTTCTCTCCTCCACCAACAAAAACTGGACGCCACCAGATAACTGAAAAATTGTTGAGTGTGGCGGAAAGCAATAAATAAATAAAATTAATAAAGGATACTTCAAGTAGTGGGTTTCAAGGTCAAACATGTATAAAGAAGTTCTTATTGTTACGTAATATTATATACCTATATAAATATTCATAATGTGCAGTGGGTACAAAACCCTAACACTAAAATTTGATTGATTGATTGATTATTTCTTGTTTTACGCCACACTCAACAACAAGTTTTCAATTATCTGGTGACGTCCAGTTTTTGTAGGTGGAGGAGAGAACCCAGATACTCGGGAAGAGGCCACTGGCCTTCCGAAAGTAAACTGGCAAACTTTCTCACATATGTCGGCGCGAGCGAGAATCGAACCCGCGCCGACTAGAGGTGAGAGGCCTTGTGACTTTGAACGCAGTGATCTAACCACTCGGCCACGGAGGCCCCTAGATTTGATTGAGATGATATGGCAAGACTTATTTTTGTCATTTTATCACATGAATGAGAATTCTTTTCGAATCAGTTGCGAACAGTCATAAGATTATTGGGATATACACTTAGAATATTTCTTGGGTAACTTTTTCCGTTTGGCTAATACTTTTATTTCACTTATTGTTTTGTTTTGTTTTTTTATGTTCCTATACATATGTTTTTTATGAATGATATTTTCTGACAACATTAATGGAAACCAACTTTAAGCATTATTCTTCTTAAACGTTATTTAATAAAAAGGTATATAAAAATTGAGTTTGTAAATTATTCCAATAAAATGATTTAAGCATAATATGTATATCACTGCAGAATGCGGTCATTTCATTAGCTTTAACAGTTCCATTATGGGTCATTCTTACAATAACGTATCGAAATAGATTGAATTGCGACATGAATGTTCATTTACAAGATGTAAAATCATTTCATACTTGGATATTTTATTGAACATGGATGTAAACGACAAACTAACTCCTAAACTTTATGATAAACGGGATGACTTCAGCTTCTCCATTGTCAACTTCCCATATTTATGTAGCAATATTTCAATATCACCTGCGTATGGTGTTTATGCCTCTCGAATGATTCGATAAACAAGAGCATGTTTTTCTATTAGTTTTTAACTAAAGGCAGATTACTGAGAAATAAGTCGATGTTACAGGGTTTCAACAGTCTCGTTTAAAATAAGATGTTTGCTAATTCTATGGTCGTTATAACGATCTAATTTATCAATATAACCTGTCATTGGGTCAAATGTTGTCTGACGTGTTTCATATTAATTGTTAGGCTATTCTCTACACACTGAAGTGACTACGAATTACTTCGTTTACCTGATCAAGATATAGGGTGCACAGCGGGTGTGGCCGGTCGACAGGAGATGCTTACTCCTCCTAGGCACTTGATTTCCCACCCCTGGTGTTTCCAGGGGTCTGTGTTTGCTTTAAACTTAATTCTATGTTCTGTATAGGAATTACGAGACAGGTCAGTGTTCGTTCTCTTCACATTTTAATTTTTCCCATTTCATAAAAAGTCTCATTTCATAAGTAATTTCCCATCTTAAATACCAGTATAATATGCATTTATAATTGTATAGAAAAGTATTCCAATATTTTATTCTTTCCATTACTTGGAAATTATAGCAAATTATTGAAATTTATATTTCAATTTGCTAGCAGTGCTATTGTGACTTGTATATCCATACAGCGTCAAGATAACAAATCAGTCCTCTTGCTGCTCAATACTTTCAGTACTTTGATTATTTTTATTATTATTATTATTCACTGGTATTTCATTAAATGTATGTTTGAATCAGAAATTGATTGGCTAACAGGCATAATAGGATCAGATCCCAAAAAAAGGAGGGGTCTGAAGAACCTAGAATGTCAGAATAGACCCGTTTTTATTAAAATGTCCAGCTAAGAAAAGGGGGGAGGTGTAGCGACCCTGCCGATCCGTCAACAACTGTTTTACTTCTCACCTACACTTAAGTCATGTATTATTTCAAATTTCGTCCCAGTCATTAGTTCAAAAATACAGAATTCCAATCAGTTATGGAACGAAATTTGATATGATACAAAGTTGTGGATCGCAAAGGGAACAAGGTTTTACTGTAGGTTTTAGAACGGATTTTTGTCAAAATTCAAACAAATAGGGAGATATACATCAAATCTGCTTACTAAGTTCTTCACTATTTTAAAACGTATATGTCAGAGAACAATAGTTTTTTTCCCAGAATATAAGTTGTACATCTAAATCTAAAATCATTTGAGTCTTTGAGAAATTGTAGTATAGGGGACTTTGTTTAGGCGGAATGAGCGGTTCCTCAAGGTCTTACTACATTCTCACTACTGGATACGTTTAAAGTAATTAATCTCGTCGATCTCCAGCATAATACAAAATCCAACAGTTCATAATAACACGAGAATATACTTTATAATCGGCACAATTCATACAGATTATATGTAAAATTTGCGAGTTAAGTTTATTTATGCACTCTGCCTATTCCTTTCTTTGGGGGGTGGGGCGTGAGAAAATAGCTTCATTTTTCTTTATTAATCCGATACCCTGCTTTCATTATTTGTCCGTACGTGCTTTATAACTTCAGTACATTGTATGAAAATGTCCATTTTTTACCATACGGCAACAACTCTGTTTTCTGGTATATCTATGCAAAATAGAATGCTTTCATCAATTTTTGTCACATTCAAATTAAAATTATTGAATTTGTCAAACTGTAGAACAAAAATATAGTTCTTTGAATACTTCAATCGTGGGCTGACACAACCCTGAAGAGAGCTGAAAACTGATATTCAACGAAAAATCTCAAAACTACAATATCTCGATCATCTCCATGCGTCCAATAGAATTCCATCCAATTTCTAAGTAATGGTGTACGGTTAATATTACGCATTATGAAGTAATATTTGTTTTGTATGTATACTCAAGACATGAACATGGCACGTCTTATAGCTTGATAGACAAAATACAGAAAGTGTCTCTGATATATACAAATGGGAAGCTTTAATTGGACAAGGTGTTTTGTTATTACTTTCCAGGCAAGTGTAGAACACACACATATGATCTCGATGTGGTTTTATTTGGTGAAGAAATTTGGAAATCAACAACAAAACAGTTGTATCAAATCTTCAAACAGTCTATTACTGTAAGTATGTTTTACGAATTTTGTTTTTAAAACCCCATTAATAAACTAGGGCGTTCGGAGACTACAACACCCATGGAGGCTTTCTGATATTACTTTGTGCAACTGTTCGCATCCAGTCGATTTTAAAATTTATTCAGCTTTTGTCAGTCATCATCTCTCTTGTAAACATTTAAATGAAATGTCTGCCGTAGAAAGCACATACGCGCTCACGACCCATTTAGCGAGCACACATATGAACTCTTTAGCGCGCAGAGACACATGACCCTTTAACACACACGCGCGCGCTCGTACGCACGACCCTTTAGCAAGGAAATACAGATAATCTGCATCAGATCCAAAGGATTGCACGACCTTAACAAATTGTAGGTTTTGACATAAAAAACAATGTGAGGAGGAATCAGTACCATTTTTTCACTGTTCACACCTACAGATAAACGGTGGTACCCAGATAATTCGCTCTACCGTGGTCCAGAGCTGGTCTACATGTGTCTTCCTACTGGAATACAACGTTACCCTGGCTGCTACGTTCTTTTTCGCTGGTCAGTGTCCAAATCCAGTGTGTCATTTGGTTTATTTACACTGTAATAGCTAATAAACGTTTAGTCTTAGATTTGATTTGAATTCATTTTTCAGCGGAGGGTTGGCCAATGCCGTTTGCGGCACCAGATGCCATGGTTCCTGTGCGTTTAGAACTCCGAGGATCTGTCAACGGTATGAAATTCCACGCAGTGGGAGATTATGTCAACTTTCTTCCGTCCCCACCAGCGGACTTAGACAGCGTCCAGGTACGTTATATCCGGCTCCACTCCTACCTCCACCAATTACGTTGTACCCACTACCCCGTCTTAGACTGAGTCCAATTACGTTGCACATACACTGTATCTAGACCGGTCGCTGTAGCTCAGTAGTTAGAGCGTTCGCTTCGTAACCGGGAGGTCGTGAGTTCGAGCCCCGCTCGTGCCATGGCCGCGTCAAAGCTAAGACGAAAAATAGGTAGTGATTGCTCCTTCGCCAAACGCTCGGCATTTAGAAGTGAGAATCACGGGTCTTTCGGATATGACCTTAAAAACGGAGGTCCCGTGTCACGATAGGCGTTGGCACGTTAAAGAACCCTTACTGCTACGGCCCTGAGCGCTAAGCATAGGTCTAAATTTGTGGTACTTCAGCTACAGCTGATGACGTCTCAATATGAGTGAAAAATTCTCGATGGGACGTAAAACAAACAAACAAACAACACACTGTATCTGTGTAAGCTCATTCGGTGGCCAACCAAGTCCCCTTAGATAGCCATACGGTATGTTGTATATGTATGAGCTCTCTCTCTCTCTCTCTCTCTCTCTCTCTCTCTCTCTCTCTCTCTCTCTCTCTCTCTCGTGCCATGGCCGCGTCAAACTTAAGACGCAAAAATAGGTAGTGATTGCTCCTTCGCCAAACGCTCGGCATTAAGAAGTGAGAATCACGGGTATTTCGGATATGACCTTAAAAACGGAGGTCCCGTGTCACGGTAGGTGGCTAATTGTTATAAAGCAGTGGTAGACATTGAGATAATGGCTAACTACTTTATAGCAGTGGTAGACATTGAGATAATGGCTAAATGCTATATAGCAGTGGTAGACATTCCAGGTTTTTCTTAGAGTAGTAAGTGTCACGATGTCCGTTCGAATTTTTCTGTTGGTTAATGGTTTCCGTGTTCGTTGCAGACAGAGCCAGGCATGTTCTGTCCCGGAAAAGACGTTGGGAAAATCATCCTGCCGGTTCCCAACGATTTCTCAACGATCATTGAACGAATCAACACTCATGATAAGCAAGTGACGTTTGAAACTGTAAGTGTATCTCTGCCACCTGTGTCGGATTTCTTCCTCCCAGATATGGTTAATGTTGATGATGACGAAATGTTCTCTTTTGATTTGCATAGGTATGGTTTGATTCCCGAAGGAAGTTTGTTCGATATGACACAAAGTCTGCTAGCGGTGAAGACGTGGATCCGAATGCGATTGTGTTCGATTTTCAAAACGGTATCGATATACAATCAGTTCTCTAATTAAGCAACATTTGGCAAGAACATGTCATTGATACAGTCAGAATAAGACTATTATCTGCTTTCCTTTATATTGATCTGAATTGGATTTTAATATCAACAAACGAAGAACACATACTTTTTTGAAAGTAATCACATTGATCAATTGTTTTCAGCATTAAGCCTTTGCTAATTCATTATATTCTCAATATAGGAACTGCAAGTGACATTTCAGGATCTATTTACATGTAGATAAACAAGTTGTACCACAAATATGAATATTTAGTTTGTTGATAACAAGGGGAATAATTGATTGATTGATTGATTATTTATTGCTTTCCGCCACACTCAACATTTTTTCAGTTATCTGGTGGCGTCCAGTTTTTATTGGTGGAGGAGAGAACCCAGGTACATTGTACCTGGGAAGAGACCACCGACCTTCCGCAAGTAAACTGGCAAACTTGCTCACATAACGCCGCGGCCGAGATTCGAACACGCGCCGACAGAGGTGAGAGGCTTTGTGATTTTGAGCCCGATGCTCTAACCACTCGGCCACGGGGACAAGGGGAATATAAAACAATGGAACTATTGGCAAGTTCTGCCATTTCGACAAAATTACCCCCTTCTTCCTTCATATACACCCACAACGCAAATAAGCTAACCATCTGTTCCTTAAGTGATCTCATGAAAGACCAAAGCAAACCAGGTTCTGTTTCTGTCCGCTTTAGGTGTTCGATACTCAATGGACCGATACACAACCTTGTGCAACCCTCCCACGGTCATTGAGAGAGGGGATAAGTTTGTTGACCAGACCGCGGAACCTTTAACTCGGATACAGATGCAGAGTTCGCTAGATTTCTTCAAGATAAGGAATGCCACCATCCAGTATGTTGGAAAGGCAAGAACCACTCGCTCTATGGCTTGATTCAGTTGTTTTATGGATTTGTTATATGACAAAGATGTTGATGTTACAAGGGTTTGTACTGTCTCGTCTAAAGCCAGCATTTCGCAAAGTTTATGGTCGTTATAACGATCTAGTTTGCAAGTACAACTTACCATTAAGTCAAGTGCTGTCTGATGTGTTTCATACCAATTGTAAGGCCGTTCTTGGCACGCTGATTCTGACTACGGATTTCTCCGTTTACCTGATCAGAATGTTGGGCTCACGGAGGGTGTGACCGGTCGACAGGGGATGCTTACACCCCGTAGGCACCTGATCTCACGTTTGACCAGGGATCCGTGTTTGCCCATCTCTCTGATTTTTATTTTCTATAGGAATTACGAGATTGAATACTGTTAGTTATCTTGGCCTTAAATGTCTATGTTCGTAGTTAAACAAATCATGGCGTAATCCAACTACAGGTGATTTTCGGTATCTCAAACATCAATATTCCGAATACCATGGATATGTCGAAGTGAGATGGAAGTACCAACTACATTTTTCTTTAAGTGTTCTAAACTCAGTATCTCAAACTCTAAATAAGAAATCTCAAAGGTTTTTTTTTGTCGGTCCCATCGAGTTCAAGATCACGAGGTTTGAATGTGTTATAATTTATTCATGGTTAATTCTAAACGCTTTTGTCCATGTTTCAGATGAAACAACCCAGTCCTTAACCCAAGCCAACTGTTATAATATGTTCATAGTTAAAACTAAATACTTTTAAAAGGTTATATGATTTGTTCATGATTAGAACAAAACGCTTTAGGACTTAATCCAATTGTTATATAACTTTTTCATGATTGATTATAACCGTTTCAGAGCTTAATCCCATTGTTATAATTTGATTAAATGCTAAAAAAAAATCTTCTAAATTTACAATTATTAATCACTGTATTGAATTATAAAAATAAATACATAATTGAATGCATGCTTTTTTCTCGATAGCGAATTAAAAAAAAAAAAATAGATATATCATAATAATATTCTGTAATAGTAGTCAAGGGCAGATCACTCTAAGCACAAAAAGCATTAAAACATCATTCCATTACATTTCATCAAAACTATTTTAATCATTTTCAGAGATACACACGGAGGATATTCTGCGATGTTTGGGTCGGGCTGTACTATGATTTAAACATTGGCCAGAATCAGACTGTTGAATGGTATTTTTTAGGGGTAAGTGTGAAAAATTATTCCATTACTTAAATTTTGAATAAATAAATTGTTTTTTTCTTTAGGAAATAAGAATAAATGTAATGTCTAAATTAAGATATTGCTTACTTCCCGCCTGCGACCTTTCATTGGTGTCAATTACAAATATGTAATTATTGAACCAATAAGTAAGGTAGATTTCCATAAAACTCGAGTCAGATAACCAGTCCGTTTTCCTTTTCGCATACATAGAACGCATTGGTGATCATTGACACTACCAGCTGCAGAACCGTGGCTCTCAGAAAAATATATTGGGGCTGATCCGATAGCTACAGATCCACCCCTTACAAAAACCTTTGATGTATTGCGCAGATGACAAAACATGCGCACGGTTGATGTCTTATATCATTGTATTTTTGCATTGCAATTTAATATTTTTAAAAATCTAACATATTATTCTTAAATGATATGAAGCTGTGAGCTTTCTGGTCGTGTGGTTTATTGAATATTTGAAGGTATGTTTGGACACAAGTATAGTATAAAAGTATGTTAAGAAACGCGATACAAGAATACAACGTTATAAGTCTCAGCCGTAAATCGTAGGTCTGATCTGTCCCAATATTTTTTTCCAGAGAGGTACAGTTCTGCAGCTATGCCACTAAGAGTAAATAAATCTCAAAGTTAACTAAGTAATAGAGAAACCATGTTCTTCAATGCACTCTTATGTTATTAAGGAGAGAGAGAGAGAGAGAGAGAGATAGTTATTAGGGCGAGTTGGGTGTAAGACTCGCAAATTTGTGTGCCAGTATTCACCAAATGAGTTCAATAACTCCTATATTATATAGTTAAAACATATTTCAGTTGTTTCATTTTAATGATATGCTCATTTTCTCGTAAACGTTAAAAACTGAAGCACTGTGGGGGCGCTGAATGGTGTAGTGGCTACGCACGTTTTTTAGCTTTCACCGGATATCATCAATGTTCTTTTTTTCTGCCCTTTATATAGTAAATCAGGATCAAAATGTTATATGGGTTACCTAAACTTTAATAGATAAAACAAAGGAAACTGGCCATTACCAATGTTTATATATCAAACGATATCTGTTCCGCCATCTTTGTTTACAGCTAGGTACAATTAGCCTTAATTTTCGCAAGGAACGTATTGGCGCAGATTGTACAATTTTACAGAAAGTTGGTGTTCAATATCCGTTAGACTTTGGGAACATCTTATTACCAAAAATTATCAGTTATATAATAGAATGTTTTGTAATGTCAAAATACATCGATTTGATAAAATATATTCGAAACTGATTGTAAAAAGTGAAGTTTGAGCAAATGTATTTTAAATGTCGATTTCACATTATCTTTTTAAAAAGGGGGGGGGGGGGTAGGCTCTTGTCGTAAAATATCACAAGAGCTATATCTCGTGATAGAATTGTGTATGAATTATTTTATTGCATTTACAGGAGGGCTGGCAGGAAGGGGTCGGTACGTCAATTACCCCTGGGAGTCTGGTCAGGTTTGACGTGTGGGCAGTGAGTAGATTTTTGGTGATACATGTAACAATGAATAGGGCTGATTCGGATCGCTTTTAATAAATATGATTATATCTTCAAATAATGGCCAAGAATTTATTCAGATACTAGTCCTACATATGCATAATATTGTATCAAAGTTTGCTGACTCTATTTAAGGATCTAATGAATTGTAATTGAAGCTTCACGCGACAATTAAAAACCAAACAAAACTAGTAACGGTTTCATTTTTATCATCCTGAATGCAGTTTAAAGTCATGACTATAATTTTTTTCTTTGGTGCTGACAGACTAATTCAGACTTTCCCATCATCTACAACGTTCTTAAGTTAAACCCCTCCACCCCCTATCTCACTACCTTCGATATTGGACCGTGTTTTTCCGGGAGTAAAAAAAGACAGAATTTTGTTATCAAATTTATAGGTAAGTCATTTTGGATAAAAATCACAATTCATAAAGTGTCGAATGACATGGATGTTTTAGTTTCTCCTTTGCTGAATTAGAGTTGAAAATTCATAATCTATGTTCAGTTTGTAATTCAAATATATGAATTCAGACTTGGGTAGAGCTATATTAAGTGATGGGAATAACTATATCATTGTCTGACGTTTGGAATTCCTAATGCAGTATATGGAATTTGATTTCATCAGATGGTAAATCTTAATTGTGGAGTGATTGGGGATACAAACAAGTTAATGAAAACTGGAATTTGACCTTGAGATACTTAAGTTGACCTTGAGATACTTAAGTTGACCTGGAGATACTGAAGTTGACCTTGAGATGTTGAAATTGATCTGGAGTTTCTGAAGTTGACATGAAGAAACTGAAGTTGACCTGTAAATGATGAAGCTGACTTGGAGATACTGATGTTGACTTGGAGATACTGATATTGACCTGTAGATACTGATGTTTACATGGAGATACTCTAGTTGACTTGGGGATACCAATGTTGACCTGGATATACTGATGTTGACCTGTAGATACTGATGTTTTCCTGAAGATACTGAAGTTGACTTGGAGATACTGATGTTGACCTGGATATACTGATGTTTACCTGGATATACTCTAGTTGACTTGGAGATACTGAAGTTGACTTGGGGATACTGATGTTGACCTGGAGATACTGATGTTGACCTGGGGATACTGATGCTAATCTGGAGATACTTTAAGAAGTCAAATATTATTGTATTAACTTGTATGATATGACTTTTTAAAGTATGAGTTATGATTTTAACTATACAGCCAATGGACTGGACCTGGCCCAAATTAGTCTGAAATATATCCAAGACCAGATACAGGAAATACTGACCACACAAGCGCAGTTAGACAATCTGAGATTCAGCAATGTTGCGGTAATACACATTGATTGAAAGTCACATTTCTACAGTTAATATAGTAGTATATAGATATCATAAGTAAACAAAAAGTCTACACCATGCTATGTTATCCTAGTACACAAAGAATCTACACCATGCTGTGTTATCCTAGTACACAAAGAGTCTACACCATGCTATGTTATCCTAGTACACAAAGAGTCTACACCATGCTATGTTATCCTAGTACACAAAGAGTCTACACCATGCTATGTTATCCTAACACACAAAGAATCTACACCATGCTGTGTTATCCTAGTACACAGAGATTCTACACCATGCTGTGTTATCCTAGTATACAGAGAGTCTACACCATGCTGTGTTATCCTAGTATACAAAAAGTCTACACCATGCTGTGTTATCCTAGTATACAAAGAATCTACACCATGCTGTGTTATCCTAGTATACAGAGATTCTACACCATGCTGTGTTATCCTAGTATACAGAGATTCTACACCATGCTGTGTTATCCTAGTACACAAAGAGTCTACACCATGCTGTGTTATCCTAGTATACAAAGAGTCTACACCATGCTATGTTATCCTAGTACACAAAGAGTCTACACCATGCTATGTTATCCTAGTATACAGATATTCTACACCATGCTGTGTTATCCTAGTGCACAAAGAATCTACACCATGCTGTGTTATCCTAGTATACAGATATTCTACACCATGCTATGTTATCCTAGTGCACAAAGAATCTACACCATGCTATGTTATCCTAGTATACAGATATTCTACACCATGCTGTGTTATCCTAGTGCACAAAGAATCTACACCATGCTGTGTTATCCTAGTACACGTATTGACTGTAACTCCGGGTAAAAGACGGAGTTAGCAGTTGCTGTATGTTGTTAGAATATCGGGGGTATAGTTTTTTGGTTTTTTTTTTTCTTTTCATTTCTTGATTTTGTTGTTTTCAGGAAGAAGGTGAAAAAGTTGTCAGTCATTAACAAAGCACAGTCAAATTCAGATTTATTAATTCTACCATCTCCTTTCCTATTAGTTTGATAATTTGGGATTCAATGAGTGGTACTTCAGTGGCGTTTTGCTGGATAAATCGCCAGTGGATAATTTCAATATTTACCCTCCAGTTCTGATGAAGGAACGCCTAAGTAGTGCTTTCGAGTTCCTCCGGGGATATGTGGAAACGCCGTGGGTCTATAACGTGTCACAGTCGGTAGGTTCATAACATTTCACAGTTGGTTTGTTTATTCCTTACCATGAACTCGGACAGGTTCCATGGTTTTTTTTTAATGTTAAATGATACATACTCTACAGGCACTAGTCTATGAGACGTGAGATAATTCCTATCTCTGGGTGATATCACAGCTATACCAATTTATATAAGTATGATATCTCCTAATTGGGATCTGAATTAAGATATCACTTAATTATTATGAATACCAAAACGGGGTCTCATACTTGCCCGTACCTCGGATTATCGTTATGTTAATATACTGACCGGAGTATTTCCCCCATTATCTACACATTTAAAGTGCTTGTGCATAAAATGATCGGATATAATGTTATTACACGGTATTTCATTAGAATACCCACATTTTAATCAGCTACAATCATTTGCAAGACCTAATCTTTATTGAATATAAAGTACATATTGTAGGAGCATTAATTCTATACAGGGTCAGTAAGACAGAATGCTGTATAATGAATAGTAACAATTATTTGCTAAACACTCTAATGTTAATATTCGTGTGTGGACAATGGCTGAATATTGACGATTAATTGAGAGACGTCATTCTTTCACAGAACTTACAATTAGTTGCCATTGGGATCCTGCCACTGTATTACCCAGATGATTTTACGACAACCACAACCCAGCCCACAACAACCGGAACCTACCTGGTGCCAACATTGCCTGTCCACACCACAGGGACAACATCCATGCCAACACCCGCCCCTCCTCCCACGGGGACAACGCAGACAACCAAAACCATCACAACACCAACACAAACAACAAGCACAACACGCAGTCTGGGTACTCACTGTTTCTATAATTAGACTTTGGTTACTCACTGTTTCTATAATTAGACTTTGGTTACTCACTGTTTCTATGATTAGACTAACAATAAGTTTACTGGTTACTCAATTGTATGTTAGCTTTTCATTATATTTCATTTGGCTATAAATTACCATAATTATTTAAATAACTTGTACATTGTATATCTATCATACCTATATTTAGCTCCATTAATGATTATCTTGCATATATGTATTCAACAAGTTCATGAATAAATGATTAACTTGCATACAATATTTCATAAATGCATATCAAAGTTGCTTATAATGTGTTCTACAGGTCCCTGCACACCATGTCCAAAAGTAACATGTCCCACACAAAAGGCATGCCCAAAAATTACGTGCCCTATAGTGACTTCTAAACCACAGACACCGTGTTCAGCCTGCCCAACGTGTCCACGGGTCAAGTGTCCTATAACCACTACGCCAAAACCAATAATATGTCCGAAAATCACGTGTCCCGTAACAACACCAAATACAGTGACGCCAGCACCAAGCACTACTATAAATATTGGCGTGAATAATCCAGCTGCACAGTCTCAAAAGTCAAGCAAAGGTGTCTCTTCCGGTAAGAAATGTCAGTAATACGATTTCTACATGATTAAACACTGGCTATGCAAGTTTTAGCAAGAGTTGCTGACAATACTGCAAGGTATGCTGAAGAGTCATTTATTCTTCCGTTTAACAAATGTTTATGATAATATATGTCCCTGTTATTTTTTATGCAGGTGGCGCGGTGGGCATTGCATTTGCCTGCCTGATACTTGGATCGTTGATTGGCGCTGTTGTGATGTATGCCTTTCAGAAAAAATTTCCAAACATTTTCAAATTTACAAGCAACTCATTTCAAAACCCAGTGTATGACAGTGGAAAATACTGACAACGTGTTTCCATCTTGTGTTTTGTTGTGTTTTTAATTTATACAATTTGAATAAATATTATACAAAAAATAAATGGTTGCTACTATTGTTGCATTTGCTATAGGGTTGAGGAGGGGATTGTGGAGGGGGAAAAACTATTGGTAAGTATCTCCACACACACACACACACATATATATATATAAGAAATATTTCACTTTAAGGTAGCATAATAATCGATGATCGAAAAGGGGTTAATATCCATATATATCACACGTTTACATCCTGATCAGTGACCATACACCCCCAGACAAATAATCGCTGTAGATAATTACAAGTATTAGCACTCCATTATTCTTATATAAGTGGTAGTATCACTAAATCTTCTGAAGGAAGATAGTATTGATATCTTCTACTTGCCGTGAATGCTGGTAAGTTTGAAAAATAGCTTTACACTATAATTCAATATTTACCAGGTTTTTTGTTGTTGATGTCTTGTTTTTTGTGTGAAACATGCATCAATAGCCCATTTTCGCGTTAGCGTACTCCGGCGGTATTCTAACATTTACTTTATACTTGAATCACGTGATGTTCGTAAAATTGAGGACGCACCACTTTCGGTAAATTTGTTTTTGTTAGAAACGAGTTCGTCTGCTGCGAAATGTCCAAGTTCTATTGTATTGATGGATGTATGTCAGATATGAGGAAGAAGGGGAGTTATGGGTTCATGGCTAATGTGAAATTCTTTCCATATCCTATCTCTAAACATCCCAAACTCTAAAGAAAATTACGTGAAGTGTTAATGCACCGTGACTACAACCGCTCACGTCACGACAGATTATGCTCCAGACATTTTGTAGATTGTGAACCAACACCACATCATCTTTACACCATGCTTTTTATGTATAACAATTACAAATGTTTGCAGGGGAGCATCATCTATCTAGAAAAGATTATTCAATCACCGAAATGATGGCGCCATCGAAATTGGAGACACACCGCTCCATGATACACTTAAATGCAATACTGCTGCAAGTTGACATAGTCTTAACATGTTGTCTTTTCTATAAAAGTGACATGTAATTCCTCAATAGAGTAAAACCTTTAATTCTGGTACTTTAAAACTTTCGAAATTCATGCTGAAAACCGTCATGTTGATGTGTCCGCATCGAGTACAAAATAAATATTAGAATCATGCCAGAATACGGTAACTCGAAATAGACTGTTGTTTAAAGAAAGACCCTGTTTTTGAAATTTGATTCTTTGAAGAAATTGTTTCTTTTATTTCGAAGTACAAATTTCTCTAAATTGTTCATTAAAAGATTTTGACGTCCGTGTTAAGTGCCAATGCTGTATGTCAGTCAGTCGCTATTTGAATTTCCTATCCGTCCTTGTCCTTGCCTTTCTTAAATTTAAAACTTAAAGGTACATATATATACTTTTTTTCGAAAACAACATGGGTAATGTATTTATTATGACGATATATAATAATTTGTGTTATGTAAACTATTTGATTGTATCCCATATAAAAGGAATAGGTCGAAAGTTTTAGTTCATTTTTTACCAATTTTTCAAACTCGGACGTGTACTGTTAGCCTTATTTGCATAAAGTATGCGTTCCAAGCGCCTTTTCTACACGTGGTCGGGGGAAAAACCCAATGGCGCCGGTAACTCGACTGTAATTGTAGGAATAAGACGTATCATACTATATTCATTATGTTGCATCATGAGTAAACATGAAAGGTTAATTACATATTCCCAGATTCAAGAACTGCTGGGAAATCCGCAGGTGTTCAGCACTCGACTCGTTTCGGAAAGAAAAAAATTTAAAAGAAGATATCTCTTCTACCGTAGATTTTGGTATACATATTTAAAGTAATTCCACCTACATGTACCTGTAACGTCATCAGATTTAGCAAAATCAATATTCATTTAGATTTATCATGATAGGAACATAAATTTTATTGAGGTCTTTCCCGATAATTATTGTAAAAAAAAATTTTTTTTTATTAAAACATGAAATATTTCAAAAGTCTTAAGTTATAAATGAATAATCAATGATATACATATTTCAAAATATGGAATCCAAGGGCAATAACTCTGTTTTTACTGTTTTCTTTATCAAGTCCATTATGCGATAGAATATCTTTATTCTTCAGACATTTGTATAATTTTGTATAGAAACGGTTTCATAAAATTGCTGTAAGTACTATTATATTGTTTGACAACGCTGTTCAAGGAAAATTAAAAAGTGCGATGACCTATATATTTCATTCGATAATTTATTAGTTTTATCTTTAATAAATAAATACACTTTTATCAAATAAAAATGCAACTATAGAGTTGATTAGAGTTGATTAGAGGATTATGATAGAATTTTTGTAGGATTTAAAACCTGTCATTCTCCTATAGGATTCATTGTCTTTGGAGGCTGATATATATTTCTCTACAAGGATGTGTAAGCCCAACGTTGGACTATAACATACTGCTAAAAAAAATCCCACAACATGCACTTTGATTTATCGCAAAATCTTTATTATAAAGGGAGATGAAAAGTCTGGACTTGTCATGTCCAGTGTTAAGTGTTGCGCTGTTAGTACACTAATGAGATTTTTTATAAATTAAATTACAGACATAATTACAGTCAGATATACATCACACTTCACGCAATACAGAGAAAGAATTGCGTTGGTCTGGTCGTTCCTTTTTGTTGCGTTGGTCTGGTCGTTCCTTTTTGTTACAGGCGATGGTAACCAGTGGAGGAATGCACGAATGGAAATATTTGTTTGCGTGTTTGGCGGGGACGACCCTGATTATGATCCTGTTGATGACATTCCCAAACAAACCGGTCAATGACGAAACAGAAGTGGTCATACAGTGTGTGGAGGACCCTATTGATGCCATCCCATCCGGACTGGAATCCGTGCAGACGGTCACTCGACCTCAGGGTCATTCTAAAGTTCCTTCGTTGTGTCACTATAGAATAGCGCCTATCAAAAGCGAAAACTTGCATCTCTCTAAAGTCGAACAAGTCCGTTATATGACCTGTGTGTTGAATTACAGACGCGACATCGAGAAAGGCTCGCGGGAATTTTATATTAATGATCAAGAATTAATACGTCGTACTCATCACAAGTATTTGACATCAGATAGCATCGTCATTGAAGTAGGCGGGAACAATGGTGATGATGCAAGCGCAATGTTAGAAATGTATCGTCCACATAAGTACATAGTGCTGGAGCCAATGAAATTGCTCTTTAGAAAATTGAAGGAGAGATTGAAGAAAAATAAAAATGTGATGTTATACAACTTTGGATTAGGGGCATTAAATGGTATATTTTATGTTAATATAGCGGGAAATCAAGGTGCGGGTACATCACTATTCAAACGATCTAGTCTAAAGGGCACATGTTCTTTGGAAGTAGTGAATGCCACGTCATTCTTCCTGTTGTTGGGTGTGGGTTGCTTTGAAGTAGACCTTCTGACCATTAACTGTGAGGGTTGTGAATTTGACGTCTTAGAAACGATACTTACAAGCAACTTAATAAATTATTTCCGTCATATACAGTATGCTACACATTCTACCTTGGAATCCGTGGCGGATCCAGTGGAACGTTACTGTAAAATTCAAGAGAAACTGGCCCGAACGCATCGACTCGCTTACCAGTTTCGGTTTGTGTGGGAAACGTGGAAACGGAAAGATATTGTACACAATTAAACTGCATCTCAATATCTTCCTATTGTTGTACCATGCATTCCACAATACCAGTTATACTAGTATCACAGAAAATGAACAACAGTACGTGCTTCGCGGGTACCTTATTTTTGCACGGTAAATTTTAGTGGTACTGATCTTGTCCATAAATGTCCCACGTACAAACGCCGTTTCACTGGAGATAGCATACCAATTTAACCATTAAAATTTCTGATAGATAACATTACTTCATTTGCATCAACTGATAGTATGGATACACTTTATGCTTTACTTTTAAATCGCAAGGATTTGAATTACTTTGTACTAGTGTATTAATGAATAATTCAAATCGTTTGTACACTGTGAATAAATGGGCATAGATTAATTTATACCATTACATATACTGTACAGTAGTGTAACACTTGATTTACATTTACTGTGTGTTTTCTGATTAATTTCTGTTGAAATCCATTGCTTGTCAATTGAAACTATGAAGACTTACTTCGTTTCATTCTAGTTAGATGCGGTTCTAGTTGTCGTCTGTCCGCACATAAATATATACATGTACATTCCACAAACTCCGCGACCTATTTTGCGGCATTAATTGTTGAAATTGTTGGAAAATATGTTTCCTAGTTTATTTTCTACCCTTTATTTTAATAAATATAATAAATATCACTTGTCTATATTATGTAATGGTTTATTTTATGAGTTTATCTTCTTGGACTATTTTCCTTTACCATCTTTCAAATATCCTTTACAAATATCGAGACAAATCGAGGTCAGGTGATTTTCAGTTGTTGCATGTTTAAATAACTTACATGTTAATAATATCTAAAAATTTTACACAATTAAAAGTATTTATATTGATAAAAATACAGAAAAACATAGAAAATAAAATGTCTTTCTTTTGCTTGATAAGTGGGAGGTGAAGGTCGCAAACACTGCAGACAAAAATTGTATAACTAGCTAATGAGGGTTTTTTCTTTTATTTTTATTATTTTATCTTAATTTTATCATTATTTTTTTTATTATTATTTTATTATCATTATTTTATGGCAATGTTTGCAACCATCACCCCCTGTTTAAATAAACCAAGGAAAGCATTTTATTATTTCATTAATTCCTGAAAGCCACCATGGATACTACTTGCATTCTAGAAACAACGAGTCCTTGACCTCCTTCACAAAACTCAGTGTACTCCACCGCGGTCTTATACTGTAATGAATCGCGAACACCTAGACGATACGTCTTCTCTAGAGAAATCTTGTTTTAGTAAAACTTTAGTTATACTCACATATTGTAATATCATAGACGTAAGACTGAATTCGACACCGTAACTTACTGTAATAAAGTTTTTATTATCATGGGAAAATCCTGATTATATATTTTTAATTTTGTATCTTTATACTGTAATTTTTTTATTTAATTGAAATAGTGCACGACAAATTAACGACAGTTTGAGACTGAATTTTACTTGCTTATTAGAAGTGTTTTCCTGCCATTAATCAGGGCTGCTTGTTTGTACATATATGACATAATGAGTATCAAAACAACGAACAGACTCCAAAATCTCAGCATAGGAAAGGCACAGGTACTAGTTTTATTATCTATTATTGCAATAATCCTTCCTGAACACGCGTCTACATATATAAGGGTCTTACCTGTATGTAAAGGAATCCAAACATTAACTATTATCATAGTTTTTATCATAAATGTTTAATGTACAAAAATGATTTTAAACCACATTTATGAAATAGCATACTACATTGTGTGATAAGATCCACTAGTAAGTACCTTTTATTTATCCATACATAGTGTTCAATTAGTTATATCCTTTTTTCATATGATTTAGACCGTGAATAGTCATTAACACAAGACATGGGACCAATTAGCTCAAGTGGTAGAGCGTCCGTCCAGAGGTCGCAGGGATTTGGTTTCGATTCTACTCGGGAATGTCTAATGTGTGTTTTTTACCATCATTAGTGCTGACTGTGACAGAGAGAAATGTGAGTGAATGTGACGACGAGACTGATGAATGGGGAGACAGAGCCTAGAACTTTGACGAGCAAGCGGAAGGTTCTGGTTCGAATCCAGGGTACGTCCGAATTTTTTTTCTTGGAATATTTCAGTTTAATCTTATTGGTCATTTCAAGCGTTGCAAGACATTTCCTTAAGTTAATACTAGATGTATAACAATTTTATATACATGCATCAGATGTATTAATCGTTTTCCCCTCTCCGTATTTTGTTGTCTCTTTTCTACACAATTCTACTGAGAATATCACATCTTATTTTAGTCTTCAGTTTTTATATTTTCGAACCTCTCCTTTCACATCAGCATTTTTTCTAATCACTAAACGTATAAGATATATGAGACCGGATAGACAGTCTTCAGTCTGTCTGCTTTTATCATTTTAGTAACAGGATACATCCACAACCCTTATAGCTGTATTTTCCATTTTATTTCTAGGTTCAAACGCTGTTTACCATGTTTACGTGCCAGTTTACTAGATTACATACTAGTGCAGGGCTGTCTATTATTCTACGCAATTACCGAGTTGCCCAATAATTGTTTCCCTTTGATGAACTAAACGCGAAATGTTTTCGAACACACGCGGTGGATATAAACTTTGTTTACTTTCTTTTGATTGATTATTGTTTTGTTTTTTTTACATTCCGTCTAGAATTTCTCACTCATATTGAGACGCACCACAAATTTAGACATATACTTAGCGCTTAGGGCCGTAGAAGTGAGGGTTCCTTAACATGCCAACGCGTACCGTGACACAAGGGACATCCGTTTTTAATATAAAGTCATATCCCAAAGACCCGTGATTCTCACTTCTAAATGTCGAGCGTTTGGCGAAGGAGCAATCACTACCTATGCTTACATCTTAGGTTACTTTCTTTTGTCTTTTAGTGTTTATGCAATGTATTCACAGTGCTACATGTACAGTAAGAAATTTCAATGGCTACAAGTTGATTTTTGCACTGGCTTGCATATTTAGGCCAAATGGACGACGGGTGCATACCATAGGACATTCTGTACGGCCAGCTCTCCGTAGACAAGAGACCTGTCGATCGTCACATGCCACAAAGATATCTTCAAGCGGGATCTCAAATATCTGAACATCATCACAGAGATCTGGGAGGACCTAGCAGCAAACCGTGGCTTATGGCGCTGTAAAATAGTTCCAGACAGGAGAAAAGATCCAGATATCTGCCGAGGAAAGGAGGACCAGAGTGAAAGCTTATGTCTGTGAGGCTAACCAATCGGCCATCCGCACCTGTACCAGATGCAGAAGAGAAATCTGCTCCTAAATCGGACTATTCAGCCACAGCCGACGCTGCACCAACCACGACACCGACCGACGGAGGCCACCACCATCAATGAGAAAAATTACGTCACTCATTATCACTTAGCTCATTGTGGATCAGCCCATTAGACAAACATGTTCCAATTCACTCTCTAAAAAGTAATAAACATGTAATTCGCTGTATAGATACTTGAGATATAGATTTAATGTTGGCTTTTTGTACGTCTTTCACTATCTTTAGCATACATGAGTTAAAAAAAATTCGTTTGTCGTGATTGAACAATTCACATGAAACATACACACATACTATAAGTGCAATAGGATTCTGAAACAAGTGCAAAGACTTACGTAAATCCGTAAATATAAGAATGATACAGAATCATCCAGTGGCTGTGGTATAAGCATTTATTATCCGATTCGTCATTTAAATGCAAATACCGTGTCAAATAGTGTTTAAACATATGTTTTCGAGGGCGATTATAATGTGTGGTGCGGTTGTGTGACTGATTTTTCCCACTTCTTTTTTTTGATATCATGCACTTTTATTGGATTACAGTAAGACAAAAGACAGAATTTTACTGATACTATCATATCCCATAACGCTTCAGTATTTGTGTGATACAACAAATCTCTCATTTGAATAATATATTCATGCGCTCATTGAAATATCGATATGTTTTCCGATACTGATAAGTAGTGTTTCCAAAAAAGCAGTAGGTCTGTGTTAATGTTGTTTGCTAGATTTAAAAGATATTTGTCACTCAGTTGATCATACGATGGGCATTCTATATAAAGATAGATAGTGTTTGACGTCCTCTGTCTTACCACATACGCACAGATGGTTTTTTAAAAGAATAGATAATAGTTGAGTGAACTGACGGATATGTAAAATGAACTTGTCGTGAACCTATGAAAAAGTATGAGGGGAGGGGCTTAGCATTTCCTTTCAAGTTTCGTTTAAGGTATGATATTGAGGGAACAGGTGGTTCCAACATTGTTATCAAATATATATATATATATATATATATATATTTTAACGTTCCGCTCGAGAATTTTTCACTCATATGGAGACGTCAACATTGCCGATGAAGGGCTGCAAAATTTAGGCCTATGCTCGGCGCTTATGGCCTTTGAGCAGGGAGGGATCTTTAACGTGCCGCACCTGCTGTGACACGGGGCCTCGGTTTTTGCTGTCTCATCCGAAGAACCGCCCCATTTAGTCGCCTCTTACGACAAGCAAGGGGTATTGAGGATCTATTCTAACAACCCGGATTATATATATATATATATATATATATATATATATATATATATATATATATATATATACAACACTCGATACCCATAACGTGGGTACAAGGTTAAACACAAGAATTATGTGTCTGTTTCTATTTAGCCCCACCCATCGATCTGTGTTGTATCCATGTATTAAATAAATATTGTATTAAATATTGCGATTTTCTATTTTGATGAGTTTGGAAAACAAAATTATACAGTACAAATTAAATGAGGAAACTGCACTTTCAGATCACTTCACATCCTATTTTGCTTATTTTTAGTATAAATCTTTGAATAAAACATGCAAGAATATAACAGGAATATTACCAATATATCATAAAAGTAAATCTAACAAACTGTTATCAATTTGTTAAAAATGGGGGGGGGGGGGGGCGTGAATTCTTGTCGTGAAAACAATATGAAGAGCAATTTTTAAGTATTTGAAAAATAACGATTATGCAATAGTTGCTGGCAAAATGCAGAATGACATGACATGACCGCCTCCAAAAATCACTTTGTGAAAGAAGAACTGCAATATTGTGGAAATAAGCAATGAGTTCCAAATTTGTCTCATTTAGGGAAAAAAAAGCAATATTAGTAGAAAGTAATCTTTAAAAAACAATGAAAACACCTGCTAGCACGAACTACAGACCAGCAGTGGACACCTGCACCTCTTCAGCTTCCCGGCGAAGCAATTGGACACATGCATATATTGCTGATATTTACTTTCATCCAAGTCTCGTAAGAAAATCAGCCATTATAATGATGTAGCATGAAGTTTTTCATTTCCATTCCACAATCTGTTGAAGATAATTACATAAAAATTTATAAACTTTAAGAAATCTTAAGCGGAATCAAAGGCGGATTGAAAGGGGGTGTACCCGGCGAGCGCCGCCTCTAAAAAAAAATTTTTCTCAATCTCAAACAAATAAATGACAAGATCGTTTGATTTATTATTACTTTTCTTGGGGGGCTTATTCTATTCCGAAAGCCTTTAAGATTCCTATAGTTTTATTTTCACCTCATTAAAAACGACAGTAAATACTTTGGAGACATATCTCAAAGCTGTAAAACCAATAAAGTTCCGCTTCGCCCCCTGCACACCACCAGGACTTCGGCTTTGACCTATTAGGAGCCTTAAGGCGACCTCCAGACCTCCTGTCTCATAACGTGGCGCCCCCATCCTAACTTCGATTCCTGGATCCGCCCCTGGGATATTCACTTCTCTTTAAAACACAGAAAGTGAAGGTGTGAGACGTCCATACAAGGTGTCCATACGCACTTTTTCTCATGGTTTAAAAATTGAACAAAGCTCAACTCCCAAAAATCGAAAAGCTGTAGTGTCTGTCTCTCTGTCTGTCATATTGAATGATCAACAAAATGGAAGTAGGCTCCTGGTATATAAGTAGCTTAATTTTTATAACTTTTTTTTAGACTTCAAAGGTCAATTCTAATGTGAAATCGGTCAATTGGTGTTCAGGGACTCGGCGCGCGGCACACACACACACACACACACACACACACAAAACTACCACCACCAAATCTTCAACTACCTTGCATGTTATGATAATGATAATTGACCTGTCTTCATCAAACACTCGCTGCCTCAACATACGTTAAATGTTAAATATGTACATGTTTGAAAATAAGATTCCCTGATTGGTAATCCACAATGACGATATAACATCTACGGTGTGTTCTTCTGTTGGATTCATGCGTTGTGTTCGATTAGGTGTACCCCTTCCTTGCAATTTAAACTGTGGAACGTCATTCAATAGGTTCGGCGCGCAGCACACACACACACACACACACACCACCACCACCACCACCAAATCGTCAACTACCTTGCAAAGAATGTTATGATAATGGTAGTTGACCCTGTCTTCATTAAACATCGGACTGAGGAAGAGGATAGACCTTAAGATGTTCTTATTTTTACAATATAGATATATTATGTAATCAAAAATCACACATCTCACATTTAGTATAATAATGCATGCGCCATTTACATTTATTATAGATCGTACTTCATAGAAAATACCTTTATAAATGTCTGATGAGTCAGTGTCGGGTTTAAGGGGGAACGACGAGGGCGTCGGGATTTTTCGAATTTACAGTTCATACGTATATCATGGCATCTTGATTAGAAAAAAGTATAAACGATGAAAAAAATTTCACTCTCAGTGTAATAAATAACGAGATCTTTTGATGTATTGTTACTTTTATTATGAGAACGTATCATGGCATCTTGATTAGAAAAAAATATAAACGATAAAACATATTTTTTTCACTTTCAGTGTAATAAATGACAAGATCTTTTGAGTTATTGTTACTTTTATTGGGGGAACTTACATTTTATATTTTAAAAAACTAATTTGTGTTATTTTGTTAATGTCACTGAATTATTTAAATATGACAGAAAATAGTAAAAATGACTAAATAGAAGACATAATTCAAGTTCTATAAAATCCAGAAACATCCGGGGATTGTGTCCTTTGGGCCCCCACCAAGGCTTCGACCCACGTATTCTGATTCGCTCCCTAGAAAATTTGTCCTTGCCTTAAGGCGGCCCTAGACCCCCTACCTCATGAAGTTACGCACCCTTAACTTCAATTCCTGGATCCGCCCCTGTGAGTGCCCACATCATTGTTACTCAGAGCTCTTTATCCTGGTTCAGTGATAATTCTACAAAAACGACAATTATTTGATTCCTGGAAAACCTCCAAGAAAACAACTGATTTTCTTTACATACCTTGATCCGCCCCTGACCTGTATTGGACCGCCTACGCTTGTCACAGTCATACCCCGAGTTATATCCAAAAGAAAGACTTGGTATTCTGTAATCTTGTCAGCACACTGAATCTAGTTTTTATCATCTTTTACTCACTCGCTGCCTCAACATAGACGTACGAGTACAAACTTAGTTGTACTGTGCAAGACCATTTACTACCATGGGAGATTTTTGTCATGTTGCACTTCTCATGAATTTACACTCATCCAGTCAATTCCAAAATTACACAACAAACTGATTTGGTCAATAACTTTCACTTGTTTGCCTGTTAGCAGTGTTTTTGCTGTTTATAGTCAACACTGTTTATTTCTTACCCATTAGAAACCGCGGTTTGAAGGCAATATCTGAGTACGTTAAAACGTAGACATTAGAAAATAACACTTGTATATATCAGTATTTGTATCATACTACATTTTTAGACCTCAGTCTGAGGGAATCCAAACATTAACTAATTAGAGTTCATTACGTTAAATGTTAAATATATATATGTTTGAAAATAAGATTCCCTGACTGGTAATCCACAATGACGATATAACATCTACGGTGTGTTCTTCTGTTGGATTCATGCGTTGTGTTCGATTAGGTGTACCCCTTCCTTGCAATTTAAACTGTGGAACGTCATTCAAGCGAGAATTCATGGGACCAAATAGCTCAAGTGGTAGAGCGTTCGTCCAGAGATCGGAGGGATTTAGGTTCAGTTCTACTCAGGAATGTCTAGTGTGCTCCTTTCCAGCCTTAATGCCGGTTGTGGCACAGGGGAAATGTGAGTGAACATGACGACGGAACTGACGAATAGGCGAATAGGACTTAAAGAACTTCGACGTGCAAGCGGAAGGTCCTGGTTCGAATCCAGGTTTGGTCCAATTTTTTTTTTTTCAAAATATTTTACCTTTTACTTTTTTCTCTTTTACAAACTTTGCAATACATTTCCATAAACAGCTTAATGTGCAACATTTTATAGCAAAACGTTTTCCCCTCCCCGCATTTTTCTTATTTTGCTGGATACATCAATATTTATTGTTTATTTTAATTTTCAACTTTTGTGTAGCATTATTATGCATATTCAAACAAGTATTTTTTATGTTTGATATGTGTTTCAAACACATGTCCACCATACTGCAAACTTCACACATATGAACACAAGATGAAAAATTCATTTGTTTGACATAAAAAAGGGATTTAATTATAAATAAGTAAGTATTAAATACCATAAAAAATAAAGTATTTAAGGATTTTACACGTGTATTCATTTTTATCAAATCAAGGATTGTGGGCAATAATTGACCTGATGTGCTCATCAGTTCAAATGCTGAGCGCAATAATTGACCTGATATGCTTATTAAAGCAGCAGCTATTGCTTTCAACAACTGAATTGATGCGCGCATCATTTCAACTAATTAAATTGATGTGATGGAATTATTTTCCGAAAAGTTTTTTGGAGCTCGGTATAAATATTCAATCATCTATAGATATCTTTGTTCTTCATGAAAATATTAACTACTGTGAAGTAAAAACTTCAAACTTACCGTGCCACTACATATGCCAGAAGTAGTGTAAATCAAATGTAGATTCTTGAAAATTCTAGAAAACTTTTAGTGAATGTGAGAAACTTTGACCCACTAGGAGCCTTAAGGCGACCTCCAGACCTCCTGCCTCATAACGTGACGCCCCCACCCTAACTTCGATTCCTGGATCCGCCCCTGGGAATGGATATTCACTTCTCCTTAAAAAACAGAAAGTGAAGGTGTGAGACGTCCATACAAGGTGTCCATACGCACTTTTTCTCATGGTTTAAAAATTGAACAAAGCTCAACTCCCAAAAATCAAAAAGCTGTAGTGTCTGTCTCTCTGTCTGTAATATTGAATGATCAACAAAACGGAAGTAGGCTCCTGGTATATAAGTAGCTTATTTTTTGTAACTTTTTTTTAGACTTCAAAGGTCAATTCTAATGTGAAATCGGTCAATTGGTGTTCAGGGACTCGGCGCGCGGCACACACACACACACACACACACACACACACACACACACACACACACACACAAAACCACCACCACCACCACCAAATCTTCAACTACCTTGCAAAGAATGTTATGATAATGATAACTGATCCTGTCTTCATCAAACACTCCCTGCCTCAACATAGACGTACGAGTACAAACTTAGTTGTACTGTGCAAGACCATTTACTACCATGGGAGATTTCTGTCATGTTCCACTTCTCATGAATTTACACTCATCCAGTCAATTCCAAAATTACACAACAAACTGATTTGGTCAATAACTTTCAATTGTTTCCTGTTAGAAGTGTTTTTGCTGTTTATAGTCAACACAGTTTATTTCTTACCCATTAGAAACCGCAGTTTGAAGGCAATATCTGAGTACGTTAAAACGAAGACATTAGAAAATAACACTTGTATGTATCAGTATTTGTATCATACTACATTTTTAGACCTCAGTCTGAGGGAATCCAAACATTAACTAATTAGAATCCATTACGTTAAATGTTAAATATATACATGTTTGAAAATAAGATTCCCTGATTGGTAATCCACAATGAGGATATAACATCTACGGTGTGTTCTTCTGTTGGATTCATGCGTTGTGTTCGATTAGGTGTACCCCTTCCTTGCAATTTAAACTGTGGAACGTCATTCAAGCGAGAATTCATGGGACCAAATAGCTCAAGTGGTAGAGCGTCCGTCCAGAGGTCGGAGGGATTTAGGTTCAATTCTACTCGGGAATGTCTAGTGTGCTCCATTCCAGCCTTAATGCCGGTTGTGGCACAGGGGAAATGTGAGTGAACATGATGACGGAACTGACGAATAGGCAAATAGGACTTAAAGAACTTCGACGTGCAAGCGGAAGGTCCTGGTTCGAATCCAGGTTTGGTCCAATTTTTTTTTTCCAAAATATTTTACCATTTACTTTTTTTTCTTCTACTAACTTTGCAATACATTTCCATAAACAGCTTAATGTGCAACATTTTATAGCAAAACGCCCCCCCCCCCCCCCCCGCATTTTTTTTTTATTTTGCTGGATACATCAATCTTTATTGTTTATTTTAATTTTCAACTTTTGTGTAGCATTATTATGCATATTCAAACAAGTATTTTTTATGTTTGATATGTGTTTCAAACACAGGTCCGCCATACTGCAAACTTCACACATATGAACACAATATAGTATATAGTTAGCTTATTTTATATCACTTTTTTTAGACTTCAAAGGTCAATTTTAATGTGAAATCGGTCAATTGATGTTCGAGGTTCGGCGCGCAGCACACACACACATACACCACCGCCACCAAATCTTCAACTACCTTGCAAAGAATGTTATGATAATGGTAGTTGACCCTGTCTTCATCAAACATCGGACTGAGGAAGAGGATAGACCTTAAGATGTTCTTATTTTTACAATATAGATATATTATGTCATTAAAAATCACACATCTCACATTTAGTATAATAATGCATGCGCCATTTACATTTATTATAGATCGTACTTCATAGAAAATACCTTTATAAATGTCTGATGAGTCAGTGTCGGGTTTAAGGGGGAACTTTTTAAACAAAAGCTAAAAACACATCTTTTTAAACTTGCTTTTGATTTATAATGTATCCAGTTATTTTCTGTTTTAACTAAAATGATAAAAAAATATAAAAAAAAAATATATATTACTAATACCTCCCATTTCGACTTTAGATGATTATTATTTTTGTGACCTTTCAATTTATATAATGTTCGTTTTTATATTGCCCTTGTTTTAATGTTAAGCGCTTTAGAGTAATTATATAATTAGATAAGGCGCTATATAAAAATAGTTTAATAATAATAATAAAAGAACGACGAGGGCGTCGGAATTTTTCGAATTTACAGTTCATACGTATATCATGGCATCTTGATTAGAAAAAAATATAAACGATTAAAAAAAATTTCACTCTCAGTGTAATAAATAACGAGATCTTTTGATGTATTGTTACTTTTATTAGGAGAACGTATCATGGCATCTTGATTAGAAAAAATATAAACAATAAAACATATTTTTTTCACTCTCAGTGTAATAAATGGCAAGATCTTTTGAGTTATTGTTACTTTTATTGGGGGAACTTACATTTTATATTTTAAAAAACTACATTGTGTTATTTTGTTAATTTCACTGAATTATTTAAAAATGACAGAAAATAGTAAAAATGACTAAAGAGAAGACATAATTCAAGTTCTATAAAATCCAGAAACATCCGGGGACTGTGCCCTTTGGGCCCCCACCAAGGCTTCGACCCACGTATTCTGATTCGCTCCCTAGAAAATTTGTTCTCGCCTTAAGGCGGCCCTAGACCCCCTGCCTCATGAAGTTACGCATCCTTAACTTCAATTCCTGGATCCGCCCCTGTGAGTGCTCACATCATTGTTACTCAGAGCTCTTTATCCTGGTTCAGTGATAATTCTACAAAAACGACAATTATTTGATTCCTGGAAAACCTCCAAGAAAACAACTGATATTCTTTACATACCTTGATCCGCCCCTGACCTGTATTGGACCGCCTACACTTGTCACAGTCATACCCCGAGTTATATCCAAAAGAAAGACTTGGTATTCTGTAATCTTGTCAGCACACTGAATCTAGTTTTAATCATCTTTTACTCACTCGCTGCCTCAACATAGACGTACGAGTACAAACTTAGTTGTACCGTGCAAGACCATTTACTACCATGGGAGATTTTTGTCATGTTGCACTTCTCATGAATTTACACTCATCCAGTCAATTCCAAAATTACACAACAAACTGATTTGGTCAATAACTTTCACTTGTTTGCCTGTTAGCAGTGTTTTTGCTGTTTATAATCAACACTGTTTATTTCTTACCCATTAGAAACCGCGGTTTAAAGGCAATATCTGAGTACGTTAAAACGTAGACATTAGAAAATAACACTTGTATATATTAGTATTTGTATCATACTACATTTTTAGACCTCAGTCTGAGGGAATCCCAACATTAACTAATTAGAGTTCATTACATTAAATGTTAAATATATATATGTTTGAAAATAAGATTCCCTGACTGGTAATCCACAATGAGGATATAACATCTACGGTGTGTTCTTCTGTTGGATTCATGCGTTGTATTCGATTAGGTGTACCCCTTCCTTGCAATTTAAACTGTGGAACGTCATTCAAGCGAGAATTCATGGGACCAAATAGCTCAAGTGGTAGAGCGTCCGTCCAGAGATCGGAGGGATTTAGGTTCAGTTCTACTCAGGAATGTCTAGTGTACTCCTTTCCAGCCTTAATGCCGGTTGTGGCACAGGGGAAATGTGAGTGAACATGACGACGGAACTGACGAATAGGCGAATAGGACTTAAAGAACTTCGACGTGCAAGCGGAAGGTCCTGGTTCGAATCCAGGTTTGGTCCAATTTTTTTTTTTTCAAAATATTTTACCTTTTACTTTTTTCTCTTTTACAAACTTTGCAATACATTTCCATAAACAGCTTAATGTGCAACATTTTATAGCAAAACGTTTTCCCCTCCCCGCATTTTTCTTATTTTGCTGGATACATCAATATTTATTGTTTATTTTAATTTTCAACTTTTGTGTAGCATTATTATGCATATTCAAACAAGTATTTTTTATGTTTGATATGTGTTTCAAACACATGTCCACCATACTGCAAACTTCACACATATGAACACAAGATGAAAAATTCATTTGTTTGACATAAAAAAGGGATTTAATTATAAATAAGTAAGTATTAAATACCATAAAAAATAAAGTATTTAAGGATTTTACACGTGTATTCATTTTTATCAAATCAAGGATTGTGGGCAATAATTGACCTGATGTGCTCATCAGTTCAAATGCTGAGCGCAATAATTGACCTGATATGCTTATTAAAGCAGCAGCTATTGCTTTCAACAACTGAATTGATGCGCGCATCATTTCAACTAATTAAATTGATGTGATGGAATTATTTTCCGAAAAGTTTTTTGGAGCTCGGTATAAATATTCAATCATCTATAGATATCTTTGTTCTTCATGAAAATATTAACTACTGTGAAGTAAAAACTTCAAACTTACCGTGCCACTACATATGCCAGAAGTAGTGTAAATCAAATGTAGATTCTTGAAAATTCTAGAAAACTTTTAGTGAATGTGAGAAACTTTGACCCACTAGGAGCCTTAAGGCGACCTCCAGACCTCTTGCCTCATAACGTGACGCCCCCACCCTAACTTCGATTCCTGGATCCGCCCCTGGGAATGGATATTCACTTCTCCTTAAAAAACAGAAAGTGAAGGTGTGAGACGTCCATACAAGGTGTCCATACGCACTTTTTCTCATGGTTTAAAAATTGAACAAAGCTCAACTCCCAAAAATCAAAAAGCTGTAGTGTCTGTCTCTCTGTCTGTAATATTGAATGATCAACAAAACGGAAGTAGGCTCCTGGTATATAAGTAGCTTATTTTTTGTAACTTTTTTTTAGACTTCAAAGGTCAATTCTAATGTGAAATCGGTCAATTGGTGTTCAGGGACTCGGCGCGCGGCACACACACACACACACACACACACACACACACACACACACAAAACCACCACCACCACCACCAAATCTTCAACTACCTTGCAAAGAATGTTATGATAATGATAACTGATCCTGTCTTCATCAAACACTCCCTGCCTCAACATAGACGTACGAGTACAAACTTAGTTGTACTGTGCAAGACCATTTACTACCATGGGAGATTTCTGTCATGTTCCACTTCTCATGAATTTACACTCATCCAGTCAATTCCAAAATTACACAACAAACTGATTTGGTCAATAACTTTCAATTGTTTCCTGTTAGAAGTGTTTTTGCTGTTTATAGTCAACACAGTTTATTTCTTACCCATTAGAAACCGCAGTTTGAAGGCAATATCTGAGTACGTTAAAACGAAGACATTAGAAAATAACACTTGTATGTATCAGTATTTGTATCATACTACATTTTTAGACCTCAGTCTGAGGGAATCCAAACATTAACTAATTAGAATCCATTACGTTAAATGTTAAATATATACATGTTTGAAAATAAGATTCCCTGATTGGTAATCCACAATGAGGATATAACATCTACGGTGTGTTCTTCTGTTGGATTCATGCGTTGTGTTCGATTAGGTGTACCCCTTCCTTGCAATTTAAACTGTGGAACGTCATTCAAGCGAGAATTCATGGGACCAAATAGCTCAAGTGGTAGAGCGTCCGTCCAGAGGTCGGAGGGATTTAGGTTCAATTCTACTCGGGAATGTCTAGTGTGCTCCATTCCAGCCTTAATGCCGGTTGTGGCACAGGGGAAATGTGAGTGAACATGATGACGGAACTGACGAATAGGCAAATAGGACTTAAAGAACTTCGACGTGCAAGCGGAAGGTCCTGGTTCGAATCCAGGTTTGGTCCAATTTTTTTTTTTCCAAAATATTTTACCATTTACTTTTTTTTCTTCTACTAACTTTGCAATACATTTCCATAAACAGCTTAATGTGCAACATTTTATAGCAAAACGCCCCCCCCCCCCCCCCGCATTTTTTTTTTATTTTGCTGGATACATCAATCTTTATTGTTTATTTTAATTTTCAACTTTTGTGTAGCATTATTATGCATATTCAAACAAGTATTTTTTATGTTTGATATGTGTTTCAAACACATGTCCGCCATACTGCAAACTTCACACATATGAACACAATATAGTATATAGTTAGCTTATTTTATATCACTTTTTTTAGACTTCAAAGGTCAATTTTAATGTGAAATCGGTCAATTGATGTTCGAGGTTCGGCGCGCAGCACACACACACATACACCACCGCCACCAAATCTTCAACTACCTTGCAAAGAATGTTATGATAATGGTAGTTGACCCTGTCTTCATCAAACATCGGACTGAGGAAGAGGATAGACCTTAAGATGTTCTTATTTTTACAATATAGATATATTATGTCATTAAAAATCACACATCTCACATTTAGTATAATAATGCATGCGCCATTTACATTTATTATAGATCGTACTTCATAGAAAATACCTTTATAAATGTCTGATGAGTCAGTGTCGGGTTTAAGGGGGAACTTTTTAAACAAAAGCTAAAAACACATCTTTTTAAACTTGCTTTTGATTTATAATGTATCCAGTTATTTTCTGTTTTAACTAAAATGATAAAAAAATATAAAAAAAAAATATATATTACTAATACCTCCCATTTCGACTTTAGATGATTATTATTTTTGTGACCTTTCAATTTATATAATGTTCGTTTTTATATTGCCCTTGTTTTAATGTTAAGCGCTTTAGAGTAATTATATAATTAGATAAGGCGCTATATAAAAATAGTATAATAATAATAATAAAAGAACGACGAGGGCGTCGGAATTTTTCGAATTTACAGTTCATACGTATATCATGGCATCTTGATTAGAAAAAAATATAAACGATTAAAAAAAATTTCACTCTCAGTGTAATAAATAACGAGATCTTTTGATGTATTGTTACTTTTATTAGGAGAACGTATCATGGCATCTTGATTAGAAAAAATATAAACAATAAAACATATTTTTTTCACTCTCAGTGTAATAAATGGCAAGATCTTTTGAGTTATTGTTACTTTTATTGGGGGAACTTACATTTTATATTTTAAAAAACTACATTGTGTTATTTTGTTAATTTCACTGAATTATTTAAAAATGACAGAAAATAGTAAAAATGACTAAAGAGAAGACATAATTCAAGTTCTATAAAATCCAGAAACATCCGGGGACTGTGCCCTTTGGGCCCCCACCAAGGCTTCGACCCACGTATTCTGATTCGCTCCCTAGAAAATTTGTTCTCGCCTTAAGGCGGCCCTAGACCCCCTGCCTCATGAAGTTACGCATCCTTAACTTCAATTCCTGGATCCGCCCCTGTGAGTGCTCACATCATTGTTACTCAGAGCTCTTTATCCTGGTTCAGTGATAATTCTACAAAAACGACAATTATTTGATTCCTGGAAAACCTCCAAGAAAACAACTGATATTCTTTACATACCTTGATCCGCCCCTGACCTGTATTGGACCGCCTACACTTGTCACAGTCATACCCCGAGTTATATCCAAAAGAAAGACTTGGTATTCTGTAATCTTGTCAGCACACTGAATCTAGTTTTAATCATCTTTTACTCACTCGCTGCCTCAACATAGACGTACGAGTACAAACTTAGTTGTACCGTGCAAGACCATTTACTACCATGGGAGATTTTTGTCATGTTGCACTTCTCATGAATTTACACTCATCCAGTCAATTCCAAAATTACACAACAAACTGATTTGGTCAATAACTTTCACTTGTTTGCCTGTTAGCAGTGTTTTTGCTGTTTATAGTCAACACTGTTTATTTCTTACCCATTAGAAACCGCGGTTTGAAGGCAATATCTGAGTACGTTAAAACGTAGACATTAGAAAATGACACTTGTATATATCAGTATTTGTATCATACTACATTTTTAGACCTCAGTCTGAGGGAATCCAAACATTAACTAATTAGAGTTCATTACGTTAAATGTTAAATATATATATGTTTGAAAATAAGATTCCCTGACTGGTAATCCACAATGAGGATATAACATCTACGGTGTGTTCTTCTGTTGGATTCATGCGTTGTATTCGATTAGGTGTACCCCTTCCTTGCAATTTAAACTGTGGAACGTCATTCAAGCGAGAATTCATGGGACCAAATAGCTCAAGTGGTAGAGCGTCCGTCCAGAGATCGGAGGGATTTAGGTTCAGTTCTACTCAGGAATGTCTAGTGTGCTCCTTTCCAGCCTTAATGCCGGTTGTGGCACAGGGGAAATGTGAGTGAACATGACGACGGAACTGACGAATAGGCAAATAGGACTTAAAGAACTTCGACGTGCAAGCGGAAGGTCCTGGTTCGAATCCAGGTTTGGTCCAATTTTTTTTTCAAAATATTTTACCTTTTACTTCTTTCTCTTTTACAAACTTTGCAATACATTTCCATAAACAGCTTAATGTGCAACATTTTATAGCAAAACGTTTTCCCCTCCCCGCATTTTTTTTATTTTGCTGGATACATCAATATTTATTGTTTATTTTAATTTTCAACTTTTGTGTAGCATTACTATGCATATTCAAACAAGTTTTTTTTATGTTTGATATGTGTTTCAAACACATGTCCACCATACTGCAAACTTCACACATATGAACACAAGATGAAAAATTCATTTGTTTGACATAAAAAAGGGGATTTAATTATAAATAAGTAAGTATTAAATACAATAAAAAATAAGGTATTTAAGGATTGTACACGTGTATTCATTTTTATCAAATCAATGATTGTGGGCAATAATTGAACTGATGTGCGCATCAGTTCAAATGCTGTGCGCAATAATTGACTTGATATGCTTATTAAAGCAGCAGGTATTGCTTTCAGCAACTGAAATTGATGCGCGCATCATTCCAATTAATCAAATTGATGTGATGGAATTATTTTCTGAAAATTTATTTGGAGCTCGGTATAAATGTTCAATCATCTATAGATATCTTTGTTCTTCACGAAAATATTAACTGCTGTGAAGGAAGACTTCAAACTTACTGTGCCACTACATATGCCAGAAGTAGTGCAAATCAAATGTAGATTCTTGAAAATTCTAAAGAACTTTTAGTGAATTTGAAATCACAATTCTTTTCTCAAATTAACAACATTAAAGCGTATGATTTTACAACACTTTACACGACCATACCTCACGACGAATTAAAGACTAGACTTTTTGACATCGTAGACAGTTGCTTCGTCAATAAAAAATGGTAAAAGGAAATATTCATATCTAGTGTTCGGTCATCCCAAAAATCATTTTGTTAAACACCACTCTGACTTCACGCACAAGTACTCTGAAGTTGATATTAAAAAGATGCTAGGGTTCCACATTGACAATACATTCGTAGTCTTTGGTGATCAGGTATTCCAACAGTCTGAGGGCCTCCGTGGTCGAGTGGTTAAAGCATTGCGCTCAAAATCACAAGGCCTCTCACCTCTAGTCAGCGCGGGTTCGAATCCCGATATATGTGAGAATGTTTGCCAGTTTACTTTCGGAAGGTCGATGGTCTCTTCCGGGATACGTTGTATCTGGGTTCTCTCCTCCACCTACAAAAACTGGACGCCACCAGATAACTGACAAATTGTTGTTGAGTGTGGCGGAAAACAAACAAACAATCAATCAATCAATCCAACAGTCTGTTGTTATTCCCATGGGCACAAAATGTACTCCTTTGTTTGCTGACCTGTTTTTATATTCTTATGAAGCAGAATTCATTCAAAGGCTTCCACATGAGAAAAAAAATATCTTGCTGAGGCCTTCAATTCGACATTTAGATTTATCGACGACGTTTTATTTATTAACAATGATCATTTTCTTTCATATGTTCCAGTAAACTTGAAATAAAAGACACCACAGAGTCTTCCACATCTGCTTCGTACTTAGATATTTGGCTGAAAATAGATTTTGGCGGCAAACTAACAACTCAACTTTATAACAAATGGGATGATTTCAATTTCTCCATCGTCAACTTTCTTTATCTATGTGGCAATATTCCATCATCACCTGCATATGGTGTTTATATTTCCCAACTGATTCGATACGCAAGAAGTTTGTTCTGCATATGATCAGTTTTTAAATCGAGGCAGGCTATTGACAAAAAAGTTGATGTTACAGGGGTTTGTACAGTCCCATCTAAAGTCAGCATTCCACAAATTTTATGGTCGTTATAACGATCTAGTTTACCAGTACAGCTTTCCATTAGGTCAAATGCTGTCTGACGTGTTTCATACTAATAGTTAGGCCGTTCTTAGAACACTGATTCTGACTACGGATTGCCCCGTTTACCTGATTGGGATGTAGGGCTCACGGCGGGAGTGACCGGTCGGCAAAGGATGCTTACTCCTCCTAGGCATCTGATCCCACCTCTGGTATGACCAGGGGTCCGTGTGTTTACCCATTTCTGATTTGTATTTTCTATAGGAATTACGAGGTTGAATATTGTTAGTTATCTTAGCTTTTTCATCTTGGCAAAGAAAACACCTTTTCATCATTCTGGGGGAAAACCACAAAAAAATCACATAAAATAATCTAAAGTTTGTATCACTCTCTTGATGGCGAAATCATACTTACATGAGGCGTTTTAACGAGCCATTAATTAAATAAATGTTCTTTTCTAAATCGGGATCGATGTTCTGGATGTTTGTGACCCGGAACTCCTCGGATTTTATCACTTGGGATTTACGGAGAAAAAATGGCAGCTGTGAGACTTGCAAAATTGCTATCATATTCGGCTGTAATTTATTCTTTCCGAGAACTAGTTTTATAAATTGTTGTTGCTGCTTCAACAATGGTAAGCTAATCTTTCATAACAGGTAATTGTCAAAACCTGTTCTTTCAGTTTGGGTGTTTACCACCGTCAGGTAACCACGGACCCGTACGGTTGCTTCCCATCGATTCTCTTTTTGAGTTTGAGCGTGCTCTGGTTTGCGAAGATGGTGTTTTTATCCAAGAGCTAGATTCAGCATGTAAAAGCAAAACTTTCAAATTGTACTGTCATGAAATTATAAGAATGCTAGTTTGACAATATCAGTACTGCTGGAAATATTTATAGCTCTGTGCGAAAAAGGTTTACAGTAAATGTATGAAGCGCTAAACTAGTTGGGTATTGAAAAATATTTTTGGTACATTATTATATTGTGATACAGATTTAATGTATGATATGTAATGTACAGTGACTTCACAGATTTTTACTATTTTTAACAAAATGATAGAGAGATTTAACAAACATTACCTTTTCTTGTGTACGATGTACACTTCTCAGTGATTGTATTGTACAAAATAAATAAAATCACCAGAATCAACAATTTCTGATAATGAAGTTGGAGTTATATTAGCAATAAATACCATATTGATACACAATGGGTTATTCCCCTCTGAGCAATTGCCCCAAAATAGTAAGCAATGTTGTCAGTATGTTAACAACCAAATCAACAAAAAAGGAGATTTTGGACAAGTGTGAGTGTGCACTTGACAGTCTTGAGTTACATGTATCCCTTTCATTGTATCGGTGTAATGGTTGTGGTGGCTCAATACTAGAGTGTTTGCTTCATAACCAGGAGGTCATGAATTTGTGCCCCATATGTGCCATGACTGCGTCAAACCTGAGATTTAAACATAGGTAGTGATTCCCACTTTGCCAAACACTCGGTATTTAGAAGTAAGAATCACAGGTCTTTTGGATATGACCTTTAGATTGGCGGTCCCATGTGGCTGTGGTCCCAAGTGCTAAGCTTAGGTCTAAATTTGTAGTACTTCACCTACAGTTGGTGATATCTCAATATAAGTGAACATTTCCCAGTGGGACAGTAAACAAATGAACAAACATAAACAAACCAAAACCAGGGTATTTCATGATTTTTGAATGGGCAGTAAATATAAAGATGATTTTTATTAAGTTGAGTAGCATCCAAGGATGCACTTGCAGACTCGGGCTTTATTTAGGTCACAGAATGAGCTGTTGCTATTGATTTCATCTGTCATCAAGCAGCGTCTATTATTTAATTTCTTCTTGTAAACTACAAGGCCAATTATCACCATTTTTGGGTGTGAAGCTTCTTTAGGATGAGAGGAATTTAAATTGTGAAATTATTGATCTTGGCTCCCCTAGGGCTTCATGGATGGAACCAAAACTGTAAAAAATACCAAATATTTAAAAATCTTCATCTCTACTTTCAGATATGTGGGAGGAAAACCAAATTCATGGTACCATGGTCAGGGGTTCAGTCTCTAGGGTGGGGCCAATTAAATTTTAGGAAATATTCTCTAATCTTAGACATATGTTAGAAAAGCTAAATGCATGGTTATGATGTCTATGAAGATCTCTACATAAACCATGGCCCCTGGGTTAGGGGTTCAGTCTCTAGGATGGGGCCAATGTAGCTCTAGTGAAAATATGTTAAATCTTAGAAAATCTTCACTCTCAGACATGTGTGAAGAAAAAGTAAATGCATTGTTATGATGTCCATAAAGCATTCTACCTTAATTGAAATTCATGGCCTCTGGGTCAGGGATTCATGCCCTAGGGTGGGGTCAATATGGCCATATAGTAAGATGTCTTAAATTTTATAAAATCTTCTCTCCTCCCACATATGTATGAGACAATGTTTTAAATGTTAAGGATGTATGCTGTAACTTTGTCAATTCACTGTCATATCAGGAACTAAATGCATAGTTATGATATCCACGACGCCATTACCTAAGTTGTGAAAATCATGGCACTTGGGTTAAAGGTTTAGGCCCAAGGGTGGGGCCAGTATGGACCTATACAGTTAAAATGCATTAAATCTTCAGAAAAAATCCTTTTCAGTGGAAATTAAACTGAATGCATGGTTATGATGTCTATGAAGCCTTAATATACACATACTTAAATTGTGAAATGCATTGCCCTGGTTGGGTAAGACTTATGATGGGGCCAATATGGCTATATAGTGAAAGTGTATTAAAAATTTTTAAAAATCTTTCTCTCTACTCCTGCAGCAGAAATCTTTTTAATCTTATGTATTGTTACAATTATTTTTATTGCATAATGATTTTGATAATACATGTATCTATGACCTTAATGTGACCTGAGTTGGGGGGGAGGGGGGGGGACTAACTAGAGGTATATCATCTCATTTACTTTCAAAAACTGAAATACATTTCTTAAATGAGCATCATTTAAAGAAGATAAATATGAAGAATATCTGTAGCAGCATTGTAATAGTAATCTTTATACAGTTTTGCAGCTGGAATAATTACATTGGGGAAAGTTTACCCTTCTTCACTTTGGGAAGGAAGTCTTTTTTTGGTTCAGTTTTATAGATTCAAGCACCCTGTGTATTTGTACATTGTGATGGCAATAAAGTTACAAGAATGTCTCATGTTGTGTCTTTGAACAAGAAAACAAGGAAGTGTGTTTACCATTGATAATGATAGATACATATTATTTCCTGATTGCAATTTTAGTTTAAGGAAGGCATGTTTCGTGATGAAGTATTTCCTGATATGACAGTGAACTGACAAAGTTACAGCATACATCCTTAACATTTAAAACATTGTCAAAATGGAGGCCCTTCTTGTTAGATAAATAAATATTGGTCATCATCTAAAACTATCAACAGCATGGGGGTTCTTTTCCAGAGATAAATAAGTATTGATCAACGTCAAAAATAATGAACAACATGGAAGTGACCTCCTTAGACAAATAATCTAAACTAAAAGTCAACATAAAAAAAAAAAAACATGGAGGTCCTTCTTCTTGGTGAATATAGATACATAATAATTGATATTTATATTATTATATAATAAGTAATGCAAGAACGCAAAGTACTACTTATTCCAGTAGAGATGAATGTTGATAACAAATAAGTCATAGAGTGACCTAGATGAGTATAGATCTGACCATATCTCTGAATCACTGTTGACATTTTTTTCTGCAGGACAATCCTGAGGAAGCTGTTATTCCCAGCTTATTGAGCAGTGATGCACAGAAGAAAACTGATTCCACCAATCTGGAGCATGAGCTGAGTGACTTCCGTAGTCAGTGGCGACAAGAGCTCAGCATGAGGTCGCCAAGGGGCGCAGAGCCTGCAAAGAACCTCCAGAGAGACAGTTATATCTTAGAACAGGTGTTTTTTTGCATTTGTGTTCTTATGCTTATTCTGATGCTCTAAAATCTTGAAAATAAGCTCAGTTTGTTTAGAAAGCTGGGGCTCATTTTCAAAACCATCTTATTTTCAAATCTTCAATTCAAAGCAAAAACTGTGGAATACATAACTGAATTGAAAGAACATATTGTGTTAAGTGTATTTTACAAATATCAGATAAAAGAAGAGGAACTATTAATCTTTATTATAAAATAATTTTTACAAATAGAATGAAGAAGAAATGAGTGTTTCATTTCAATATCTCCTTTTAAGTGGCTTAAAATTGGGCTTATTATCATGGCTATCAAATCTGGTTTATTTTCAAGCATTTTTTTTTTCACTGCAAGAAATAGGAGGATTATTTTCAAACTGGCAAATGATCAAATTTTCCAGGCTTTTGGGTACATGTGTATGACTGTAGGACATGATCTTTTTCACTTCAGGATAAACTGTTAGTTTGTTATATGTGACCTTATTGGATCATTTAACATTCACATTGAACTTAGTAAGGTGGTACATGGTAAGATGGCACCTTGCAGAGAGTCATGTCATTCTTCTGTTAGGGTATTACTCTCTTATGTTTTGCGTCTAGTATTCATAGATACATCGTGGAGAACCAATGAGAACGAGCGACAAATAAACAAGAAGGAGAGTTTCTCTTTGTTCAACACGATTTATTTTCATCAGAGTACCTTTTTGCAAATCCAAAATGAATGTGAAATAGTCCCAATTTTATTTTTAGGCAAAGGTGTTGTTCATGAAAGGTTCACACCTGGAGCAGTCAGGGCAATTGTATGAAGGTGAGTGTATGATAGAGAATTGAGTAAATAATAGATGTGAAGATGTATGTGTGATATAAAGGGGTATGTATGATATAGAATTGATGGTATGATTTAGAAGTGAGTAAGTGTGTGATATAGAGGTGAGTGTATGATATAGAGGTGAGTGTATGATATAGAAGTGAGTGTATGGTATAGAGGTGAGTGTATGATATAGAAGTGAGTGTATGATATAGAAGTGAGTGTATGGTATAGAGGTGAGTGTATGATATAGAGGTGAGTGTATGATATACACTGTAAAGGTGAGTTTATAATTAACATAAACTCACAGTTTTTCCCAATATAACCAGTAATGTTGTTAAGTATAAAATGAAGATATATTTTCATCTTGTTTGATGTGTTGCCGTACACACTGGCAATATCAAAATTACACAAAGCTTTCCAAAAATGTTTGATGGTGTTGAATAATTATAGGTAAATTATAAAGGAGAAAAACAAAAAAACTGATCATTATATAGAAAAAGGAAGAGAAGAATTATAAATGTGCAAGTTAAATTGAGGTATAGTTTCCATTCTGAGAAGGAGGGATGGTCTACCACTTGGTAAAGATACATATATATACATTGGTGAAGATATATATAGAGAGAGAGAGAGAAAGAGAGAGAGAGAGTTGTAATTGCATTTACTGGAATTATTATAATGATTTGTTCATGAAGTACAGTGACTAGCTTTGTGCTGTGAACATTGGGAGAACTCTGTTCATTTGAAGGAGTATTCCAATATGAATACCAGTTTTCACTGAACCTATTTTACATTGGTAGTAATAAACCACTGCTGGAAACTGAGTGCGTTATTTTGATCTTTTAGCGGTGGAGTTTTACAAGAGGGCCACCCAGCTTGTCCCAGATGTAGAATTCCATATAGACTTCACGTCATTCCACAGCCCCAGAGGTAATATGGTGTCCATTTTAATATATATCTATATACAGTCAAAATGGAGAACACATAACATATATGTAAATTAATCTTGATGGAATGTTTAACATAAAGGTAAAAGTTTATTTGTGTATTGTTTATTTGTTTTTGTTTAATATATTTTACAGAGAGACAGGAGAGTGAAAGCTCTGTTGGAAGGTGAGTCTGTGGCTAGAATGTATTGTAAGCTCCCCACGGATGGCTATTCGGTAAATGGAGAGTACAAAATGGTTTTTTAAACTTGTAGTACTTCCAGGTAATTGAATTGAGCTTTGTCTTAGCAGTCTGTGATTCAGGTGGTGTAAGGAAAAGAGAAGTCTTCTTTATCTTGAGAGCAATTTATTGCATGGCACATCATCAGTAATATGTAAAACACGATTTTGAGTTGGTGATGTCGACCATACAGCAGTGTAAGTAATAGGCTATGGGATTTGGCAAATTATTGTACGAAAATAGATAATGATAACAGGTGTCCAGTGTATTGGGAGATAATTGTCTTCACTTTCTCACCTAGATTTGGCTTATGTAGCTCTGTATATTTCGAGTTCAAAGTTTGGCAGTCTGCAGCTGACAAGTTATCTGCTGCTAATGGCTAGCTCTCGTGTGTATATAGGTTTTCTGTAAGTGTCACATGATAGGAGATAACCAATAGAAATGCTGTATGGTGAGGTTCAACCAATCACAACAAAGTACGGCATTGTACAACACAAAATTCTTCTGTACTCTCAAACAGAAATATCGTACACTTTTGTACGACATAAATCATATGCTAATTAAGTATGTAATTACAATGGACATTTACTATCACTGTAAGCAATAAATTCATTACCAAAACATGAATTTCTCATGCGTAAGCAATGCAACATACAGCAAACGATGCCTAGCATACAGAGCTAGGTCAATGTAAGAAAAATATAGGTCTACGTAAATCTGTTAAATAAATTAGAGAATAACATAATATTTGCATCACAAAATGAGTTTAGACTGCAATTAAATTATGCTACATCTAAACTATGAAACTGTTGCTAATTACATATACAGAGGAAAAGATGGCAGCGGGAGGTAAACACAAGTTTCAGTGACATAAGTGTATTTGTGATATTACAACTAATAAAGGCAATGGTATGTAGGAAACAATGCTGGACATATCCAAGTGAATCTCAAGAATTGAAAAGATATGTGTGAAGCATTAAAATGAGTGACTATCAGCTTGCCCATTGAGCAGCTCATGCACCGTGTACATTTATATTTTCAGGCATGGAATAAATCATCAAAACATTACAGTAAAATCCACCCACAACTCATCATAAATTATTAACCCATTACATAAACAACATTTTATTTTAACGAGCTCACCGGTTTTGGTAGCTCATTGGTTAGAGCATTCGCTTCGTAACCGGGAGGTCTTGAGTTCGAACCCTGCTTGTTCCATGGCTGCGTCAAACCTAAGACGAAAAATAGGTAGTGATTGCTCCTCTGCCAAACGCTCAGCATTTAGAAGTGAGAATCATGGGTTTTTCGGATATGACCGTAAAATTGGAGGTCCTTGCCATGGTAGGCGTTGGCACGTTAAAGAACCCTCACTGCTACGGCCCTGAGCGCTAAGCATAGGTCTAAATTTGTGGTACTTCACCTACAGCTGGTGACGTCTCAATATGAGTGAAAAATTCTCGATGGGACATAAAACAAACAAACAATTTTAACGAGCTGTATGGTAAGAAAATCCACCCATCCCAAAAATACATACCTCACATAGCCAACAGCTATACACCCATGGCAAGTCCTTATAGTATATTGTGGGCAGTTTATTGTTTTAAGTGAATACATGTTTTTATTATGTCTGTCACCAGTAACAAGCAGAAGGCATTGTTCTACTCTATCAGTCTGTGTTATTTTTGTCCAAACAATTAGATCAGGTACCCAGGTTATGTAATCCATTGTTAAAAAAGTACAACAGTTTTTATTCGATTTTCAAACTTTGCATAGTGATTACACACACATTGATGACATGTGCATTCTATTTTAGACAGTTTGGAAGAAAAAATTTTCCTGCTTTTTTATATGGGGAACTTAGATATATTTTGTTATGACATGCTGAATGTAGATATCTAAATTGTGTAATCCATAATTTTGCATAGTGATGTGCATACATGTATCTTATTTTTGGAAAGATTAGAGAGAAATTTTCAATGGTCAAGATTTGTTATGATATTATACTGTAGGGAGTATCTAGTTCATACAATTTGCAGTATGACAGTTTTCATGCAACATTATACAAACTTTGCACTGAAGTTGCACACACAGTGAAGCTGCACATATCCTGCATGCACAGTTGCACTTTGTATATAGAATATCAATATCTGAGTCATGTGCATATTGTCAGAGTCAGTTTGAAGTCCATGCATTTTTCTCTGTGTATTTTAATCTCAGTATTCTAAACCTAAAGATATCTCAAAAGTTTTTTCTTAGCACAATTGAGTTCAAGATAATGAGGTTGTATTTACAAAAGACTAGGTGCAGCAACAGTTTTTTTTTTTTACTCATATTAATCTCTGTGGAATTAAGTAATCTTTTCATGAATTAGAGAGAAACAAGATTATTTTCCTTTCATTTCCAATTAAATGTAAATTTTTAAAGTAGTTTTCACCTAGAAATCATAGATTTGTCATCCACAACAAAATGATAGGAATAATTAATATATCTCAATTTGATCATGGTTGAAGCATGGCAATAACCATTTTTAAACTGATAAATAGAGATTTTTTAGTCTGCTAAAAAATAGTTGGAAACATGCCAGATTAAACTATTATTGAATGGAATGTGTTTTTATCAGATTTTTGATATGTTTTACTTCTCCATTTTTATCACAGCATACGTCTGAGAATAGCACATAGTGTGTGAAACTACTTCAATGATAGATTTATGACTAACATTTATTACAGTTCCATCTTGTTAAAAGAAAGCCTGTGCTACAGTTTTACCTCTATATAATAGGGTCCTTGTTACCCAATCATTGGAGATCCAAAGACATTTACGAAAAATTCCCAAGATAAAGGAGTGATTTGTTATTGTGGTTTAATCATGTCTTCCAGGGGGAGACATTATTTTTGTACTTTCTGTCAGGCTGTCTGTCTGTCACAAAGTCTTGTGAACATTTCTCCAGGATGACTTGTTGGATAGTCTTGAAATTTTGTACAATACTTCATTATCATTTCACATTGTTCTGACCCAGGGATCTAATATATTCCTACAATTTACAGTGGATCAAAGAGGAGTGTTTTATAGTTGGTTTTGTTTTTTGGTTTTTTTTTGGGGGGGGGGGGGGGGTTGTTTGGTTTTTTTTCTTTTTATTATGTACAAGGGTATGTTCCCTTTCCTACAGGTACCTCAGTGTTACTGTAATTATTTTTGCATCATACACAACAACAACAAATGACATTGGTCTCATCGATGTTGAGTCTTTTCTCCATCATTTCCTTAATGCAATGAGTGCAGTTCTTATTGTCTATGTTCCAGCTCATGCTTTCTCCTCCATACCATGCATTACATTAAGAGAAAGGCTTTTGATTTGGAACACTTTCAATTTGGGAAGCTGGGGAGACCTTTGTTTTTAACAAAAGCAAATTTTGTTTTATTGAGAAACACTAATCATGAAACAAAATTACTTTTCTATTTCTGAAATACATGTTAAAATTCTTGATCAACAGTCCACTTGTGAATTTATGTTCTTGCAATTTGATGCCTATGATTCACTTCACAATATTTCATGTAAAATAAGGAATCTACAGTATGAAATACATCTTATACTTAATTAAATTTTTTTGAAAAATGCATGTTGGACACATAGAGCTCCTTATTTCTGTTTGGTTTTCACAGCATAGACAATGAGGAACAGGAGGAGAATTTAGTGGATTACTTTCACAACCTGCAGCTGTCTGACGACACTGACAATCAGAAGTTATGCAGCCCAGAATTTGAACAGAGGGTAAGGCAGAATGATTGAAATTCAAGGAAAATGTCATAAAGCCAGGTGTTATTCCATGAAAATTAACCAGAGAGACATTCTTAACTGTGTACAAACTTAGACTGCTTTGTTTGGTTTTATCATTGTAACCCTGCAAACCAAGTTTTAGGGGTTTATAGAAATCTCTTTGTCCGTCTATCTGGTTACTGGTTTTTTTAGGGTACGTAGGGGGCCTTAATAAGGTACTGTTCCCAATGCTAAAAAGCAGGTATTTTTCTCAATTTTTGCTTTAAAATTCACAAACAATAGAAAAATATCAAAGCAGGGTAGCTCCATTGTTCATAAATCTCCTTCACGGACTCACAGATTACAATTTTTGTCTCAAAATTGCTAAATAATAGTAATTTCTTTGATCTGTGCTTTTTAAATGAGGTAAACTTTGACCATATTGAAAGTGATGAGGAATCCAGTTGTGCATTGATGCACACTTATTTTGGGGGATGCCCCCCCCCCCCCCCCTCCTCCTATTTCTCTGTATAAAACATTTTTCCCAACTTCAAGCAAATGTTGCTATTTTTTTCCGAATTGGAAAAGCCCAGGTCCTTGATATCAAGACCTTAAAAAGTTCAGAGTGAAGAGGTTTAAGTGCTTGAGAGCTACTTTTACGTCAGCTGCTGTTGCTTACATCTACATCAGTAGCATGTACTGTAGATTCCTTATTTTACACAAATACTTAATGTCATGAAATGACTCATACATGTCAAATCGCAAGAACATGAATTCATGAATGGTCTCTTGATCAAGAGTTTTTACATGTATTCCAGCAATAATGAAAATGAAAGTGAATGATTTTATTTTGTAAGTGATGCTTCTCACGAAATTATGTGAAAATAAATTCCTTGCTTATGTTTAGGAATCAGTAAATGAGATAAGAATGATTCAGAGGTGAAAAGATTAAAGGTCATGTCAACACTCAACAGAGTACTTCTAAATGATATGTACTTTTCAGTATACAGTGTATTTTTCAGTATACAGTGTATTGAATATAAACTTGTTTGAGTGTGGTCTGTTGGGGATACATTAGGGCAGTTTTAGTGTAGGCATCACAGAATTATCAAGTCTAGGCATCACAGAAATATCAAGTCTAGGCATCACAGAATTATCAAGTGTGTTGAATTTTTATGTGCATTTCCTATAATTTGCTCAGTTAAGATGGAAATTGTATGAAATTTTACAGGTCTAAATAGAATGTCATTGAAAATTTCCATCAAGTGGAATGTTTTTCCTTTGTGATAACATCTGTTTCATTTTCCAGGTAACCCACATCTCTGTGTTACCTGTGGAACTCCTGAACTACATATTACGCTGGGTAGTTTCTGTTGACCTTGACATAAAGTCCCTGGAAAATTTCTCACTGGTAAATATCTCAATATAATCCACACTGTAGTACAGCAGCCATGTAAAACTACATCTTGTCATGGTTTGAAATTCATGCGATTGAGGTACTCAGAAAATCCTTGTACTTTGACCCACACAGCCCTTCTGAAAATAAAATGATTGCACACTTTAAAGTCATTTCTCTGGGAGTGTGTGGAGTTCTACATAATGCTGTTTGGTATAGATGACACTACCCTGTTTTGTTATTCCTTTGTCAATGTCTTTATTTATTTTGATTAAATTAGGAGTTGCGACATTTCTCCAATAGTCCATCTATTTCACTATGTGTACAAGCCATTTCTGTACTTGTGTTCAAACATGACAAAGTTTGCCCATGATTTGTGAGGGTGTGTTATATTGTTATATGCTGGAGATAAAATTTTTGGCTAGCATCAGATTGAATGGTACAGCGGAGGTATTTATCACATACTTGTCTCACTTGGAAACTCCACATTTACATGATTAACCTGCAGTTTGTATTCTCATTACAGGTGTGTCGTGGTTTTTACGTGGCTGCTAGAGACGAGGGAATTTGGCGGTCAGCATGTCAGAAAGTTTGGGGGTCTACTACAGGGAAATATAAAAAGTATGGGGGCTGGAGGAACATGTTTATACAGAGACCTCATGTACTATGTAATGGTGAGTATGAAAAAGAATAATTCTGATTAATAATGGTTGTCTTGTTTTACAATCGGCAAAATTGTCATTGTTTTTCTGATGTTTTGAATCATAAATTTTTCTTGAGAGTATTTGGTTTCCTTATAGATATTACCTGTCAAGTAATTCCATTTTGATTTCCCTATGGAAGTTATTTGTCTTGAGTAATTCCATTGTAATATTCCAGTGGACATTATCTCTCTGATGTAAATCCCTTTAAATTTCACTGTTGATATTATTGTGTAGTGTAAATCCTTTAGATTTCCCTGTTCATATTATTTATCTGTAGTAATTCCCTTTAAATTTCCCTGTTGGTATTATTTGTCTGGTGTAATAGCCCATTTTCGAGTTACCGTATTCTGGCAGTATTCGAATATTTACTTTGTACTCTTGTAAAATTGAGGAGCGCATCACTTTCAGTGAAATTGTTTTTTGTTAGAAACAAATTTGTCTACTATGAAATGCCCAAGTTCTGTTGTGTTGTGGAAGGATGTACGTCAGATATGAAGAAGAAGGGAGGTATTGGTTCATGGCTGATGTAAAATTCTTTCCATTTCCCACATTTAAACAGCGCAAATTCTGAAGAAAATGGCTTGAAGTGTTAAGGCGCCTTGACTACAACCGCTCATGTTATGACAGGTTATGCTCCAGACATTTTGTAGATTGTGAACCAACACCACATCATCTTTATCCCAAACTTTTTCAGTGTAACAACTACAATTTTTTGCAGGGAACCCGGGGAGCATCATCTATCTAGAAAAGATTATTCAATCACCGAAATGATGATGCCATCAAAATTGGAAACACAACGTTCCTTGATACACTTAAATTCAGTTCTGCTGCAAGTTGACATAGTCTTAACGTGTTATCTTTTCTATAAAAGTGACATGTAACTCCTCGATTCAGTAAAAATCACTTTAATTCTGGTACTATAAAACTTTGGAAATTCATGTTGAAAACCAGATGTTGATGTGCCCACATCGAGTACAAAGTAAATGTTAGAATAATGCAGGAATACAGTAACTCAAAAATGGCCTATTCCCTTTAGATTTCCCTGTTGGTATCATTTGTCAGGTGTAATTCCTTTTAAATTTTCCTGTTGATATACTATGTATTTCAAAACAGAAGGGGATATTGGACTTACAAGGACAATGAAATGCAGATCATGAGGTCAGGAAGGAAACAAATGACAGAAAACATTAAGGAAACATTTATTTAATTTATTTTAAACCCTGTGTACAGTCAGAAAAGGACAGATTCTCCAGAATAAGGATCGACCCCAACACAATGCCACACAGCAAATTTACCACCATTGTGAAACAGAGTCAGTAGCGGGTTAAACCTCCTCGTTTGGCCAAACAAGCTCGGATTTGGTGTTGCATACTCCCAGGTCATTTTGGAGAAGGTTATTCCATTCCTGTTGCAATGCTGCAGCAAGTTCTTGGACATTGGCAGGAGGTTATTGACATTGGTGTCACCGCAGTCCAAGCATGTCCCACACATGCTCAATGGGGAAAGGTCTGGACTGAGTGTGGGCCATGGTGATGTGATGATATTCTGCTGTTGGAGAAAATCTGTAACAATCCTGGCCCTATGACATCTGGCATTGTCATCTTGAAAAATGAAACGGCGGTCATAACGACGTGCAAACGGCACAACATGGGGTGCCAAGATGTCCCGGTAGTACTGCCCTGTGACACATCCAGCAACAACATGCAAGTCTGTTCTGCCGGCAACATTGATGCCTCCCCACACCATTACAGATCCACCCCCATACCAATCATGTCTAATGACATTAACGTTATGGAAACATTCATTACGTCGGCGCCAAACCCTCCTGCATCTGTCCAGGAAGTCCACTGTGAACCTCGACTCATATGAGAACATTACATGGTTCCATCTGCGATTATCCCAGCGTTGATGGTGATGACACCATTGGAGTCAGGTCCTAATGTGACGATCCCTCAAACAGGGAATAACACTCGGACATGTAAGTGAAATCTGTGCAATCGATTTCAGATGGTCTGGCCACTCACTACCAAGCCAGTATCCCTTTGAAGTTGAGACCTTATCTGATTTGTTGTCACCTTATCTGATTTGTTGTCACCAGACAATTTCTCAAGGCAATATTGCAAATGAATCTGTCTTAAGCCTGAGTTGTTGCCCTTGGTCAACCAGATCGTGGTCTATCCTAAACAGACCCTGTAGCACGATGTCTGGACCATAATCTGCTGATAACAGACTGGGAAACATTCATTGCCCTTGCCACAGCAACCTGTCTTGTGCCAACCTGTAGCATGCCAAGGGCATGTAATCTCTCATCCTGTGTTAGACGGCACATGGTCTCTGTTTAATTAACAACTTCAACAACTGATAATCTAATGCTTTCTCTTCAAAATCTTCCTTTAGAGTGGATCTAACTTTCCAATTCAGAGGCATGTAAATTTGTGGTACAACACCCTTGATCATCAGTAGCATTCCGTCAGATCGTGAGAGTGTGATTGATGATTTTGGGTAACGAATTTCTTTGGAAATACTTCCTCGTTAAGGAACTATACAACATGGTTTTGTATCCCTTTCTATCTTTGAACATTTTGATCATAAAATACAGTATCCCTTACTTTTTTTGAATAGGATATTATTGTCTGGTGTAAATCCTTTAGATTTCCCTGTTGATATTATTGTCTGGAGTAATTTCCTTTAGATTTCTTTGTTGATATTTGTTTGGAGTAATTTCCTTTAGATTTCCCTGTTGATATTATTGTCTGGAGTAATTTCCTTTAGATTTCCCTGTTGATATTATTGTCTGGAATAATTTCCTTTAGATTTCCCTGTTGATATTATTGTCTGGAGTAATTTCCTTTAGATTTCTTTGTTGATATTTGTTTGGAGTAATTTCCTTTAGATTTCCCTGTTGATATTATTGTCTGGAGTAATTTCCTTTAGATTTCCCTGTTGATATTATTGTCTGGAATAATTTCCTTTAGATTTCCCTGTTGATATTATTGTCTGGAGTAATTTCCTTTAGATTTCCCTGTTGATATTATTGTCTGGAGTAATTTCCTTTAGATTTTCTGTGGACACTCTCATTCTTGTGTTACCCCATTATTTCAGATTTCCAATGGATAAAATATTTTCCCAAGTAATTACAGTTTGATTTCCTTGTGGATATTATTGTAGGGTGTTACATTAGTAAGCTGTCATATGTCAGAACGGGAGAGAAGAGTTTAGATCAATTCTACAGATCCTATCACATTGTGGAGTACTACAGATATGCCCGATTCTTTCCGGATGGTAAGTCTAGTCTACAAACAATGTTTCTGTATACTATTAAATTTTGAACATGACAAAGTTGTCAAGTGGCTTAGACCAGTCAGTGGTGTAACTGATTTGAGTTACCAAATATGTAACTAAACCCAGATACAAATTGTGCATGCAAGAGTTGTCTTTCCTTGGAAATTTCAGTGAGCAATCAGTAAAATTATGAAAACGGCTGAAAATTGCAAATTTAAATCCAAATTTGAATTCCTTGTATATAATGAAGCTTAAAAAATTTGTATGGAATCGGGACAAGGCTCATCTGATTTTTTTTTTTGTTTTATTAAGTATAACAGATTTTAGTTATTTTTCTCTTAACTTCACTATTTTCAAACTTCTTCCGCAAACAATTTTAATTGATGTGCAAATATGAAATTTTTATAATTTATTTTTAAAGTCTCCTGCAGTTAGAAAAATTATAACAGCCCACGTGAAAATTCTGCAAGCATGGTTAATTTCCAATTAAAAGTGGGTCACTGAGGGACATATTTCACTCATTGTACATCTAAAAAGTTAAAAATTCTATTTACATGTCATGGTATTGTTGACAGGTGTAGTGGTATGTTTATGTATAGTGATATTGCAGACAAGTGTAGATGAATTGTTTACAGGTCTTGTGGTACTGTTTACAGGTCTTGTGGTATTGTTTACAGGTCTTGTGGTACTGTTTACAGGTCTTGTGGTATTGTTTTACGGGTTTTGTGGTGTATTGGTATGTTTATAGGTATAGTGATATTGCAGACAAGTGTAAATATTAGTGTTGTACTGATAATCAGGAAACATCGATTATTGACGAAAAAGCTATCGATTTTGATGATCTTTTTCTATAATCGATCATCGGATGTGTATACACTTCCTATAGAATGCATTCTGGAATTAGACCATTTCCACTTCTACAAAGCACAAAGATTGCTTTATCAACTCCTAAACATACATAACTGCCCTCAGTCAAAAAATATTTAATATAAAGCACAGAAAAATTCACTATATTTGGATACCCACTTCTGCCCCTGCCTGGGGTTGAACTTGCAACCCGAAAAACCAAATCTCTTAGCAGTGTCTGGCTAGTGTGCTAGACTGCTAAACCATTTAGGCAAGTCATTAAAACTTGATTTTAATGCAATTCTTGCCTTGTTGTCACTTACCACATGGTCATTGAGAATGAATATTTTATGTAAATTTAGATTTAGATTCATGCTGCATTTGGATTATTTTATATAAAGCACAAAGATTGCAATGAACTTTTGAATAAACATATCTTTATGTATAATCATATTTGTTTATGAATATATAATTATACATATGTAAATGGGAAAAAAAATCATGAAATAGTTTGTAAGATTATGCTTTGTAAGGTAAAAATATGTCTTCCAATTACAATCGATAAAATCGCGTAAGAAGCAGCAACCGATTCCAACCGATGATCAATTATGAAAATTAACCAATGTCCCCACCTCTAGTAAATATATTGTTTACAGGTGTCATGATATTGTTTTACAGATTTTGTGGTATTGTTTACAGATGTCATGGTATTGTTTACAGGTGTCATGGTATTGTTGACATGTGTAGAGGTATTGTTGATGAGTGTAGATGTTAAATTTACAGGTGCTGTGGTATTGTTTACAGGTGGCTTGTTGTTTACAGGTGTAGTGGTATTGTTTACAAGTGTAGTTGTATTGTTTATAGGTATTATAGTAATACTCACCAGCCCAGATGACCCACACAATGTGCTTCCCAAACTGCTGATGAAGTCAGCCAGAGACACTGGGATGTTGAAGGGCATGTATAAACTGACGGGTGATAAGGTAAGTGACTTGCCTGGCATGAGGTGTATGATTTGTCCAAGATAACTTAATGATTTGCCTTTGATTTCATTATATGAGTGACTTGCCTGAGATAGATATTTGACTTGCCTGGATAATGTAGGTGACTTGTCTGAGATATTAGATGTATGACTTGTCTGGGTAACGTAAGTGACTTGCCTGATATAAGTAAGTGACTCATACATGTCGAATTTTGAATGTACTTCTCAAGGAGACTTGTAGCTCTTAGTGACTTATTATCAACATTTTCATGCGTACATGTATCAAACCCAATGAATTTATAAATCATAATATGATGAATTTGAAATCAAGTTTATAAAAATATATAGTACATGCAATCAGATGAATAAATACATATAACATATAAGCACTATGCAGTGTTGATTCTATAAGTATCACATCTCCTCATTTGGCCGTGAGTATCAAAAATCATCTGATTACAGCTCAGATTGACAAAGTAATGTGAGATTTTATGAAGTCTTTCCATATCAGGATAATCATATCTGATTGAAATGCCTTTTTTTAATTTAATGCCTGAATTTTCATGAACCAGGAGATTTAAGTTATAGAGTGGTAGCCATGGCTAGAATGGGGTAATAATATGGGGTGAAAATTTGTCATGAGGTTACAGAGGGTAAAATCTTTTTGAAAACCAAAAAAACAGCAGGGCCAAGATGACTCAGGTGAGCATTGTTGCCCAAGTGCCTCTTGTTCTTTAAAACATCCCATGCACATTTCTTTCTTTCTAGTAAATGTGAAAAGAATTTGTGATTAATGAAACTTGGGAATGTGCATTTTTGATGGCATCAAATTAATGTACAACAGTATTGCTAAGACAGGTGTGAGACAATCACCTGTTATGAGTTTGATTTCACTTTTCAGGTGACAGCAGTATTGAAGCGGGTGAAGACAAAAGACCAATCGATTCCATACTACAAGAAACAACAAAGACAGAGGAACCAAAATGACACAGAAATTACTTACCATGTGGTTAGTGTTGCTGTAAATGATCAGCTGGGTGGTCATAGCCACTGTTAATGACCAATCTTGTGGTCGTAGCCACTGTTAATGACCAATCCTGTGGTCATAGCCACTGTTAATGACCAATCCTGTGGTCATAGCCACTGTTAATGACCAATCCTGTGGTCGTAGCCACTGTTAATGACCAATCCTGTGGTCGTAGCCACTGTTAATGACCAATCCTGTGGTCGTAGCCACTGTTAATGACCAATCCTGTAGTCATAGCCACTGTTAATGACCAATCCTGTAGTCATAGCCACTGTTAATGACCAATCCTGTGGTCATAGCCACTGTTAATGACCAATCCTGTGGTCATAGCCACTGTTAATGGTGTGCCAGGTGGTTGATGATATGGAAATGTTCTCACCATGAGGTTAAGATGAAAGTTTTTAAATTTTATTTCTCCAGTTTTAATGTTTACAATGCTTAACTAATGTATTTCTATAGTTCAACCAAAATTTGAATATCAGGTGTTTAAGTTACAAGTGAGATATAGCACTCACAATTTTTCATCATGTAAACAAGACTCGTGCCCCATGGTTTATGATATTTGATGACCTGCCATGTTGTTTATGATATTTAATGACCTACCATGTGGTCATTGTCACTGTTAATTACCTCATGTAATCTGTGTCACTTTATGACCTCCTATGTGGTCAATGTTGATGTTAATTACCCCATCAGTGTCACTTTAAATGACCTACCATGTGGTCAATGTCAGTGTCACTGTTTACGACATGCCATGTAGTTTATGACATTTAATGACCTGCCATGTGGTCAGTATCACTGTAAATGACCTGTCTTAAGGTCAGTGTAACTTTACATGCTACACACACAATGTAAAGGTTTTCTTGCACAATTGCATGTGATATAAACAGATCATATGTTATTGGTGCATTATATTTCTGTATAGTTCAAATTCTGTATATTAATATCAATGAATTCCTAGTCTGTGTAGAATATGGAATTAGATTATTGATTAATATAGTATCTATAGCTTTTTGGTTAAAATCTTTGTCAGTTGAATTCTGTCAATGAAATATGTAGCTATGAATTTTTAGATGTTGATTGGCTGTAATTGTCATGGGTGAGATGTAAATGTATCCATTGATGATGGGACTAAAGTCTTTTCTCTTTTAACAGGAGTTTGAATTGTGTAACAAGGGAAGAAAAAGCTTCGCAAAACTGCAGTGGATGAATTATTCTGTCACCACTAAATACCTGTAAGATATTAAACTTTATCAAATATTTTAGTAATAGAAGTATTTCATTATGTCACAGCCCCCTCCCCCCCCCCCCCCCAAAAAAAAATGTATCTACAGCATGATCATAATTTCATGAAAACTATATATGATGTATATATGTTGTTTTGACATCACTTTATGCTGCCTTACAAGTATGATAGGTAATTAATTTGAGTGAAATATCTTTTAATTGCACTTTTTTTATTATTGACAGAATGACTGGCCAGGAGAGTACATCCACCTTGCTGGACAACAAAAGTTTTCCTTCCCTGCTCTTCTCGCGTGTCAAAAGTTACACATCATCTTCTGAAACCCCCCTTCTTTAGTCTCCCTCCCAAACAGGTGCCCCTTACCCCAGATACAACGACACTGACTGCCACACGGCAGTGGGATATCTGTTGTGAGAAATGTGATGTTTTCGTGTACTGCAAAATTTGATATTTTGTATCGTTTTAGACTTGTATATATTTTATACTTGACTATAGTGAATTAGGTCCCATGTTATCATGTGAAGTTTTGATTGTTCCCTAATTAAGGTGAGCTGTAAAATCTCCAGGTATTCAGGTATTGATGGTGTTGTTTTGATTTGTAGTTGGAAGAAAAAAATCACTGAAGTGTTGGCTAGTTAGTATCAGTGACCTTTTCTGCTTTGTCTTGTTTGATTCATTGTGCCATAGTACTTAAGTTCGGAAATCAGATGATTTTCATTTTACGTGTAAAAGAAAAAAGTTTCTGTTTGTCTTAATTTTTTCTCAGTAAGTAACCATAACTATTAAAGTTTTGATGAAACTTGTAAAATTAATTTCAAATCATTTCACCAGTACAATGTGGTTGGAGACTGTTATTTTTATTTATTGAAATGAACTGTATTTGTTGTATTGTCAATCTAATTAAAATCAGACCTTTTGGAATTCCTCTGTGAGTTTTCTTTTCTTTTTTTCCACAATATTGTTTGAACATTATTTGTGTATTGAGTGAATTGCACATGTTGGTGATTCATTTGTGTTGGTATTGAATTTTGGAGGGTTTTTTTTGTTTGTTTGGTTGTTTTTTTTCCTAACTGAACCAGTGTTGACAGAAGCATTTAATTGATGAAGACTGTTTTACATTAGTGAATTGTGTAATAGCATAATCTGATCATAACACAGAGAAAACATAGTACCGTATCTTTAAACCCGCATAAATTGATAATTAAAACAAAAAACTTCAAATGATTCATTCTTTAATTTTCTTTTTTAAATTGTATATTATTAGTGATTAGTTAGTGATTTTTTAATTATTATAAAATTATACACCATCTTTATTCATATATGTAAATAGATAACATCAATGAATGTTAGAAGGAAGGAAATTAACAACTGGTATTGTAATATGTACATGATTTCTATTTATTGGTATGTGTATTAGTGGGATAATCTGTTGATTTGGTGCACCACTGATGAAATAATCGGCAGAGGAATACATGTTTTGATACAAGTTTTGCTTATGTAAAGTAATTTTTATTGAATTTTCAGATGTGTGATCCAATCTGATTTGAAATTCCTGAGGCTTTCAAGATATTTTTCCACTTTGGACTATTAAATAAACAATCTGTTAAAACTATGTCATGTGTCCAGGTGGTGTTTTATTGAATTTTACTGACTTAAATAGATTTTGAGGGTTTTTTGGGGGTTTTTTTGTTGGTTGTTTTTTCTCAAGTTCCTTCACATTAGCTTTTTAGGTCACATTCACATTATAGCTATTAAAATCTCTTTAATGCTGTTGATACTGAATTGAATCTACATGAATAATTAAGAAGGAGTAGATAGCCCTTTACCAAAATATGTAAATATCATGATCCCAGGGGTGGGAGTTTTGCAACCAGGATGGGACAAGGAGGATATAGATTGTAAATTTCAGGACTTCTGCACCCCCAGTGCCTTAGGGGTGTGGCAAAAACTGCTAAAGATTGACCAATTTTCAAAAAAAAACTTCTTTATAACCACACATGTGAAAAACTAAATACATAATCTTGCAGAGGAGGAAGATCCCTACCAAAATTGTAAATTTGATGATTTTTGGTACAGAGGTTCTGAATCCAGGGTGAAGCCAAATGGCATATTGTGTTCTTGTATAAACATTTTTAATGCTATTGATGCTTAATTGAAACTAAATGGATACTTTGAAGGAGCAAGTATCCGCTTACCAAGATAGTAAATTCCCAGGGGTTTTGGTACCAAGGTTGGGGCCAAAATTTTCATAGTGTTTTAATGTCTTTATCATTTGAAAGACCTCTTTAATTTTGCTGATGCTATATTAAAAATGAATGCATATTAAAGCTGACATGCTAATAAATACGTGCACATTTCTCACCTTATCCGCCATATTTCTTTCAGATAGCATATTTTATTCTATTCGAATATACCCAAAATGTGATTGTCACGCCTGAGTGATTTTTTCTAGCTGGGCTCGACCAGTGCACATCTCCAATGGGAATGTATAGGCAATGAGAAACAATTGAAATCACTTTCTAAAACATTATGCTATGCTCAAAATTACAAAATACATATTTTAGCGAAACGTGTTTGAGTGTGAAATAGTTTGCCATTCCTTACCTTGTAAATGAAGGATAATTTGTTAAAGTGTGCAATTCAAAGCCATACAATTAGTATACATGTAAAACAACTCGAAGTATAATAACTAGGCAAGTATCGTCGTTTTTCAAATGGGAAAATTGGCGTCTCGGAATTTCTTGCCGTGCAAATAAAAAAAAAATACAAATGAGGAGGGGGGATAAACGATGCAAAACGAGTTCAACGCTGAATGTAATGACGCAAAATATCATAGATATGTACTGGCAAGATCTATTGAGAATTTGCAAAAAAGTAAGTAAAGGAAATATTCATTTTTGTTGCGGTGTGTGTAACGCATACATATTGTACATTCAAGCACGGGGTGTCAGAAGAGACTTCCTCTTTTCAGATTCTCTCTCTCATAGTTTATATCATACATAATGTATACAATATATATATATATAACTAATCCGTTCATAGAACGCATGCAACACTTCTCAAATCTTTTCTATTAATATTGCAAATGCATAATGTCTTTAGCATGGAATCAAAAGTATAAATGCTGCACATGTAAAAATAGATGAAAGGAGATCTGTCAATGGAAATCAAAACAAGTTCCTTCGATAGTTTCTATCCAAAACATTTGTAAAAAATGTGTTGGACGATGATGTTGTTTGTAACAAATGCAGACAATTATATAACTCAGCATCGAAATCTCTCCACATTGACGTACAGAGCGAAGAAATCTCCGGACAATCATGTGAACAAATATCTGTTGCAATACCATCAACCGGGTACACACATGACTCTTGTTGTATACGTGATAAGAAAGCACGGAAACTTATTGTAGTTCCTGATCAGTCACGCATCCAAGTTGTGCACTTCGGCATTATTTTGAAAAGGGGGCGAGTTGCTGTCCGGAACACATCAACAGCGCCCCCTTTTTTCAAAATGATGCCGAAGTGCACAACAACTTGGATGTATGACTGATCAGGAACTATCTGGCGAAGTGCTGAATCCCGGAGTCAGTCCCAGAGTGAGAGGAAAGACGTCTCTTAGCGATGGGGAAGTGCTTTCCCTCCTGAATACTTCAAAACATCATGTCAAGACAAAATCAATCACTTGACTAGATTTTGAGGACGACACATCCCTCTCTAATGAGGAGTATAGAACTCTCACTCGTAATGATTTTAATGATTTGATTTTCTAATATTAAGGAAATAAAGCATTCCAAGTCAAGAAGTGTCCGCACTTGTGTGGCCATACTGCTTGTAAAACAGAGGTGCGCATTGGACAACAAGCTATTGGCCACCTTGTTTAATATAAAGAAATGGCAGGTAATTCAATCCTTTTTTATAGCAAAAATCAATACCTATTTCATCTTTTTTAAAATATAATTATTAGTAATACTTGTGTAATTTAAGCCCCCCCCCCCCCCTAAAAATTTCAGATTGAAGGTAATGAAAGTATCTTATTCAGAAAAAAAATATAAAGAAAAAAGAAGTAAATTTTGCACCCCTTCAGTTATTGGATTAAAGCATATATAAATTGGAAACTAACACATTAATATATTTATTTAGGTACGCTGATCTATTTTATCCATTAGGGATGCCTTTATCAGACATTTTGTGCCGGATAACTAGGACTATCAGCATATTTCTCGAGACCAGCGATACAGAATCACACACGATCGTTAGCGCAAGAGTTGTTTTCCTCTGACCTAACTGTTTGCCCGGGGATCTTGCTAGTATTAGATGGAACTTACATATATATCCAAAAGTCGCACAATTTAGGTTTTTCAAGACGATCGTATAGTATTCATAAGCATAGACCGCTCGTGAAGCCCCGGATGGTAGTAATGATATCGGGGTACATCCTATCCGTTCTTGGCCCATACATGGCAGACTCAAAAAACAATGATGCTAAGATTCTGAGCCACATGATTCAGTCTAACGTGGAAGAAATGAGAAGCTGGCTTAAGGAGGGGGACACATTTATTGTTGACAGTAGTTCCCGAGAAAGCGCAGATGTCCTGGCAGATATAGGCATCGGGATAGAAATGCCAAGCTTCTTGAGAGGCGCTAAACAATCTAATAGTTCTAGATTAGTAACCAAGGCTTGAAAAAATATTTTTCTCAGAAGTAACTGTTGACACATTTTATCATAAAAACAATATGTTACTGCTAGCGCTTTCTCCATGTCTACATGGTTCATCAGACATACAGCTATGAAGATGGTTCACCTCTCTCGTCAGACCCATTGACGAGTCTGACATCGGAGAAGAAAGTCCATTCGAAGAATAAATTACCACTATGTTCCTACATCACGTCTTTTTGTTTTGTTCTTTCATCAGTCATGTAACTGGAGTAGTATATTCAATAATATATCAATGGTCTTGAAGGAGTCGATTCAAATACGGTGTTGCATTTAGCCATTCCGTGCGTCTCACTAGCGACATTAGGGAGAGAGAGGGGGTGGGTGGAATTTAAAAAGATTTTGATGAGAATCAGGAGTACTGAATATCCTCTGACGTTCATAACGTCGATAGAAAAAAAAAAACGTCGGAGGACAGCGTCATGGTTCAGAGTGCAATATTTAGACGTCATTTTTGCAAAATCAGCAACGATAAGTGGTAAATGTTATATATCGCTGAAACGAGAAAATTGTCACCTTTCTACCTACAAGATATGGTCTGTTTTTGAAGTACGGCCGATTTTGGTCAGTACGGTCCCTTGTCCTTTGAATCATTGCGTAAATGCATCAAAGACAATTGTATTATCAATTAATAAGAGCAGTACTTAATTACCGTTCTTTTTTAGGGAATAAACGATATATGAGAGCAATTATTATATTTTACACAGAAATCAACGCACAATATGAAACATGAAATTTACGGTTATGAAATCTGCAAGTGTGTATCTTACAGAGTAATAGATCATTTGGGTTTTAATATGTACATAGTATCCATCATTTAAAAAAAAAATACATGAAAATAAATTACGTTTATTACAGTTTACGTCATTAAATTTTGTGTAGAGGTAAACACAAAATATAATTGAGCTTTTTACATATTTCGTAAATTTTGATTTGCTACATGCCCTTTTTATGAAATGATAACGATTGTGAATTGTATGCCCATTTTACCAAGAAATATTTTTTATACAAAGTGGGACACCTAGAATATTTCGTCGATCACATTTTTTTTTTCTAATCGCATACCAATTTGTATAAATGTACAGTCAAGTACTTTGTGTGTTATGGTCTTAATGTATTTTTAGATAGGAAGTTTGAATTATAATCTTAGATGCAAAGGTTAGATGGAATAGTTTATTCATTCTGAAAAACAATTATTTTGAATTATATACCATAATCTATGTATGCATCGCATAACCATGTTTAAAGGGGACCTATCACTCCTAAATAAAAGACAAACCAAAAAATTGTCTGTTGAAAAGTGAGAAATAAGTAACATAGCATCAGTCAATAAGATCAACATTTGAATCTCTCTCTCTCTCTCTCTCTCTCTCTCTCTCTCTCTCTCTCTCTCTCTCTCTCACGTCGACAATATCTTACTATGTCCAATTGACCATGTGATCTCAATATCAATAGGGGTAATATAATCTATACATGTGTACGTAAAATCGGTGTACCAAGTCTGGTGTCTGTCAAGCAAACGATTCTCAAAATATTGAAAATACAATATCTTCTTATGTCCAGTTTGACCCTTGACGTTGTGACTTCAAAATCAATAGGGGACAGACCGACAGGTGCAAATCAGTACCCTGCCTATTTGTTCGGGGGGGGGGGGGGCATAAAAAGGCAGTGCAATGTTTGTTCCTGTACATTTAAAATCAAAAGTATGTGCATACTACTAGCTTCACACAAAACAAAAAAATTTAAATCTCCCAGGCCCCGGGTGAGAGATTCTAGGCAGTGTGGTTCATAATATGGAAATGAATAAATTTTAAAAGCTTTCATCACGCCTGAACATCTAGCATATAAACTGGGTGCCTAGTTATATCCTGCAAGTAGATGTCTCTACCAAAAATGTGAAACTTCTATAACGGTCTATTAAAACTCCAGAGTGTGGAGTTTTGAATCATGAAGAGGAAATGCATTCAACAATCTAAGATATATATATATATATATATATATATATATATATATATATATATATATATGTGTGTGTGTGTGTGTGTGTGTGTGTGTGTGTGTGTGTGTGTGTGTGTGTGTGTGTGTGTGTGAAATGAAAATTTTGATTATTTTAAATTGATCACTTCATGTATCTCAAAAACAAACAAATTCATTCCCCAGGTCATATTCAAATATTGTTGTTTGTTGTCTTGCTCCCTTCGGATATCAAACATTCGTGCATTAACTGAGAGGAGTAACAAAGGATTTTCTTTATAAAAGAGAGCCTTAGATTTCTAGTGGAAATCAATTCCAATAACATTAAAACTGCACACGGAAGTCATAGATATAGATATAGGTTTTGTATATACATATTTTTTTTTTAGTTAAATAACAAGGTTTTCAAACATTGAATGTACAATCAGATTATAGCGCGCGCGCACACACACACACACACACACACACACACACACATTTATATATAATCAAAATTTCATTTTACAACATAGTGTTGATTTGAAATTAACTTCGAACTTCAAAAAAAGTCAAATTATAGAAAATTTTACCATAGAAATAAACTATAAATGTATTTGAATGGAGGTGCAGTTGCTGTAGGAGGTATACAAGCATCTATGCAATGTGCAGATAACTTTTTTTCCCAATTTATATCAGTAAATTCTACAAAATTTGACAGAATTATCCACTGTTTGTGGAATTAACGGAACCTTTATTTCACGAATATAGCGAAATTTTCTTCGCGAATTAATTTCCTGCTATGCGGCAATATGTGAGCGAATATTTTTTTGTTTGTTTGTTTGTTTTTGGTTTGTTTTGGGGTTTTTTTTATGTTGTTTGTTTGATTTTTATTAATATGTAGGGAGACCAAAAACAAAAAAGGGGGATGCGTTTCATTAGTTTTAACAATATTATTGAATTGTTTATTACTGGTATCTAGAATTGAAGCTATACATTAACTTTATAGGATTTATCACTGTACCGTTTCACCTGTTATAGAAAATCATATAAATATTGATATATAGATGTACATTTATGTAAACTCGATACCCTGCCAGGTAGATTAAAACTTCATCACCATCAGATGATGTACCCATGTGTAGCTGTGTGAAATCTACAAGGTGCGCGTAAGTTTCGGCGTGAATGTATGTGGTGTATTTAGCGATACAAATATGTGAACACCTATCAAACATGTTATTGAGGGTCTCTGTAGGTTCATTACCATCATTCTGTCATTTAAAAAATTCCAAATTTTCACTCCATGTTCACAACTTGACACAGATATCAGATACATGTATAAAGATACAAAGAAAGAGCTACCGTTCGTAATGATTATATTGCTATTTAAATCTGGACGGGATTATCATTTTTCGTCCAGGGTACGGTCATAAAACTGGAGTAAAATTGTTGTTAACTTCTACATGTACAAGACACAAATAACCGATGTACACCTTGAATGGGCGACATTTTCAAAAGCTTCTCTAAAATGTTTAACTGCACTGTTATGGCACAAATGGCTATTTCTCTATTGAAATGATCAGACTTTTAAGATGACCAAAGTGACGCTGTGTGTGTGTGTGTGTGTGTGTGTGTTCATCTCAATTTATCGTCTACACGAATTGTATTGGTTTTAAAGTTATTCAGATTTTTGCTTGCTTCATGTGTTTTAATAATAGTCTTTTGATATTTTATGGTCAGTAAAATTCAGATGAGCTGTGAAGTCCCACGGTTTGTAATGTGATAAACATCATGGGAATACCAAGAACCAACTAGAGGAAACTAAAACATTTTGTTCTTGAAATCTTCCATCATTCATGTACATCTAGAACCAATCTTTGTTGAACGTTTTATGAAAATAAACAATTCTTTTTTTCATTGACTCTTGTTCAGAGTTTTGTATATCCCTATTATTTGGCAACAAGCGGAAGTGGATGAGTTTGACATTTTCACAGATCATCCACTTTTACTGGAGCTCTATACAGGAATATGGCGTTGGGAGATTGTTTCGCTTACATTCCTCTCGGACCGGAACTGCATCATTCCGTTGAGTTTCTGACACTCTTTGTGATGTTTCCGGTGGTGTAGAATCACTTAAGCTTTGGACATGAGCGTCCCAGAACTCTTTCTGAGCGTCCTTTATCTTCACGTTAAGGTACTCTCGATGTGAGCCCTTGGTGGCTTTTTTGGGCGGCTTCACCCGTTCACACAGTCCGTCCTGGACGTCGACATTATAATACCCAGGATTTTTTTTCTGGGAGATGTGTCGGACAAACATAACGCCATTCTGGGATTTCCACTGATCATAGGGCGTGGCGTACGTTGAAGATCTCTTAACCGTGATGGCGTCTGTGGGATCCGTGTAGGCTGATCGCGCAACAGGAACGTCGGCGCTTTGAAGATCCCTACAATGTATAAAGAAGGACAAATTGTGTGTATTTTGACAAAATCATAA